>LUCM01005132.1:9216-59843 GCA_008360955.1 Fasciolopsis buskii | reverse complement strand
CACCAAAAAACGGATTTTGGTTGTTATCACATAGCACTATCTACTCAAAAGAGAAAAAGATGACGAGATATAGCGAAAAATCGACTGTAAAATAATAAGTTGAGAAAGAGTATAAAAGAGAAAAGACTGTGACGCATACTCCACTTGGATTCGCCATGCATTCCCGTACTCTGGGACGTCACATCATCCGTTGACCTCTACGTGGCTTATTTCACTTTAAGTGAAGAAGAGGAAACGTCGTGGTAGACTTGTGTTTGCCAGACAGTTTTGTTGGTATACGTCAGTTTGCTCTCCTTCGGCTCGGTACCATACCTGCCTTAACGAGACCTTATGTAATTCCATGCCACTCCAAGTTTCTGCGGATGTCCCTTCCATTGCGAGTAATAAGAAACCCAACCAACAAAATCTACCTTGGTGGATCCGCCTTGGTAGAGTATTTTCTAAACCGATGCTTGACTTTTCACTTAAGCATCACTCACGCGGCCATTCCATCCAATCCTAACGGTACTAGGCAAATCCCAACGATGGGAAGCCTCAAAGAGACGAACATCTTCAGCGCGCAAACTCCAGGTCTCGCAACTATAAAGCAGAAATGAGCGCACTGCAGCACAGTACACATGATCTTTCAACTTTCGTGAAATATCAGACCGATGTCACAGTTGCTTCAGTTCAGCTTAGGGTGCCCGAGCATTGGTTTCGCCTCTGGTCTTATCAAAATGTTGCAGAAGGAAGCAATGACAAAACAGAAGACTAGTTTTGTATGCTCTTCGTTCCTTATGTTAGCTGTTTAATACTCTTCGGAGGCGACACCGGTTGTTCATAACTGGCTCGTTCTTGAGCGACATGCTATCTCACCGCTGTGAGCGAAATCGCCACATAAAACTTCACTTTGACGTGATAGTTCGCGCACCTTAATCCAACGAGCTATGCCGGATGACCATATGAAGCCGAAAATTCAGTCATGCTTCTAGGTCAGTAGCTAAAAGTTTGACGAAGTATTCCGATCCTCTAAATTGCGATTGATTTGGGCTGGCAAGTCAGTCGAAAAAAACAAATGGAAGAATGACTGATCCAAGTAAATGAGTTTCACTCCCCGCCGTCTTGTGGACAGGTTCTCGTTTCAAATGGAGGCCTCTTAGAAATTTCTGATCGCTTGTTCATAGAGCCTTTCCACCTACCATGCTTCCACTTTTACATATGAGATGCCGGATGGAGTATTTTTATAAGCGCTGCACGTGGCCGTAATATTTCCCGATGAGTATTTTTTGTGACACTCCAAACATTGTTCATCATTCTAGTTTTAACCAATGTCTCCTGCTCTTTTACTCCCCAATTCGTGTTTTTATATAGTCAGTAACCAGTCAGCGTTAGCAGGACAACAGGCAGCTTTGGCTTCCTTATACACGAACTATATGCTTGCTGCGAAACAGCAACAGCAGCAGCAACCCCCATGGGATCAACAGAGACAACAACAGTTAAACGCACTAACTTCGGCTGTCGCCTCTGTTTGCGGTGGCACCGGGCCTGTGGATGCAGCAACCTTGATGGCAATGTTTAGCGGATCCAAATCCAACCTTTTAAGTTCGACCACAATGCCCGCAGTGTCCACGGGGACTACTGGTGCAAGTAGCACAACTGCGGACCAAGTTTTGCCAACCCCCTGCCCATCTTCCTCCATAGCTAAGGATGTACCTAAGCAAAGCAATAATGTTGATCCTGTGCCAACTACTACCGCACTTCCGTCCTCGTCAGCTGACGTTGCGACAATTCTCTCGAACACCCAAACTCAGGCGAACCAGGATTCGTCAAACGCCAAAGAAACTTGCACATCCAGCGAGTCCGGCACTGATGATGCAGACCACACATCCACTGTTCTCGATCTTAGCAAGTAAATTTATGCGCCAGTTGGTTGTCTGTACTCGTTCACTATCGGTCATCCATGTGTATATGCATACTAATCAATCTTGCACAGTTTCCTTTCCCCTGACCAGGCACTTCTGTTCAATTCAACTCGGTGCGAATCCTTATAATTTGTTTTACGTAAATCTTTATCTTGTCTCATTGTTCTTAATCGTTGTCTTGATGACCTTTTGGTTATCCGAACTTCCGAAATCAATACTCCCGAACTATGCGGACTTGTTTTTGCGATCCTTTTTCGTCTTGTATCAGTTTGTCTTGACATCTCCCTCTGGAGCAAACGTACTCACCTTTGAGTGACTGTTCCATCTTATTAGTGTGAGAATTGGTCGGCACTCGTCGCCTCATTCAGTTCACATTTCTGCGTTTACCCCCTCTCATCGTTAGCATTTTTATCATCATTCCCATTGCGGTTACAGCAAAATACGCTGTCCCTTAGCTCTTTTGATCGTCGTCTGTTTTTGCTTCCAGCATTCTTTTTTTTCTTTTTTTCTCCATTTCCAATTCGACTTTTGAAAGTTGAAAGTCAATAATCAATCAACACACGGACTCCTCCATCTCCCTTTCTTTCTTTCCCCCTAGAAAGTTACCCCGAATCAGCGTTATTCTATTTCCGCTGTCTTCTTGACTTGTAACCATACGACCGATGATGTATCCCCTGTTTGCCTCCGTCTCCTTTTTTATTATCACTACTTCAGTCAGACTGCTGTTTCCTTGATAATCATCTGTCGGTCCAATTCAGGTCGTTGTCTGCTATTTGTACACAAATACGCATATGAGTAAACCTTAAATTCTCTGTCCATTGATAGCTTGAGTATCGTGACATACATATCCTTATGTATGTTTGTGAAAAGTACTAGGAACTACCAATGCCCCCTGATGGATTCCGTATCTAATAGTAAATCTCATTATGTATCTCCATTTTCATCTTCCTTTCTCTGGTCTCTGTATGTAATTGTTTATAAACTGCCTCCACCCGTGTGCCCCAAGAGGGCATTCTGTATGCATTTTGCACGTCTTTTGTCGCTTAACTTTAGGTATTACACTACACGCAAGAATACATGCGTTGATACTACTTGTCTTCCATTTTTCATATCGTACACGTAGTACTTATGCGGAATCAATGTGCTACAATGAACCATATCCCCCCCATATTTCATCACCGCTCAAAATTAAACAGCCTTTCTTCCGGAGTTTCACGGCGCAATAGAACGATTGATCATCCAAGGAGGGCAGGACGTGGACCATCTAGTGTAGAGTAAATGATAATATGTAGTATTTCGAACTGCCAGAAATAGTGAGGCGGAAGTAGTGAGATCCACAAGGCATCCTAGTATCAAATTTCGTGATTTCGTTGAGGCTGCCAGTGATGGCTCACATCGGATTTCGAAGCTTTCATGAGTTCATATATCTGTTGCTGTGTCGATATAGAAGAATCGCAAGCGTCCAACAGCTTTCACTCCGCTTGAAGGGCAGTATTTGTGTCCGGCAAAAGGTCGGGAAGAGGTGGTAGATCGAAATGTCCAGTCCGTAGACAGAAAAACCGGTTTCTGCATCTCGATGGTTCAACCCTGAATTCCTTTGCGAGCCGTGCTGAAGCGAACACTTCTCCGGTCTTTATGCGGTTTTGAGAATAAAAGTCAATACCCAAAACGTTGGAAAGCTGTCCGGCAAAACTAGATTTATCTGTGTTCTGTGGGATTTTTCAAACGTTATCAAAACAACAGAACACTGCGGCGTTCTCCATTAGATCAATGTGGCACTGCATTCGAAGTTGCCGGAATATTTTGTGGATTGTTTAAATGTATAACTTTAAGACAATTTTCTGTTCTCTGTGGAAACTTTCGTGGACTCCTTAAGAAAGAAGAAACTCGTTGTGCTAATTAAAGAAGTTGAATCTAAAACACCTTAATCGTCTTGAACCGTATGTACACAAATGTCCTCATGTGCATTTGACAAACCTCATGATTGATGCGTTATCACTTAGTCCCAAGTTTTGTATTCCTAGTAGAAAAGTCACGTTTGAGTATGAAGTATATTTTGAGACACTATTCCCGAACTTAAGGTCTAACCACAGAAGCAGTAGAACTTAATCTGCTCTAGCAAATACATGCTGCCTCCACAGGAAAATTAGACCACGACTTCAAAAACCAATTAAAAAGGAACATTTGGACGCAGTGAAGGGAATACTGAGTGACAATAACATCATACTGAGCGGATCTGGTAAAGGAAACAGTGATGAACAAGTGCGATAAACTCACCGCAATATCGAGCGATGATACCAAATCCACTAACAACGCTAACGAGCAAGACTTAATGCACTGGGCTGAGTATCCAGTCACGGATATTTTGAGAGCTGAGTATCGATGGCTTCATCACGGCTCAAGCGCACGAACATTAAAGGCCCACAGGTCCTACAATCTTCAGGTTATATGGACTCCCCGAGGTCCGCGTACCGAGAACACCGATTCGTCCAATACTATCAATCGTGAATTCATCTTACAATGGTTATCTACACTATTTGAGCCAATCCGACAACATGGCTATAGGCGGTTTGAGAGACACTTGATTTCACAGTCAAAAACAAGGATGTCAACATACGGGACAAAATTGTTCCTGCAAAATCTACCCTCATAAATGTGCCCTTATTAGAAACCATCGATTTCACAGTGGACTGCACAAGAGAAAACTGACTTTTGGTCTGCCAGTGAACAGTTTGCGCAAGCTATTTCGATGCACATCTAACGTCCATCCTATATAAACAACGAGACGTTGTGGCTGTGAGAGCACCATTAGGTCTGTGGCTTGCTGACTTATTCCTCCCAAAACTGAAAGGAGTTAAAATGAAGTCGGTTATCGCCAGCTCTGAGCATCACTACCGCTTTGTGGACGATATATTCTCTGTGACTCATATTACACAAAACCTGGATTGTGCACAAAATTTAGCAGAGCTCATGAAACAGCACGTTCCACAATTGGACGTGAAGTGAACAATCACTTGCGGATCCTTGATGTTCTCGCCATAAGGTTGGAAGATGGTCCACTGAAAACGAACCCGGAGTGGCCAGTATACCAACTCCAACAGTTTGGTCAGCATCCAACAGAAGTGAAACCGTAACATGCTCGGATTCAGGGCTCCTCCGAGAGAGGAATTGCAGGCGTCCTAATCGGAAATGTGAAAAGTGGAAAGAAAACATGAACCGAACCCCAGTAAGCGTATTGACCAGCTTACTTAATACTTACTCAGTCAGAATCAAGGTAGCGGCGCATACCCAACTCGTGACAAAACCTAGTGAAGTGCTTGGCCTTCAAAGAAAATAAAATCTCGGCCGAAACGTTGGTTGACGAACTGATGTTCATTGGAGTCACCCTACGGGAAACCGGTTACCCCTGATTGATTCGTTGAGAAGAACGTAATCCAGAAATTCCCATAGTATGCGTCGAAGGGAAGGGCCTGTTTATCAGTCTACTATTCAAGTAAGATACAGTCAGTGAAATCTTAAGCCGAGGTCTGGGCAGAGCAATCTCAAATGCCGCCGCATTGAGTTGCGTGTTTCGTGGTGCTCCTGTAATCTAGATTCAAAACCAAGACAGGTTATGGATGCTGACCTCATCGATGGTTATTTACTTGTTCAGGTATGCTTTTTTATCTTTTACTTTATTAATGAAATGCTTACGATGCAGTGAACGACACGCCAGCTATCTACTCTGATCAAGGAGTATCACACGCTGGCTGACCAGCGGACAAACCGGATCGATAAACAGCGCTATCTTTGTGTACTCAGTTGACACTGGGAATTAAAGTTAATCCGAACACGGCATTCAGACTTGTCTTTCGTGTTCCTCTTAAAAAATGTAAGGCCGTTCAGCTGCGCATCCTGTCAATTGCTGAATTTATGGGCAAGATGTTAATCCCCCACCTGTATGCCTAAAATCGTTTGGTGCGGACTCTTCAACTGTCATGGTCCAAACCGACCAAGGTCGAGTGTACTCATCACCTAGTAACCCATAGGCTGTGAATTAGCCGATCAACTGATGATGACAAATTGGCTGACATAAATCCCCACCCTTGAATGGTGCTGCTCCTGTCCAACTGTACGGTTTGTTTTGTGTTATTCCCATGCAATCTGTAAACGGCTTAAGAATGATTTACTAAACAAATGTCATACCGGACTGTTGTTCTACATGTTATTATGGGCATACTTCAGAAATTGGATTCAGCCTGCAACAACAGTGTGCATTTGATCATAGGCGTATTAAAAATATGTATAATATAAGATCATGCACATCCGTTGCGTTGGAACACGACTTGTCCCTCGCTCATCACGCGTTTGGAGTTTTGCAGTCCAGGACCAGACGTTAGGCTTTTTACGGGACACTGCCAGCAGGCAGCCAGAGGACCGTATACATCAAACCGAAACCCAAACCCACAGTTAGAGCTGCGGGTCAACGTGATGTAGGAATAGCCCCGAGTGACAAGGCTGAAGTGGTCATTTTAGTCTAGATCCCGGTTAGTAGCCGCTTATGCACCGTAAGACTCCAAGACTCAGTTATCGTTCACATGAATAAGTGTGCTAAGCACAGCTTGTTTGTCATCCCGACATACTATCTAACAGGCTACAACGAAAAGATGAATTGTGTGAAAAACTCGTCACTCTTGTGCACAAGAGCAAGGGCTCCCACCAAGTATTAGTAGCAGGTTATTTTAATGCACGAGTTTGAAAAATTAAGGCATCGGAAGCTAGTCTGGGTGGAGGTTGTGCCTTTCCCACTCAGGTACAGCTTACGCGGACGTATTTCCCCAATTCCACCAGGCAGTCGCTTATTTCTGTTTAGCATCAAATTCCGACACAGGTTGCATCGTACAGTGCAATGGTCTTCTAGTTCCACAGGTATGCCGTTTCGAAGTAGGATACCGTTGGCATGGTTCTGTCCAAAACTGTATTTCATACTGGTCCGCATATGTTTGAATGTAGTGCTCGCTACAGCTTAATGGCCACCGACGCAAATTGCAAACTTATTTAGTCGTAGGACGTCTGTTTGATGCAGCTTTTCGCACCATCTATGAACAGAAATTACCCGACGAACTAAGATCTTCGACTAGCAGCAATGTAGATGAGCGCTGGGTCGAAATCAAGCAGGCGATGCATTTGGCATCAGGTTTCGCCTGTGGTCCTAGATCTAGCATTCATCGAAGACACATGATCTCGAAAGGGTGGCTGGGCTCAATGAAGCAAGGACGACAGCTCTCTGCCTGCAAGGAGATGAATAAGATGTGTTGACACCTGGAGCGTCAATTGACGACGCGTCCTAAGTATGATCGTGAAAACTGGTGGGTTAAGTTAGCCGAAAAGTGAAATTATGGACCGTTACAGGTAGCACTCAGACTGTACAAGATTATACGCAACATCAGGATGCGGCGAATATCGGCTATTAGAACCCTATGTGATGAAAAATAGATCCCATCCACTCAACATGAAGAAATGGTTTAGCTGGCCTTACGCTACTGTAATTACGCCGTCAATGGTAACCGCGAATCCTTGGGTGTATGTAGGCATCGAACGGGGGAGAAGCTTTCACCCATACTGCGCAGACGGCCCTGTGTGCTTGTTAGCATCTGCTGAACAGGCGCAACATGCACTTGATATACTGACAGGAGCTGTAGCTACCTTCGGCGTGTGCTTTGCACACCATCAAAACCTGAACCATTTTCCCAGGACTAAGTGGCAGTAGAAAGGAGAATCAATTATGACATGGTGAGACATTAACAAATGGCTACAATTGCACGCACCTGGCTGCTGCTTGACTAAGGAGAGGAAAAAAAGTATGTCTAAAGCTCGAGCGGCATAAGTTAAACTGAAGTATCTATGGCACTGATCAGATATTTCATTGCAGTTGGAAGTTCGTTTGTACTATGCCAGAGTGCGCTTAGCTCTGTTGGAAGGTGCCAAGGTAGCCGATGTTGCATTTTGCGACAAAAAATGGTGTTCACCAGAAACACTTTGAGATCAGAACAAACTTGGGTGGGACGGTCACCGTTTTCGNTGACTTTAATGCACAAGTTGGGAAACAGAGTGAATCGGAAACTTGTTTAGTTGGGCGGTGTATCTTGCCTGCTCAGCGAACAGATAACGAGGGAAGGCTTCTCCAATTTTGTGCGGACAATAATTTGCTCCTCCCTAACACAAATTTGCGCCACAGTTCACGTCGCACAGCGACATGGCGCTCTAACTGGTCGGGTAGTCTAAGTCAGATCGACCATACTGCAGTGAACTACCGTTTGCGCGGTTCTGTTCAGAACTGTGGATCTTACTGGACCACGTACGTCGAATCGGACCGTGCGTTAGCTTTAACGCGATATTTGTTTCAGCCTAATGGCCACGGACGCAGGTCATAGACCCGATTGGCCGTCGAATGTCTGTCTGATTCGACTGTTTGCACCATGTGTGAACAGAAATTATCTGGAGAACTGAGAACTTCGATTAGCAACAATGTAGACGAGCGGTGGGACGAAATCAAGCAGGCGATGCATTTGGCATCAGGTTTCGCTTGTGGTCCTAGATCTAGCATTCATCGAAGACACATGATCTCGAAAGGGTGGCTGGGCTCAGTGAAGCAAGGACGACAGCTCTCTGCCTGCAAGGAGATGAATAAGATGTGTTGACACCTGGAGCGTCAATTGACGACGCGTCCTAAGTATGATCGTGAAAACTGGTGGGTTAAGGTAGCCGAAGAGATGGAAGTGGCGTCCGCTTCAGGTAACAGTCAAAGATTGTTTGTTTATACGCGACAGCGGTGGGCGGCGAGCTTCGGTTAGTGAATTCGTGTGCGATAGGAATGGATGACTCATCCATGGTAGACAACAAAGACTGGACCGTTGGGCTGAGCTCTTCGAAGATCAATTTAGCTTACCGCTCGTTAATGTGTGTAGTCCGATGTCCGCAGCGCCGAATTCCTGGGAGGTATCTCTTGACCCTTCTCCCAACAGAATTGGGTGTAGAGTCGAATATTTGACTTGTGAATAAGGGAACAGCAGCGGGTCCCGACGAACTTCCCCTGGTTCTTTTTCCGTTAGGTAGGGAATACCTGTCAATGGCATTTACTTTCCTGCTTCGTGATGTTTGGAGCGAGACGCATTTTCTCTTACCCTGGGTTAAGTCACTGATTGTAGCTAATTTTCAGGTGGGGCAGACGGAGTGGCTGTAGCAATCGTTGTGTGATTAATTTAATTCCGATAATTACTAAGTTGTTAGCTTCGGTAATGCTGTGTCTTTTGATACTGACTCGCTCGAGTAATATCCGCGAACTGCGTGCGGATTTCGTCCAGGTCGAGGTTGCACCAACTAGATATTCACTCTTCGACCGGTAATCGACACGTGAGGGACTCTGCCTACTTCGTGGACTGGGCAGCGCTACCCATTGCCCCTTTTTTAAAGGTCCTCAAGCGAACTTGTTGCGAGCATTGGTATTCCTTATCTGCGTTCTTGTCGATGTATGCGATGAACTGTGAGGTTCATTCGAAATGACTCGCGTGGCTTGACAGGAATGTCTTCTCTCTTCAGTCTCGTTCATCTTGGATAAGTTATTGGAGTAAGTATATCGAGGTCTTCAGGATCTAGGAATCGAATTGAGAAATGGCGAGAATCTGTGATTTAGATTATGTATATGACGTCCTGTTTCTGTTTGAGTCCGCGGACCGTGCACAACGTGCACTAGACAGACTCTCGAGGTCTGTTGCTCGGTTCGACATGTGCTTTACACATTCACAGTTCAAATGCTCATGATCCGAGTGAATGTTGGGAAATGAACAAAGAAGTCCTGTACTCCGTGGCGCTGAACTTTGCACTCCTTGCCTTTCATCCCAAATGAAGGTGATCAAGTAGTTAGGTCTGCTTTGGAACAACTGAACAAGATGGACTGTCGACGCCCCTCAGTGCTGGTATCAGAGTTAGCAAACTTCTTCGGACTATGCTTGGCAAGGAAAGAAATTTCTAAAGATTGGTGTGAATCGGCGATTATGCCGGTTTACAAGAGATGACAGATCCTCTTGTGAAAACCACTTAGGAAATTGTTTGGCAAGTGTCATTTTCAAACTGCGTTATCCTCCACCCACTATCTGGTGCTGATAAGGAATGTGCGTGGCGATCAAGCCAGTGGATTTTTCCTATGTCAACCAACAGCTTGACATTATCCCGCTTTGAATGTACACAACGTCAATTACGTCAGTTCTTTTTGTTAATTTGGAATTAACGTATACAAAGTAGATCGTAATTATTGGTAACCAAGAACCTGTTGTTACATTGAAGTTGCTGTCAGTCCGTGTTCAATTTGTTTGGCTCCCTTGTTAGATTCCATAGCTCATTCATTCTATTAAGTTCATACTGTTGTTTTGTTGCTCTCCTGTTTAACTTCTTTTTTGACATTTTCTTAGTGTCGAGTAACTAANCGAGCTCGATGGGAAGAAGCCATCAGATATTGACCGCTTTATTCATCTCGACAGTTGTCTGACGAAGGATGGTAGCACAGTATTAAAAGTGAGCGAACTTACGTCCAACGCTCGAGCGGTGTAGGCTAGAATAAAGTACTTATAGCGCCGATCTGATATTTGATTGAAGTTGAGAGTTCGTGTGTTCTATGCCACAGTGTGTTCATTTCTTTTGTATGATTGTGAGACATGGTGTTCTCTTGGTGAATTTTTCCATTGTCGATGTCTACGTAGCATCGCTAGGATTGGATGGAGCGACCGAATGAGCAACGTGCAGGTTAGGAATCTGCTATTGGATGCCGATGAGGAGAGTATTCTATCACAGCGTATCCTGCTTAGTAGACTTCGTTGGTTGGGTCGCGTGTTGTGTACGGCAAACACTCGTCTATCGTGCTGTGCCTTATTTTCCATTCCTTCAATTGATAGGAGGAAGCCACGTGGGGGTCAACAGATAATGTGGTAGCGTGCGATGAGAAATTGTACAGGGAATTCAGTTGAAGTTGGTACCTCACGTGTCTGTGATTGGTATCCGAAAGATCCGTCAACCAGTTGTTTGGAGACACTGCAATTGACGGCAACGAGTTTTGACTGTGCCGACCACATTGTCACTTTGCGCCAAATGATATCGTTTGAAAAATTTGCGTCTGAATTTTTAGACTCTTTTTCTTGTTAACTTTCTATTTAGTCTCGTTCTTTTCCCAGTAATTGTATTCATTATTCTGCTCTACCTTGTAACTAAGAGAGTCATTATTGAGTGGAACGTTTTCTGTGGTTTATCGCTGATGGTGCTGATATTGGCCGCCACATTGTCAGGTCGAAATTCGATTCTTTAAACGGCCTCTAGAAGTTTTACCTTGTTTTTGGTGGCTTAATGTTAGCACAATTTACACTATCACACAGAAGAAAGTAGACTCACGTAACGCTCTCTTTCTCTATTTTAGAAAATAATCAGTGGCTGACAGCAGGGTGATACAAGGGACCAAAGGGCATTTATCAAAACCTTGGTACGTCCATTTTGACGATGTCGATTAAATATTAATGGCATCACTAAATGCCTCATGGGAATCTACGAATTTTTTCCCTCGCAGCAAACCATAATGTAGTACTGAGGGAACTTGTAGACAGATTTGGAGAGGATATTTTGATAAGATAAAGCAGACCGGTAGAAGAAAACTTTTTATGTTGCTAATTTAGGATTTTGGTCTGAGCAGACTTTGGCAAATGTAAATTTGCTTCAAATGTGGTAAATATTCGGCCCACTTGAGACTCGACTCCGCAAAGAGGACTTATACTTCTGAACCGCGAATACCCCACAAGCAGAGCTACGAGGCCACGAATCGCAGTGTCCGGTAGACGCAACTCTTTCGATGGCAGGAAAACCTAAATTATGGGGTTAACTTGCAATTTTAGTGATGATCGCAAGTACCATTATATACTTGACCGTCGAATTTGTCTCCCGGGCGTGGAATGTGCTACTGATTGTTTTCTTACATTTAGATATCATAAAACCCAAGATTAACTATAACATGCATTCATCTTCCATGCTCAAATCATTTTTCGCAAAATTGAGAAACTAAAGCTTACAGACTAATGGTCCATAGCGAGTGTTTGGAATCCATGCAACTGCATTTTATGCAAACAGATCGAACTTACTTAACTAGTCCGTCATCAGTATTCGCCGTCTGGCTATCTAATCACGTCGCTCATATACCTTATCCAGAAACATATGTACTGGTTCATTATTCTCAGTTCCAGTATTCTATAGTATCAGTTATCAAGTAACCGGTTATAATTTCTCTTCGAGTCACAGCTGTTCCCTGCACATTTTGGTTAAGCCACGAACAACAATTAATACGTTTCAAAGAAATCGGAAGCAAACTCGGAGCCCTTGAAAGCTCTTAGGGCTCTTCAGATTCATGGATAGGTCACAAATTTATTACCGGCTTCGTCGGCTACCAAAATAAGTCATCAAATTGTCTACTGGGTAACAGAATGACCATAAAAGTCGCTTTTTAACAGAGCCGCCCGGAGTATTGGCCGCCGTATCTTACCTCGCAATACTGCATCTCCCGTCTTGCACACCTGGCTATATACCTGTAATCGTTCAGTCAACCAAACTTCCACCTATTCTACTCCATGATACACCCGCTTTCCTATTTTTTCGGGGTTAACCTCCATTAAAACAACAGCTGGCTGGTTTTATCCCCTTATTTGTTGTCAGTCTTAACTTTATTCTTAGCCAACGAAGGTGAAACGTAAACGAAACAAGAATTGCTGCTCCTCGGTATGACGATGATGAAAGTATCAGACAGCAGGCGCCAACCAGAATGGATAATATGCATTTACACTTGCGTTGGTGGCCCCTGTCAACCTTGGTTCACATCTCACTGGTCTTTCATTCCAGCGTTTAGCTACTGAAACTCTTGTCAGTAGACTGCTGCTTTAAGGCGAACAATGACCAGCCTTGACCTATCCGCGGACCACACTGCAGGCCGTCCCGAAAGATATGTTTATACACTTATTCCGGACATCTCGCGGTCGAGTCAAACAAACTTGTCCTTTCCAAATAGGGTAGAGAATCCTCAGTGAACTTGAGTTAACTGCTTTGTTAGTGTGGGAACTTTCGCAATGGCACTTTCGTGTAAACACTTCACGTTATTTACACCGGATGGTTAGGTTGAAAGCCAACCGGATTCGCCACACCGAATACAAAACTACGCCGTCTAGTGAATATGGGTCAGCATTGATTTCCACGGAATTATTCACCATGTGATATCAACGCTCAACTCACCGCTGAGAAACCGTGGAATCACTGTACAACTGTTCATCCTTGGTTGCATTCTTCAGCAGTCCATATTCACCGTGCCGAACTGGGACGCGAACCCGGGACGAACGATTTTGAGTCGAAGGCCTTAGCCATTACGCTTCCGGTGAGTATTTTGGTGGAAACATATATTCTCCCACTACTAACACATACCAAACAGTGATTCTGACAAGACAGAAAATCAACTGCACTAAGGACAGAGAGAATTTCGATGGGCCAACGGAAGTTAGCAACGATGCTATTTCGGGAAGAAATCGAAATCTATGCATTTCACCTCATCATGGAGCCTATGCAAGCAGCATTGTTCAAACTAGAACAAAAACTAATAGTGTCCAACCAACTTTGAAACAAGGACCTAAAATAATAGCGTGGAATGGGAAATACGGCTTGATTTTGAAGGTAATACCATGGTTTCCGCTTATTTGGCAATCATTCCACGGCCCACTTACGCCAATGGTTAGCAACTGCATAAAAGCGAATCGCCAAACCAAGAAGAGACTAAATTTTGGCTGCTGTTCAACAGGGGTATAAATCCTAAGAATATTGTGAAGAAGTTATCGATCTGAAATAAATTGCTCGAGTTTATTTTTAGTGCGAAAAATATTTCATTCGCAAGTTACCAGTAAAACTCGTGAAAATACTGCATTTCCCTTTCCTTGTTAAATTTTTATTATTTTTTGAGTGACTATGTACTTCAGCTAAAAATATTCATAAGCATAGAACTGACGTAGAACTTGGTAGTTATTAGACGTTTTGTTTACGTTGGGTAAATTTTCGATTTTGACTAATTCTATGTCCATCTGACGGGTGTCAGAATCAATGGATGATTTGCGAGACGATAAAATAACAGACGTCTTCTCTCCTTTTGCGGTGTACAACAAAAAACCACTAGTGTTCATCAATGAATAGAATCCGAGATATCTCTTTCGGATAGAAACCTGGAACAAAATGATTCATACAAGATGAAGTCGGTGAACTTTAATTCCTGCAACCAGAGTTCGGAAATTTGTCTGATGCTGCTTTACTATGACTCACATCACACTTTTCACCACATTGTCTCATTGCTAGTGTTGAATGGCTTTTTTATCGACTTCGTTCACACGGCATTTGCTGGTTGCGGTTCGAAGTCCACCAATAAGGTGTTCGTCGTGTACGCTCCTTGTCTCCTCTAGTTTCTTGACCAAACCAATGACAGTCGATTCTTCTATCACCGCAGTGGCCGTTAAACTATCTATAGAGTTCCGCAAGATCCCGTAGTGACATTGATCTTTCGGAAAAAATTGACTATTTTCCGTCACCATTTTCTCTGTAGTCCGCTTCAAAGTTTGATATTGATTTGTGACATTTATTTGGTTGTGTTTGTTTCTAGGGAATACAAAATCTGTACCCTTTTGCTCTCACTCCCCAGCCCACTTTTGAGAGTTTGAGCTCTCTTATCACGCGCACCGCTCGGGATTCTCTGTCGTGATTTGCTTCTGCGTGCATAGTCGTATAGGTCCTATTTCGGCACCACGATATATGCATATATTGCTCGAGTCAACTGTGTTCTCTCGACCTTGTCAATCGCGACTTCAGAATCCGAAAGCAGATACATCTGGGGTTCACTCCATCCTCATTCCATGTACAAATAGACGAGCTCCATTTGTTATTCCAGTGCAAGTAATTGATTCATCACTACATGCATTTCCGCTTAACCTTGGCAAACAAATACACCTTCCTTTTACCCTGATCAAGGTCATGTTGACATAGCGGTCACCCTAATTTGTTTGCTGTCTCGCCTATAGAATTACGGATCGATATTCACTGCCATGGTTCTCCGGGACACGCAGCTTCTTGTTCGGCTGACATAACCGCCAGTTCTGCCGTAAAATTATACACAAAGGCAAGTCCCCCTCTCAGGTCCATTGAGGCTTGGCTACGGCCAGACTATCCAAGGGACATGTGGTTCTTTTGACCACAGGATGTGCAGAGTTAACGTAACAATTCTCCTATCGGGACGGACACTGCGATGGCAACCATTGTTCAGTGGAGAAAATCACTAGGCTCCAGTGTAATTATTCGAAAAAGATTACTCCCAGAGCTTGACTTGCTGCCTTCGCCCGACCGAAGTTTGATGTGTCCATAATCTAGGTTGGATAAACGACTGTCGCTTCCATTGGTGATGCTGTTGTCTATCGTTCCCCTACTTTCCTTGAAACTCATCCCTGATTGATATGATTCATCAGTATTATATCATGATTTGCGATTGTGACCGGCGAATATCTGTATAAGGTAAAAAAGATCTGTGTAAGCCCCAAAAGTCGTATACAATGACGATCAGATTTTATTCTGAATTCAATGGTTTTGGATTTCTGGAAATCAACTACAACCTCTTTGGAGTGACAAATGATCTGAATGGATAACATACCTTTGTTTTGATATCGTTCATGCCGTTTATAAATGGCTTTCCTGACGAACAGCTATGTTGCTTTTCTATCTTCCTCTCGTTAACTGAGATTATGGATCACGGGTTACTCACTGCGTCAAAATTCAACGCCTGCCACCAATCAGTAGTCGATTGGGTGCTAGACAAACCATGGGCCCTTGTAGGCCAAAGAACTTGCTTGACTAACCGACTAAACAGTCAGGTACACGCTTCTTCCAATTTTCAACAGGCATGTGGCTGACTAACCTACTCAGCGATCAGTCATCTTACTGATTACATTCCAAATCTGACATCTGTTGAGAAGGAGGACATACACGTGACGTAGGCAGTTACTGGTCGTGCCAGTTAAAGGTGCCATTTTTTTGTTTGGATAGTCCACCGTTATTTGCAATGCATTCTGCTCTTTACATTTCAAAACTGAAACTTAGTTGATGGTATTGTTTCCTGTTGCCCGCCCTAGCAATAGCGTCCGTCGCATTGTTTTTAGTCATAGGATTTCAATCTGACATCTTTCATTCCACAATTCTATTAAATCCTCAGATACACTCCTCTGATTCAGCGTACTATTGTACTTGGAATTAGTATACGGAATTCGGTCAGTCAAAGTAACTAGCGGATACGGATTACCAGCAGGTACTGAACTGACTGCAACCCAAGCTACGCGAGCAACACAGCGAGAGGACCCCAAAGAAAAGGAAACACCTTCGGGTTGCATTTACAGCTCATACGTTTATATACCAAACTGGAGATATTACGATTGGCAGAATCTGTTCCGTCCAATCTTCTTTGAGGAATGTTGGGTTTCCACAACCGCATACGGCCACGATACTCACTGACCAGTTGCTTAGGCACGTTGTATCAGATTGTATCACATAACTTGCATGTGAACTCATTAAGTTTATACAGATCTTATCCTCAGGATTCTGGAACCAGTTTATTTTCGTCTACCATCTATATTCCATCTCAGACCGGTGAGGGTGTTTGCGCCTGTTACAATAAGAAGATAAATGGGTGGTACAAACGCTTGTTGTGCGGTGAAACCGATTACCTTTAGGAATCATGTACAGTTACATATACTGCACTTTCCAGAACCATTCTAGCTCATAATATATATACTGAACGGCTGAACGCTCTCAGGATGTACTTCGTCTTTTCTAACTGTCTACCAGTTCATTAATTTCAGCCTCATTCTCACTGTGTTAATCCGATCGGTCCGAAGTGCGGCACGAACTGAAACCTGTTTCTAGGTCGCAAAAAGCTTTTAGCTGTTCCTGAGACCAAATTAAGTGAAAACCAACCAATGATTTCCAAGTTCTCGCAAATTGTCAACGATAATAATTGCGTAGATGAAATTTTTATTTAAAAAAATGGATTTTGGTCATGCCCTACAGCGACACTGACCCCAAGGTGAGCTAGGGAAGCTGGATTTGTAAGCTACCCCTCAGACGGAGCAGACAATTATGAATTTTATCAGGGGGCGCCAATGAACTTTGTTAGGTATGCAAATAGCATTCGTAACCATGTGGCTTCAAGCTGCAAATGTGCTTCTTAACGCCAAGTTGCAATGGTTTATCAGTTTATTCAGGGATTTTTATGAGAACTTTCGCACAGTCATGCACGGTCATCTCTAGGGTGTTAAAAATCTCAAATTGTGGACTGTTCTTGCCCATCTCCGGGCACATCAATAATCAATCATTTGTCGACTGGGAAACCTTTTTTACAAGATCGGTTAGTTTGCATCAGCCAGCCGATTACTCAGCCTATCCGTTGTGGCAACATCACCGTAGAGGTCTTACAATTACGGTATTTCATGGCTACTTGAAAGATTGATGATTTTCTTCAGTGGTTAAGCAAACGTGAAAGGCGCTGTGAATAGAATAAAATTGTTCGCTCGGGCATGTTATGGATTTCTTCTTCTTTTGTTTAAATAACCCGTTTCATGTAACACCGTGGTAACTCTTTGAGCAACACTGGAAAGGGCTTCTGTGACTGTACCATCATAGAAAGTTGGAAACTTTGACTCTCATAGCAGAAGTAATAAAATCAGAAATAATTAGGTCCATTAGAAGAGAAATGATGTGTTGCTGAGACTTCCAGTGTTTGGATGAATTCGTAGTTCACCCTGGTGACTCTAGATGCAGCGCAAGTCACAAAACGAACCTCAGTTTCACAACTGCAGGAAAACAGTTAGTCAAAAGTCCCTAGATAAATACGTAGGTTTGACCAAAACACAATGTATTGGTTAATAAGTTACCGAACAGTCAGCCCCCTTTACAAACTTATACCGTTTTCAAACATCCTATTATTATCCTTACTAACTTCCCGTGGAATTCAGCTTACCGGTAAGACATGCTAGCACGACAATACCAAGTATATCGTTCACTTTCTGCAATGTGTAAAAAATTAAAAAACTCCGGAAGCACTGATATGCCTCAATCCAAATGAAATCAACAGGAATAAGTTCATCATGCGATAATAAATTCACCTTTGCCGGGGAATACAAGAGATATTTAAAGATAACCTAGGGCAACCTTGCTAGTGATTCGTACACCTACCTATTCAGCTAATGCCATTCAGGCCTTTTTACTCTCCCTTTCCTAAGAATTTGGTTCTTTTGGTTTCCTATCAACCCAAAGACACAGCGCTTTTCATGGAGTGAACTGTTGTTTTCAGATCAAGGAAGACTGAAATCGTGGATTTGCAGGACACTTGTGAATGTCCTAGGATTCCTTGCAAAGTGAAGATTTAGTCAATACAACCCAGCTGGGCCGGAAACCTGTTTGGTTCTGATGTATATGCTTTCTGAGAGTAGTAGATGTTCTGTAGATGATTATTCCCGCGAGAAGTTTGAACGTACTGTTTAACAAACTGATTCTTCAGTGATTTTTGAACGAAAACCTATTGCATTTCTTGTAAATTGCTACAATCATTTATTCACACCATCTCTTGGGGATCCGTTTCTTTGCCCAGGATGGTCCCATGAGTTTCGTTAGCTCCAACGTTTACACTTCGTTGCCGACCTTGAACAATGACGGATAAGGCAAATCTGGTACTACCGCTTCATGACTTTTGAAAAGAATCTGCAGTGGGTAAAGATATAAAAGTGCAATTAGTAGACAGCGACGCTTCAATCGACTACATCTGACAGGTACAGAACCGTCCAACCAAATTGTCCACAAAATACTGTTGGTTGAGAGCCAGGGTAACAGTCCGCACTTGGTTGTTGTATTCAGAATAATTCCGAAACCGGCGTGACCCAGAGCGGTCGAAACGGGGTTCATCCGACAGGCAGACAGTGGACAGAACGGCGTCGTATATAGATTACGAAGAATGATTTTGGAAGTAGAATCAAAAATGGGCGTCCCGGAGAAATAGTTTTGCTAAGGGCAGTTCGTTGCTTTATCTGGTTGAGCTTGCGAACGTATAAAGCAACTAAATGAGGTCAGTCTTCAGGCATCCAACTCATTTCCTGCACTTCCACTCATATAACTCTCTGATAACTCTATTGAACCGCAATCATTTGCCGCATCTTGCGTGTTCCCTACATTAAAAAACGAAGATTAACAAAGATTCTTACAGAAATGATGTTGGAGGGCTAGCAGTACTTGGGTTAGTAGTACTTTGCGGCTGCCCACATCACAGAAAAGTTTTTTTCTTTAGGAACCCTTACCGGAGGCTTTGGTTCAAAAGTGTCTTGCAAGGCAATGGGACTTATTCAGTGGTTGAAGTAACTGTTCAGAGTGCTGTGATTTTGCATCAAAGACATCCCAACCAGATTCACGTCAGAGAACCGAGCGTACCAAGAGTCGATTTGCGTGACAGCCAGTCGAAGAATGACAGTTCAGGCTATTCATTAACTTGTTTTCGCGTTGCAGAATCTAATTCAACAATTCTGGCTTTAGTTCGGAAACCAATTTGGCAACCAAGCCAAAGTGCTGAAAAATTCTCGGTGGAGGTAGGTAATGACTAGTCTACCCACAAATCGCACCACACGCTTCGGTTAGGCTTCGCTGTAGCGCATGAACACAACCAGGGTCGTGGTGGCACCCGAAAGAGAATTTCAACCATGCCCCAAATTTCAGTGTCCCGAATATATTCCAGCAGTCGGGATTCCAGATATTTTGTATATAAATACAAGATTTGTAAATAAGCCCACGATCTTTCAACTTCCGTGAGCTTCTGGTTGTCTTCCGTCGTGGAGTTTTGGTCAGAGTTGTAACAATGTTGGAACAAACCACTCACATTGCCCAAGAAAGAATCACGTTCAGAAAGGTTTCAGAAAATGTGCAGGATTAAAATCAATAGAACAGCCCAGCGCTTCAAATGGGTTCGGGCTTTGGTGGCTTTATTAAGATTATATGGGTTCCTTTGAAGAACGAAGTTTTTTGGCGGTAAAATTTCTGTTGCTAACTGGAAAAACTGATCGTAAAGTTAGTTGGCTCTAAGGCATTTCCCAAGTTGGACAAATTAAGTGTATACTGTTACATTGCACTCACAGCCAGATCACGATCGCTGAATTCTTCGTGGACTCGTGTACTGACAGTTCGGCAAAAAAAGTTTTTGACTTCCTTTCACCATCCTGACTTAAGGTGTAGTTTACAAGGATGATGTCTATATTGTTGTGCCACCTGGTTAGCACGCTTATAAAAAATGCTAGACGGGGTGCCAAAGTCAAATCCCAAGGAGATCATTGGTACAAATCCAATAAATCGACACTATGTGTCACGTTAGGATTCTAGTATTCGGTACCCTCAATTCTTTTGAGGCTGTGCTCACAGCAACTCTGATCGTAATGTATTAAGCGCTTCAAACTAATCGGACGAGCGAATGGACGCTCGACCCGTAATCTCACAGCTAGTCTTCTACTGAATGATGCCTGAGTGGACACCCAGTTGAAAGTTACGTTTCCACCAGCATGAATGAGACCACCAAATGGTCAACAAAGGCGTGTTGATAGCAGTCGACAACCATCAACCAACCAGAGAGGAGGCACGTCATACACGCAGAGAGCTGTAGCGTATGCATAATGTGAGCCAGATTGGATGGCCGTGCCCTTGAATTTTGATGAAAAAGTAGAATACTCAAGTAATTAGCAAAGTTTTGTGTCCGAGGTGAAAAATTCGGTAAGATCAGCGGAAATGAGGTGAAGGATAAGCGGAAACGTACGTGTTTTGAGGGAAACTAAACAAGTGCAACCATTGTCACGCCTGCATACCAAGGAGGACTCCACCGCATCTCCTGAAGAACTTAGTCTCATTAACGAGTTGTATTATTTCAGTCACCCAGGCCAGATGTACATTTAAATACACGCGAACAATAATACTATCTCCTTAAAGCTGTCTTTAGGCCAGGAACAAACTTGCCTGAAGTTCATAACATCAAAATATTAGTTCAGAAGTCGTGAATGCTGTCGTCTAATAAGTAAGTGAATCATCGGCGTTTGTAAAACAAAAAACACCCGAAATGGCAGAGGCGCAATTTTCCGTATTCTTAAACACACACGAGAGACTCCTTCTTCCCAATAACGTAATTTGTTAAATTGAAGATAAACACTGTTGATTGTATCCGGCTATTTTCTCTACAGCATTCTGTAATTGGGATAAAACAACTGTAAGGCCAACATCGGAGGCATTTGTGGAAACTTAAGTGGGACGGCTTTGGTCAAGAATAACTACCGTAGAGGTCAAAGAGGTCATCTGGTGAGTGAAATTTCAGACATTTTTTGGACGGGCCTTCCATATGAATCCTCCTACATGTCATGTGATTCTACTTAATGATTTCGAAATAATTGTCAATTTCTCGGTGTGTCCTAGATTGCAACCACAGAGGCGTAAGTGTTTAATTTCATCATCTGTGTTCAATTTCAAGCATTTTATGATTATACGAGTGTACTATTCACAAGGTTGTACTCCAGCAGCTGAAATTGAATGGAGACAATTCCTTATATGTCATACTACCGTTCACGTTCATGCAAATATGAATCTGGCTTGGTCCAAGGATGTGATCCAACATGAAAATTCAATTTGTCTTTCAGGAGAGAAGGTCGAATCTTGCTCGGTATGGTGGCGCCACCGTTGCTGTACTTGTTTTTGTTTAAAACGTCTGCTTTTTAAGCAATCTATTTTGCTACTATGGCTATTACATAGTCTTTCACCTCGAACATCATTGTCTTTTAGTTGCTAATATCCTTTATCTTCTTATTTCCTTCATTAATAGAAGAACAATGCATATCATTTTTCCGGAATGCAGTTGCCGCCAACAGAAGGCTGCCAAGTGAATCTGACCGGCGGCGGAAGGATTCGAACCCGCGACCTTCGTGTCAAAACACCATTGCCTTATCCAATTGACCACCACCGGCCGATCGGTGCGATTAAACGGCTTCCATTGTGGAATTCCAGCAAACCATTCAGCTATTCGGGCTGGCTGTGAATGGATCATCGATAGCGTTGCATGACAGCACCCACTTGCTGGCTTGAGTTATGTAGGTTACGGAACCTCACTTTTGCTGTATGACGCTGCATTTTGAAATCAGAGCGAATCTCGTGGTGCGATGAACTAGTCATCGCTTAGGAGTCATTCATTTGGTGCCAGAGGCGTAGCTTAAGAATCACCGTGTGAAGAGCAATACCAAAAATTGTTCCGGGCTTAAAAAAGCCAGGAATTTTGGAAATTATCAATCTAACACCGTGAGTATTTTCACGACAAGATTACGGCAATAAAACAACTTCTTCAGTTCCTAAGAGCTGCCCTTCTCAAAGATTCAATGATTTACATATGTTCCAGTCAAAAGAAATACTCAGCAAATATTGAAAATAATGACGTGATTTCACGGTATGTTTAAAAGAGCGATTATTAGAGGGAATAACGTGAAAAGGATATCTTTTGACTAGACGGACATCACATATTCATCGAAGTATCGGTACAGTATCAAAAATAACTACAGAGGATTAAACTTCCAAACGTCGCTTGGGAATGAAGATGTCGTCTATTCTCGAAAGATACAATTACATCAAATTGACGAAATAACCAAACGTCGGTCGCTACGGTCATGCGATATTCAGTATGATCTAACTGTTACCCGAACGGACTCCTTCGTCCTCGTCAGATTCATCCGATCACCTTGAAATAATCCAAAGGGTAGGACTATTACGAAGTCAGAAATCGGTATAGGAAACGACATTCTTATGATTAGTTTTATAGTTGTGTTAGATCCATACCTGGTGCCAATATTGTTTGCAAGAGTCTTTTTCAGGCTATTCAGTAAGATTCAGATGAACTCCAACTATCCTAAGCTACTGGAGTTGCACTTAGAGTGAAGCAGGTAAGTTTTCATAGATAAATGGGCCACGACTTGTGGCGCAGATCATTTAAACTACGGAAATTGCTGTGCAAATAATGCAGAGAACCTATGGACTCGAATAATGTTGTACAATAACAACCTCAAAGTGCCCAAGAACCAACACTGTGCATCTGCCTAAATAACAAGCAAACCAGAATAACATGTGAGGCAAAGTATGCGTAACCTGTGTATTTTTCAAAGTATTTGTTTATGTTCCCATCCGTCATCGTTCATATTACACTTTTATTTATTTGTGTTTATACCCAGAGGGCATGCGGATTTATTTCTGAATCTTCATGAACCATTGTAGTAGACCGTAAGATATGATTGCAAGATTTGACTGAAGCGTTTCTTTGAAACGCAAATTATCAAGTTTCGCAGACGTTGAATTTCCTACTTTTTTTCCTAGAAGTAGTACCTCAATGAATTTGTTTGTTGTCTGTTTGTCACATTGGTAGGAATTCAAGTGAACGGACTCGGCTGGAGCCATAAATCCGAGACTTGAAAGTCCTCGAAAAACAGTTGTGCCCATCACTTTATGAAAACAGAATAAACTCGTGAAATGAATGACTTGCGCAGCTAAAAGGTGAATCAGTTGAAATGCGATCTGGTTTGTCAAGATGCGTGTTAAATATGGGAAAGTGGAATTCCCATAAGTATTTATTCTCGAGGATATGGAAGAAAAGCAGGTCGTTTGGAAATATGAAAACGGAACTCTGAGTAATCTCTGTACCAAGGAAGTATGGGAACAGAAAGTATCTTATGGGCAAACCTTTTACTTGCAGATAGCTTTAGATCACAAAGTTTAACGGACACTTCGTTCAGTGGTGCAAATGAACCACGATTGATAACTGACAGTCCGCGGATGAATCGTGAACCTTTCTTTAGACCTGCGAAAATAACTGCAGGACAGTAAAGAAAGATTCGGAAAGCACACTGAAATACAAAAAGGATAGGTGGTACGTTTCATTTTGTAGTGTCAAGACATTTGATGTGAAATGGAAACCCCCGAAGAGTCTACACAAGGAAGAAAGACTGAGAAGACCTCCTCCGATTTTTATCATCAGTAAACTCCAGATATTTCGCAATAACAACAACAACAAAATTAATTCTCAACTAATGTGCGACGGTTCCCATGAGACGATTCTTTGAGAAAGAATAAATGGACGTCGAAAAAGTTTGCATATTTTAATACTAAAACCGGATTTCCAAAAGGAATGAGGAATAACAGAAATGAAGAGTAAAATTCACGACCAATCAATAAAAATGAGTAGGAATGAGGAAAACTTTGAACAAATAACACAGCTGGTGGGAAGAAAACAAACTAAAGAAAGCATTGCTTGGGCAGAAGAGAAAAAAGGGAAAACAAACTAGAAGAGAAGCCATTGCAAAAATACGGAAAATCAACCAGCAACCCACAAAACGCAAAAAAAGAAAAGCTAGCAAAAGAGCAAACAAAAATATAAAACTCACAACAGAGCGAACAGCCTTAAAAACGAACGAGCGCGGGATATTGAGAAATGCAGACATGTCGGTTCCAATGGACTAAATGGAACGGATTAATCCAAATTGGTGTTTGCTGATGGAAGTGAGTAGATGCCTGTCATCCTGTTCTATGCTGTACGGTTAACGACTGAATAAAGACGAACGGAAACACCTGACGAGAATCGGGAATGGGCATGGATACGCATGGTGAGATGAGGATGGAGGAAGAGGAGGCACGCATGTGACGAGGGAAGGTTAGGCAATGAAATCCGCGAGTGTGGCGAAATCGCGGTAGCAGAGAATCGGGGAGAGAGATGAGGACGGACAATGTACATAAGGCGGTTGGTTATGGCAGGGGAGAAGCCGACTAAGAGTCAATGGAGAGCACATGATCAACTAGTGTGTACATGCAGACAGAGTAAGAGATAGAAGTAAATCTATATATATCATCGAACGCCAACTCCCAATTTCCCAGACTATGCTCCGCATCTCGATCGCGAACGGACTGGCAGTGACAGTGAGACTGGGACAAGTCGTCGCACTAGCTAAGGGCCAGAACCAATAAGATCTCATGACAAAGCAACAGATCCGATTCCATTCCATCCGATCGCATAGCATGATATCGTATTGTATAGTATGACATGATATGGGGGTGGTACGGCATCGCAACCATTCCCATCCCACTCCATCCACTCTCATCTTATACACGTCATTCTGACTTTATTCGATTCAATCACATTCACTCCGATAGCATTTCAAACTTCATTTCCACTCCCACTTCCTCAACTGGTACACATATACATACGATTACATACAGAGAAACATATATTCATATACAATTACACATACAAGTGATGCCGACTGTGATCCAGAAATTTCTGATACTGACAACCTTAAAGTTGCATTGATTGGTAGGTGTAAAGAAGCATCAATGAATACTACGAATTTATTCACCGGTTTCCCTTATTATATTTGTTTGTAAACTGTAGTGAAGTCATTTAAACATTGGCGACTCTGGTTGTCTAGGTCAGTAAGTCTGAACAAGAAAAATGAAACCAAACTTGCGCGTGAAAATTTCATATTTTTTAGAAGGGTCTTAAGAATTATCCTGGTTTAAAATCACAATTGATAACAAACTAGCTTGCCCAGCAAAAACAGCTATCTTATAGAGTTTTCTACCCTCTGTTGCGCAAGTATTTACAAACAGAAGGTATTTATCTTTTAACTGGGACATTTGCGTTAACTGAGATCTGACAGTGATAGTCAACGACGAACGAAGAAATTTTCTTTAAGAAAGAATCTTTATGTATATCAAAGTTGACCTTGCATCAAGGTTATTTAAGCTCGCTGCGATAATCGTCTGTCTTGTTAATGTGGACGGGATATACTATTGTCTTTTGGTACCAAAATTAAGAGGAGAAGAAAATAATTTCAAAACACTGGTCGATTTGAAATTCTGTGGTTTTTCTTTTCAAGCTTTTTAAACTAAGCAAAGACACCACTTACATCCTACTGAACAAAAAACCACCCCAAAAGCATGTTTTTCATGGAAGAAGTCAATCATATCAAAAAGTGACCACAAAGTTGCTTATATTCATACTAAAATCTCATGACAGAAATTCCTTCTTCCAATTCTGTTGCATGTTTTTACTACTATTTCAAGCACTATCGCCCAGAGAGACGTAAACAATATTTAAACGCTCCAAAATGCAGAAAATTTGCAGAGGGAATTAATCGAATAACAAACGGGGAATATAATTATCCAGTGTAATAGCAAAAAGTGCTGAGTGCCTCAATCTAAGAATCCGTTAATTCTGTTGACGAATGAATGACCTGTGGTGACCTGGAAATCACTTACAAAATTAACATTTTCTGAGTAAATCTCCCCGCCGGAATCGTCCCACTTTACTATTCCTGTCCGAGTCTTCCAATCTCACACGAATAAAATTCGAAAGTCTTTACCAAAGGATCAAAAGTGAATGCACTCTGGATAGGGGAAATTTTGTCGTCGGGTAACGGAGATATTCACTTCAGTCTGAGGAAGTAGCCAATGTAACGAAACGACATTGTCCTCGAGAGAAGCATCATGTTTGACTCTACCAGAATTTAGTAAACATGTTTTCCCGAGTAGGGTGGTTTTCGTTCAATTGGACTATTTTGGATAAAATTACACTTGGGGGGAGGGAGTGGTTCATATAAAATCCTACTCCTGACTAAACCTTGATTCTATTCAAAATATTTCCTGCTATGACATGTTCATTAAGGGATACCTAACTAGAGGATGTTGACTTGGGAATTCTAACGCTACTCGGAGTACGAAGTAGAAGCATTTTCACACTGGATATTCTGGATTCCACATCTAAATGGCCGAAATCTCGAAAAACCGCTAAAATATTAAATCATTTTTAGTTATTATTTGCCACCGCACTCGGAAATATCTGAAGCTAGGAATTGCCAAGAGAATGTAGGCAGTTCTCGTAGCAACATGGTCTTCTTTAGTTGTCGGTTCTCGTGATCAAGACAAATCACAATTGGAAGTGTACCGCTTTATTTGGCTTGTCATTTCTGTCCAGTAAAACAACTCTTTGGCTCGACGAGATGTGGTAAGTGAAGTCTCCTCATAACTTCATTGCGCATGCTCTTTAGAATGACCAAAAGACCTATTTTTGTCTTTTACTTCCTTTATTAATGAAACAATAATACACAGCCTTTTTTGAGGACAAGAGGCTGCGGCCAGCAAAGGGTTCCCAAGTGAGGAAGTTTGCCGGATTCGAACCCGCGATCTTTACGTCCAGATGCCACGACCTTATCCTATCGGTCTCCACCGGCCACACCATCTCTCGCGGAGAAAGTGGCCTCAATTTTGAAAAACTGGGTTAACGAAGTTTAGGGGTTCCTCGTGGATTCAGGCCATCCTCAGGAGGCGAGTTCTAACTGCTGCGAAAATGCCACATCATTTCTTGTAACTTCTTGTATCTTCGTCAGGTCATCGTTGTTCACTGAACTCCAGGCAATTACTGAAGCATGCTCGAACTCCGGCGGGTACCCTCCGTCATCCGGTGTACATGCTCTAGGTAAGCAGACCAGTTCGTAGTCATACATCTGCAGTCTGATCAACATTCTTTATAAAAGCTTCGGCACGTCACTAAGTGGTGTCCTAGCAACAGTTATCAGTGGTTTGAGATCCGTTTGAACTGCCGTTCTTCGCCCATAAGTGTATGTATGGACGCTCTCCAGAGCGAACACAGTTGCGCGCATCTCCTTTTCTATATGGGCGTAATTCTTCTTGGTAGGAAACAGGTTACGTTTATGACAATCGATCGCTCCCCCCCAATTTTGTAGAATTACTGCACCCGGGCCTGACTGATTCTTGCCGCCCTTTACGACGAGGGATAAATCCGCTCTGTAATAAGCCAATATCGGTGTGGCGCTGACGACCTTCTTTATCCTTTCGAAGGCGTTTTGTTGATCTGCTTCCCATTCCCACTGCGTTCCCCTGTATGTTATTTTTCGAATGGGTCTCGTTAAATCTGCCAAGTGCAGTAGAAATCCGTTGAGCAAGTTGACCATTCTGCTAAGTCACGAAGCACATTTTGGATCCTCGGGGGAGGCATGTTTACTATCGTCTTGACCTTCGCGGGATCGGTCATCAGCTCGTTATCCGTTAGGATGTGTCCATGGAAAGCCATAGTCCTGACTCGATGGTCAGTTTTTTCTAAGCTGAGACATACCCTGTTGCAGAAAACGTTCAAGGCAACCTTCCAAATGTGTAACATGCTCTTCTGGTGTTCTGCCGTAAACCAGGACATCGTCAGCATCGCATATCATGCCTTCCAGATTATCCAGCGCTTGGACGAGATGCTCCTCCTGTGTGTGTGTGTTTGTATGTGTAGACACACGACGGGTTCGGAGAGTGAAACAGGGCAAGAACCCGCGATATTACGTGGAACTTACAGAGACCGCGCGCCCTACCGAAGCTGCAATGGCATCGACCTTTCGGAGAAAATCGATTATTCCGAGGCACAATTTTCCCTAACATCTTTGACGCTTGATAGCTACCCTGTGACATTTGTTTGCCTGAGGTTGTTCTATTGCACACCAGATTTGTACGTTCCATGTTGAGCGACACTTTTCGAATATCCTCGCTTCCGAACTGCTTCGACCACATGATATCTCTCGGTTATGGTTTTGCAATCTCGCGTATTGTCATATCGGTGCTACGTAGGTGCCACGATATATACAATACAATTCTCCCATCCGATTGCCGGTTCAAGTCTCTCCTATTTTTTCGACCGAGGGGCTTAGTCAAACGCGGTATCCGAGTAAGATGGAAGATACTTTTGGGGTCGGGCCTTGAACGTCCTCTACATTGATGAACCCATTTTCCAAACTTGACGGACCTGGTGAGTTTGTGAATTCCTGGTCATCTTTCCCTCTTTATGTTGCTCGATAAATGTTTATTCGATATATTATCGCAACTAACATTGTCTAAGGAGCCGAAGATACCATACGACACAGATCATACTATTTTGCCTGTCACATTCAAACTAGTAGAATTTATCCCGCATGCCCCGGAGGTGAGGTTTGCATTTTAAGGCACGTAAGACTGTCCATCAGATGATGCAATGTCCCTACACCTTGAAGTCCCTTTCCGCCGACGTTATCTTGTCTGTAAGAGACCGCGTACTTAACACACCCAAGAAGCAACCGTACGATTGGTATGAAGAGGCTTTGTTGCAGCACTACCTCTCGTCAAGGAAAGGGCGTTGTGGGCAACTGCTGGCGCGACACCCTATCGATGACACAAAACCTAGTCACCATTTGACACATCTCCGATCCCTTGCCACCCCTGCTAACAGGGAACCTGAGGTCGCCCGGGAACTGTGGTTGGATTCACTTCCAATACCCCTTCAGTCAACGGTGAAGACACTGCTCAAATACTCATCTTTGGAAACGGCAGCTCTTGTCGCCGCAAGATCGTTGCGCATGCCGGTTGTGAGGCTAACCCCCTCATTGCCACGAAATTGAGCAATCTCCGGCTGTATGTAGAGACGGGTCGTCAGAGAGGTACCTTACTTTTTCACTCCGCCATAAGCGCCTTGCATTTAAAGATAGACTACGTGTCCCAGTACTTGCTGTTGTCGTACGTAAACCTCCACCCGGAACGGGCTTCTACACCAGCCCACTTCCTCCATTTCTCAGCTTCTCCCGCTCCTGGCCACCCGCAGGCTAAACCGATCGGCCCTTGCTGTTACCATGACCTGTTCGGGCCCGACGCATAGAAATGTCGCCAACCGTGTTCTTTCCCGGGTGAAAAGGTCACAGCTGACGAGTAAATGCGATCGTACTCGCCAGCGAACAACCCCAGATTGGCCGTCTATTTTACATGCACGACTAGTGTCTGTCTTGCCTATCGGCCACGACAAGCCGCGGGCATCACAGCTTTGGCTGTCGGCTGCGAATAGCACGTCCATTCCCGCTTACGGCACCAGACAGCTGGGGTTAACATGGGATCAGGATGACGGTATCTGTGGCCGTTCGTACTTTCTGATATTCCCACAGTTATACGTAGAATCGATTTTCTTCATCACTACGAATTGCTCGTTGATTCACGTAGGCTTCAGTCGATTGATACCCCATTGGACATTAAACTTACAGGTTTCGAAGGCCTCATAGATGCATACCGAATCACCGATATATTTCAAGATATTCCGAATGATTTTCAACCATTTTTTTATTAACCGTCCATTGCTAACTAAACCGTTCGAAAGGATAGACCCGGTGACTGATCTTGTGATCCACCACATAGTCAGTAGCAGACCACTAGTCACGGCTTGATCTCGCTGACTGCCACCGGGCAAACTAGTATTCACTTAAATTGAATTCAGCACTATTTGCTAACGGTATTGTTCGTCCTTCTCAAAATCTTTAGCCCTCGCCGCTGCACATGGTCTTAAAGAGAGATGGCGTCAACTGGCGACCATTTGCCGACTATCGTGCACTCAACGCGACTATCACTTTTCGATAGTTACCCGATACCCCACATACATGACATTGGGGCATCATTTCACGGCACGACTGTTTCCTAAAATCGATTTGGTATGGGCATACCACTAGATTCCAGCCGCCACCGAAGGTGTCCAGAAAACTACTGTTGCGATACCCTTTGGCCTGTTTGAGTTGGCACGTATTACTTTCGGGTTGCGCAGTACGGCTCTGATATACCAGAGGTTTATCGGCATCATAAAACGAGACTCGAATTTTGTTCACTTCTATATGCATGATTTGTTATTCGCACCACCGAACGTAAATGAACATATACAACATTTGATTCTCCTGCTTCAACGTCTGCCCGACAATCGAACAGCAGTCAGTCCGGAGTGTCTGAGATCGACAAAACTGAACCGACGTTCCTCGGCCACGAGATCACTCGAGAGGACATTAAACCTAGCGAAGATGAAGTACGCACTATTCTCGATCAAGGAGCTTAAGGGATTTCTGTGGCTATTAAGTTTCTAACGTCGTTTCATTCCCAACGCGGCTGAACGTTTGCTTCCGCTAACCGATCTACGGATGCCACAGGAGAAGCGTTTTCGGAAGTCAAGTCGACATTACCCAAGACCACGCCGATGATGAACCCGAACCCGTCTGCTACGCCTAGTCTAGTGGTAGATGCCTCGGAGCCATCCTGCAATGGTCGGTTTCCGACTCCTGGTACCCACTGGGGTTTTCCTCTCGACTTCTTAGTCCCACGGGAATTAGATGCAGTGCTTTTGGTCGGGAAATGCTGTCAGCATACGGTGCTATCAAGCATCCTCGCCCAAGATCATTATTACCTCCTGTTCACCGACCACAAACCACCAACGTACACATTGCATACTATGTCTGACCGCTACTCTCCACGTGAAGGCAGACACTCAAACTATATTTCTCCATTCATGTCGGACCTGCGTCACATCACGGGCAAGTCAAACCGTGTAGCAGATGTATTATCATGCCCACAACTTAATGACGTCTTCTACCTTCCTGCCATGGCACAATCTCAAGCACAGGATAAGTCTAGCAATCAGGCACCCCATTCGTCATCGCTCCAATGTCGTTAGGTAACGCTGGCTGCTAATGCTGGTACGATACTCTGCTACACATCTACTGGCTTGTCTCAGTCATTGATGCCATCCACTTATCTAAACTTCGTGTTCCATAAAATACATCCAGGTATCACAGCTGGCGTGCAACCAGTCACTACACGGTGCGTCTGGTTGTTCATAAACATGATGTTCGAATGTGGGATAGACAACGTTTACAGTGTCAACGATCTAAAGTGTACAGGCACGTAGCTCTCCCCATATGTACCTTCGTTACGCCTGATACCCGCTTCGATTACGTTCACATTGATATTGTTGGTCCTCTGGAGCCATCACACGGGTATACCTATCGCCTGACGTGCATCGGTAGATTCACTAAATGACCCGAAACTATTTCCATCTCTACTGTCACGGCCAGATCGTTGGCTCGACATTTCGTAGAACGATGGATAGCTCTGCATGGTTGTCCCTTTATCGCCACGACTGACCAGGGGCACAGTTTGATTCCGATCTATTTTCTTCCGTTATCAATATGCTGGGTACGGAGCGGATCCACACGACCGTTTACCATCCGGCATCGAACGGTTTAGTCGGACGTTTTCATTGCCAACACAAGCTGCTCTCGAATCTCACGAAAACATCGATTGAGGCGAAACGTCACCGCCAGTTTTGCTCGATGTTATAATTTGCCTAAAGGCAGGTATTCAATGATCCGCCGCAGAACTTGCGTTCGGCATGAAATTAGCACTTACTGGAGAATTATTTACGGACATACGTCACTCGCCTGTCCAGGTAGGTACGGAATCTTAATCCGGCGCAAAGGCGTCTATAGAGACGACAAGTATTTGTTCCGACCGAACTCCATACTTGTTCGCACGTATTTATCCGTATTGATTCGGTGCGCGAAATGCTACAATAACCTTAGGAAAGCCCGATTCGCGTGATTTCTAGTCACCATAAAACCCTCAAGGTTGATCGACTCCGTCGCGTCGATACAGTTAACATCGATCGTTGAAAACAGAATATTGCCTAGCGTTCGAGATTCATTGCTAACCCTGCACGGGTTTCTGACCGCAACTCTGTGCCACGCCAAGGCCTGCAACTACCTTTGCCTGCTGCGATTTTGAGTGAGGACAATGTCTTACGTTCAGGTCAGCAGCCAGTTAGCTCTGAATGAGGCTATTTATCTTCTCACGTTCAAGCCAGCAGCCGACTGATCCTACTGTGTCTTGTACCAACTCCGTTCGTGTTGATATCCCTCAACTTTTCACAAATGAAATGCTGATTCATTCGAAAAAATGGTGCCGACGCATAGAGTCGTTTGAGTTATTAGTTTGTGAAGGAACCAATAGAAAAACTCTTGGTATGATCCCCGGCACGTCAGATTCGAACTGGATGTCGTTTGTAGCTGCGGTAGGCTTTCTTCCTCAGCACTACAAGTACAGTCACCTCTGAGATTCCAAGTATGCTTGTGGCTTCTCGGACAGAAGTACTAGGCTGGCTAGACATCAATTCTTCCAGTGCGGTAATCTGGCTTTCGAAGGCAGGTTTACTCAGGTTGAAGCTCGTTTGTGGATCGCACTCGCCCAATGGGCTCGTTTTTTCTCCTTTGGTCTTTAATTCAAGAAACGCACTCCCCTCCGTCTCAAGAAATCTGAACGAAAACTGACAGGCCTAAATCATGGCCAACTCTCTATAACCAAGTTGATGTGTCAGAAGATACACTCCGGACTAAGCCTTATGTGGACGGAGTGTATCTGAGCCGCCGTCCTGACTATAGTTCTCAAAATAATCGGGGATGGTAGCCCAAACTACCCAACCGGGGCTTTTGTTTGTGTGTTGGCCAGATGTGTATCCACAGTTAGGTGACGCCACGACCTGTTGCCAAAAGCGCAAAGGCCTTCATTACGGTTTCATGAGTCATGTGGCACTGAACGGATCACGTCTCGGACACAGAGCCGTCCGACAGGCCCGTCTGCAGGCAGGGCCTAAAGCCAGAACGCAGTATGAGGATCTAATCATTCGCCCTAATCCTGGAACAATGGAAAAGTGGTCTGGGTTTTGATTCGTTCAGAGGCTAACGGAGGGGAGGGCTAGAAAGGAAGACAAAAGAGAAGATGGTGAGCCCCTTAGATAGGGCCAATCTGCCAATGGGGCCCATCATGTGTGGATTTATATGAACGGTTTTATCATGACATTGAAAAAAGCTGTGCTGCCCGGCCAGCGGCTATTTTGGCCGTCCTCGCTTGTTTGAGCTCGTTGGGGATGAACTGGAATCAAGACGACCGAGTGAAGGCGTTAGAGCTAGCGACAGCGACATCACCGGATTTTAAAACGAGGTCTAGCCTCCCGCGATTATTATCAATTCAGTCATTAAGCAGTAGATTTCCGAACAAAGGATGTTGTGTTCTAACCGATTATTGCTATGACAGCTTTTCCGGCTGAGATCAATGTTTATTTCAGCGAATGTTGTGTAGTAGTCGATAAGTTTGATTATCTCAGTTTGTACAAGTGTCCAATATCCCCGGATAAGGACTTACAACTTTCGGGATTGTATTGTTACCTGGAACTTCTGCATACAAACTGTAGTTGCTTTAGTCAAAAAACTAGGGTAATAACATAGAAACGTTACATCTCACGTGCAAGCGGACATAAATGCCGGGCCTTTTAGTGCTGTGCTACTTGTGTCTCTGGTTCGTTATTTTTTGCGAGACATGTTTTGTTTCCGATTATTTCTCCGTTCCCGCCCGCTGCCCAGTCGTCGGATTACTTGTTCAACCTATTTCGTTTTCTCAAATATACTGGAGATTCCATGATTTCTGTACGTCAACCCGAGTTAATAGATTATCAATAAGAGGCACTCTCCTGGGTGCCAGACAGCCTTAATGACCTTCCTGCCAAGGCGCCACATTCGGTTGTTGGTACACCGCTTTTCTATTCACCCCAAAACGGTTGGGTTGTCTCGTCCACTGATGACGATTCATGTTACAGTGTCTTCTGATAAAGGATAATGCTGGACCTGGGTTCGCGTATTTTCGTGTCGATAGACAGTCGAATCCGTCGACAGATGGTTTCGGACCAAGAGACTAGAGCAGTGTTGCACATACTAACTACCATTCTGTCTGGCAAGTCCAAGTTTTGTACGTATCGCTAACGGAATTGACTGTTCGCACAGTGTAATCCCATGTTTTTCGTATAACAATACTATAACCATTATTCACTGCCCTTTAGCTCGCAACAAATATCGAATCTTTTTTTCGACTCTTTTCTAATGTTTATTGTCCTTTCTTGAGATATCCACTTTATGTAGAGTTTCATAGCATGTACGCTTACACTGACTGTGTTTGATTTGGTGCATCTCTGCATTTTCCCACCAAAGGCGTTCATTTTAGTAAAGTATTATCGACGACCCGATTTTTATTTTTCTCTGAAACTAACATCCTTCTTTCAGCAGCGAGTCATTTTGCCTTCTTCTTAGTTAAGGCCCATTATCGTGGTCGCGGTTCATTCTTCAGCCAAAATCTCCAAGTTCGGCTCCGTACCATTTTTAACAACTACTTATTCTTTTCAGAAATCCTTTTATCGCATCTGCTTGGTTATCTTTTAAAACCTACTCAAGCCATGTAAACTTTTCAGAGACCCCGGCAAGCAATATTGATATCGTGACCCTCAGACATTATAGTATCATGGCTGCATCTCCACCACAAACCCGAATCTCTAAGAAAAGAGACTTAACAATCCGCGTAATAACTCAAACGCGCGGTATATTTCCAACCTAATAAAAGCTGAAATCAAACTCATCAACACTACGTTCGCCAGTCAACTCCTAAAGTGCAACAAGAATCGTTTCCTATGGCAAGGTATTCGACTATTGTGTGGGAAGAAAAAGAAACATGAGAGATGTTCTGCAGATGTCGACAGCACAAATCGAGCATAGCACAAGTTTTGACAAGCCATGACCGGGTTTCAGCCGATTTCTTAAGCAACCTGTCATAATTTGTTATGATTATACCTGAATGAGTTCTTTTCTAATCTTAATGAGGCGATGGGTGTATTTTTTATTTTTTTATTAATTTCTTTTTCCGCCTATTTTATTTTTCACCTTCACGTTGTTAACTGAAACGCGGCATTATTTGCTGTTGGCAAAAGTCTATGCAATACAGTATAATACAATACAATACAATACAATACAATACAATACAGTACAATACAATGCAATACATTCTGGTGGGTTTCTCAGGAATTCAGCTAAACCACGATCACGATTTTTCAAAATTTGTGCTAAATATGGGACAGTGGAGTTCCTATAGATATTGATTTTGGAGGGTATGGAACGAAAATCGGATCTTGTCGAAATATGAGAGCGACACTTTAAAAGGTCATTGTGTAGAGGAGGATGCGTGCGATCTGAAAGAATTTTGTGAGCAAATTTTTCACATGTTGATAAGTGTTGATCAAATAGATTAAGGGACAATTCAGTTAGTGGTATGAAAGACACCTGGCTAATAATTGCTAGTCCCCAGCAAGGAATTTCAATGTCTTTTTTTAAGAAAACCTGGGAAAATGACGGGTGAACAGTAAGGAAGGATTGGAAAAACACATTGGTATACAAATCGAGAGGTGATGCTTTGTTTCACCTTGTAGAGTCGAAGCTTCTTGATTTGAAATGACAACCGTCGGAAGGTTTTTACACATCTAGAAATGTGAGAAGTCCACTTCAGATTTTTATCAATAGTAACTCCTGGTTATTTCACAGAATCAACCTGGTAAGAGTTTTTGAGTCGGTGGAATACGTTTCGGAAGGGTGGGCCAACCGCGAGAGAGAGAGAGAGAAAGGGAACAGGCATTCGAAATCTTTAGATGTGTTGAGATTTAAACCAGCTCGTGCAGAGAAATCATAAACAGAAGATTGGTTGTTGGAACAACTTTTAAAATCATCGGTGTTCGAAACGGCTTGAGAGAGGGCAACACCATCATCATGCTTAGACAGATGACAGAGTGAGCCAGTTGATAAGTCGCTGATGTAAGTAGAGAAAAGAAACGGTAAAAGGACAGTACCCTGCAGCACTCCTGAGTTGTTGATGAACGGTTTCGAAACTTTACCGTCCGTTCCTGTGCACTGATTTCGGTTAGTAAAATAATCAGACAGCCATGCTAATAAAGAACTGGGACAACCAAATGTTTGCAGTTTGTAGAGTAGGAGATAACGTGGGACTGAGTCAAATGTCGACGAATAGTCCAGGAAGGCGCAACGCACACATTTCATTGATGCGTTTAAGTACTTACAAATGAGGTAAGTGCGGGAGACGACAGCGTCCAAAGTGGAGCTGTTAGATTTATAGGCAAACTGAAAAGGGTCGTCAGGAGGGTTCGTAGAAGATCACAGGCGCTTAAGTATAGCACGCTCCGTCAGTTTGAAACCAGAAGACGTGAAGGCGATGGAGCGAAAGCGTTTTGCTAAAGCAGTAAAACTGCCAGATTTGGGATTGGGAATAATAGTGACGGGTCGTCATCAGTCAGGGATAGAAGACGAGCATCCGCTAGAGCCATAGCACCATGCCTTAATAGAGCTGAGGACAGGCTATCAGGACCGATCGCTGTGGTAATTTTAGTGGTGCGGAGAAGATGGAGCACCTCGTCTCTAGAAAAACCTTGTAGCAGTTGTATCACCACCCTGACCAAATATGACTAGTATGAGTGGAAGGATAGATTAGAGCTCGATTTGTGCTGTCGACATCTGCAGAACATCTCTCATGTTTCTTTTTCTTCCCACACAATAGCCGAATACCTTGCCATAGGAAACGATTCTTGTTGCACTTTAGGAGTTGACTGGCGAATGTTGTGTTGATGTGTTTCAATTTTTCATTTTTCTTGTGACGATTGTTCGGCTTCAGTGCAGCACTGTAACCGTTTTCTATTTTTGGTGTGTTTCTGATCAGGTGAAATATTCGGCGGTATTATCTACGTTGGCTGTTTGTTCATTTACAGTCATGACAGATGGCGAATTTTGTGCAAACTATTGTGAAAATATTGGAAAATCTTCAGGTGCAACCAGTTAATCACGGAAGTTGTTGTTTGGGATGCCAAATATATAAGAATCCAGCCACAACTACATGACTACGATTTTATTTCTCGAGTTGTTCTAGTGCTCAGTGCACCCGTACACATGATCGCATGGTTGGCTCGCTGAACCTAACTCCTAAGTTTGTGAACGAACCACGGCTACGCGAACGTACTGAGTGCCAAAGCAACTTCTATGGCAAGGCGACGGGTCAGCTGGATGGCGCTGGCTTGCACATTCAGTTCGTACATTTGATTATTTCGGTTGTATTCTTGAGACTCATGCGTAGTAAATCATTCTTCCACCGATGTTACAGGGCCGACCAGTGCTTTGTTATTTTTTACGACAAGACTTATAGGCTGTTACAACTGGCGTACCAGCGAGTGGGTTCTCATAGAAAACGCTCTGGCCAAGTGAGCCTATGGAGCAATTGCCTTGAGAACCAGTTACGGGTATACTGAGGGGAAGCAGAAGCAACCAGAATTTGTCACTAAGCCGGAATTTTTTTGATTTTCTGGCTTTGTTCTGTCTGAATTCATTTGGGCACTCGCAAATGGGATAACGAGATCCAAACAATGGTTTTGTATCGCAGAGAGAATTACAGATCAAGGGTTGTCTTGTTTCTGAATCTTGGCATGCTGTCTCATTAAACCTTTGAGGGGATAAGGAAACACTCGAGTCCTGTTTTGATGTGATCTAAAATTCATTCTTTGATGTACAAAGTAACTGGTATGCAGTGGGAAGAAATCCATCTTCCAGTTTACATCTGAGCTATTTACTGGCAACTACAGGAAGTTAAATGAATTTCAATTGTGTGTTAAGTGTGGTTTTTGTTTTGTCTTGTAAAGTGCTGATATTGTGCTAGAATGGATAACAAGTGAAAGTAACGTTCTGTAATATGAACACACTCATAACGGAATTTTGGGGAAAATAAGGAAATGGTCCTATCAAGAAATCCACAGTAGAATTTTGTTAACGTAAACGGGCTTCTAAGGGTGTTGGTGATCAGGGGTAGTTCACTCATTATGTTCTATTAGAATGCACTCCAGGACAAGGGCTGAATTTCTTGGAGCCCACTCACCACAAAATTCTGTTAAGCCTTGTCGGTAACGGGGCATGAAATAAAAATTGTCGCCCCTCATATCTTCTCATAATTCGGGCACAAGTTAGTCACGAGATCAGCACTCTGTACGGGAGCGGAGATATCGCGAAAACTATCATTCTTATCGTTAAACAATATCCCAAGTATTAAGTTAATCAATTCGTAGACAAATTGTTTGCTACAGCCATTATGTTGCATCTTGGGAACGCACTTTGACTGGAATTTTCTCTAGCCACTCCGGTGAGCCAGCCAAATGATGTAGGGTTTCTGGAAGATGACAGCTTTGATGGATTTACATAGCAGAGCGCAACAGTGCCGCTGTCACACGCGCCTGCGGACAAACGAGTCAGAAAACTGGTCATCTAGAGACCAGAAAGATAAAGCCCACCGAAGCCCATTGGTTTGAAGATGCTCCTTAACATATGCCTCGGGCTTATGTATCCCGCTAGGACCGAAATGTGCTGACGCAATAAAACCCTGAATTCTTTCGAATCATAATACATATACTCGTATCCGGTTACCACTCCTCTTGTCATGTAATTTCAGCAAGCTGATCTCAATGACATGCAACTGAGTCATTACCCCAGTGCATGAATTTCTCCGATTGTCAAGTTACTTTCATCTGTCACGATTTCTTGTCTGCAGTGTGTTGCATAGTCGAGATTGTTTCTGTAACTCGTTCTCTCGTGTTTTTCAATGAAGCCCCATTCAAGGTAATAACAATGAGAGCATCGTTGCCTTTCCGAAAGGATTGGCTCACGGGAGAAAATTTCTGGCCCGCTAATAGAACGGGCTGCGTTCCTGAAGTGCTGAAGATCAGTGAATAAACTTTAGAATAATGAATGCAAATGTACGACCGTAACGAAAACTACGTATCTTATCCAGGGAGTGGATGACGAAGGAACATATCCAGAGTGGTTTATCAAATATCCCAAGACGACAAAGTACGTTCAGTGGAGCAAGAAGATTTTTATGAATTCTGAGGGGTTAAGTTATGTGTCATACCCGTCGAAGTCACTGTTTTAAAATCTATGTGGCGCGCCAAGATAACCGAAAGGGTCTGAAAATGGAGAGAAAAAAGGAAATCCGTAATATGTCAACCCAAGGTAAATATCCACAAGTGCTTGCAACAGGAAGACTCGACAACGAGATTTCCGTGTCAGTAAAGGTCTGAACGATGACCAATTGAATCCGAAAGACTTCAGTAACTTGAGGTCCAGTCTCTTCCCAAATACGATGACGTCAATTTTCACTTGGTCAAGAAAGGTGATCTGTGACCATCACGTCTACTCACGGCCTCACGAATGGAGGCTCTCAGGGATATCGCGGTGCAAACGGGCTAGGCAAGGTGAGTGGAGCCAGTCCAAAATTCAAATGACAGCGGGCTCAACTCACCGACTACGGATTTCCCTTTTTTCTCCGGTTCTAGATCGTTTCGGTTATCTTGGTGCATCCTGTAGACTGGTTGCCACTCAGCAGTCGTTTGTGTACTGTTCCGTTTGACAGTCCTCTACTCGTCAAAAGCAGTCGTCTGTAGCGTTATTTTTGTTCCTCGTGTTTGTATTTGTGCCCGATAATTACAGCTCTCTCTCGAAGAAAACACGTTTTATGGGGACTTATCCTGTTTACACTGAAGTATGTATTCAACGGGCGTAAAGGTCTTTACCGGGGTTTTAACCCCGAACTTAGCTACTTAGGGGAGGCAAAGCAATGCATCGAAGGCCGATTTTCTGTCCTCGCCGATTGCACTATCTGGGGTGATGATGTAATCATAGTTTGTTCCGACAACAGACTGTTTCTTGCGAACGATAAAAGTGACATCTACTCAACTGGCGCCCTCCGTCGCCTTCACAGCTTTGGGTTCTAACTGATGACATTACTATCGGTCACTGGAGGCAAGGACCAGTTGGGAACTGTCTATTATTTTGGTCCAAGCCCGTGGACTCAGATCACGTTCTTGTCGGAGCTCTCTTTTACTTGCGCAGCATAACCGTACACCTTAGTCAACTCCATCAAATTGTCGAGCTACAGAGCGCTGCACTGCAGTGAAGACCGTTGGCTAGCACCCCTAATGCCCGACTAAGGTCTGTCTCAGTTCTTTTCGACAGGAGTATGAGGATACTTGCGAAAATTCAGGGACTGGTCAGTGATGTGTTCAATTGGCCAGTGAGATGCACCCGAGGGCCAGCGAGGTTTACCACATCCGCTTGTTCTCAGATTTAACTTCCAGTTTTTCACATTCACTTTACAGTTTCAGTGTTATTTTTTCTGAATTCAATCTTGAAATAGTATAGAAGATAGTCGCCGATTTCAGCTCTAATCGGAGCTTCCAGTGCAATTTTCGGCTCAAGAAGGCGCTCATGATCCAAGTGAACACTGCGGACAAAGAAGGTATGTACTCAGTGGCAAATCCGTCGTAAGCCTGCGTGGTGCGTAAACTTCAGAAACGGTGAATATCCTCGACTTCAGTTGCTCGGTTGGATGTTCTCTGATCTCCCTTGCCCGGGATGCCAGGTACAATCGGACATGTGATTCCCTAAGACGTCAGCTGACCATGAGTCTGAAAAATGACCTCTGGTATTGAGGGATATGAAAGTGTATGGAGATGGAAAAGACTGCGGCTGTAGGCAGTATTTACAGTCTTAACTGATTGATTAGGAATACTGGTCCACGCAAGCCGAGTGCAAGCGAGGCTGCTAAAGAATCTGACGACACACGGATTCACTATCAGGAGCGTTAGGCAGAAGACTTTAGGGAACAGTTTAATTGGTTCTCGATCACAATGGGCCTTCCACTTATGCTTACAAGTGAAACAATGCAGATAAATACTGCACTTTCGTCGGGAATGGAACTGATCAGGGCGATCGGATTTCAAGAAGATATAAAGCAACTAGACCAGGTGGACCGTTTTCGTCCTTCTACATGGACGGTGGCTAGGTGGTGACAAGGGAGTTAACGAAATTCCTGGGATTTATCTGAAAAATGGAAGAGGCTACTAAGGGCTAGTGTGAATCGGTGACTATGTCGATTTACAAGAAAGGTGATAGATCCTCATGTGCAAAGCACAGAGTAATGAGTTTAGTAAGCACTGCGTCCACACTGCTTGCGGACATTACCTTCCACCGTTAACCTAGTACTCGAGAAAGATGCATGAGTGAGAATCAGGCCGGTTTCGGTCCAGGTCGGGATTGTACTGACCGAATATTCACTTTGCGACAAATCCTAGGACACAGACATGTGTTCCGTAGACCTGCAGCTATCTGGGGATGGTCACGTTTGACTATGCAAAATACTTGAACAATTCATAACTAATGAAAAATTAGCTTTAGGAAGCCTGTTTGTCGTTTGATGTCACAGGGTCGCGAGTAATGTTTGTCCGCATGCTAAAACATCACCGAGTTTCCGGTAACTAAAAAACAGTTGACTGCTTTATTTGCGTACGGTTAAATCCCTAGTTCCGTTAACACTATCTGGCGTTTGTATAGCGTCCGCCTTATCAAGTAAAGACCCAAACTCCTTTTTGAATAAACTGCTATTTGCGTGAATATCGCCTTCTGAATTCTGAGGAAAAGTTGGAGTCTTCGGCTTGTTGCCCGTTCCTCTTAGTTCAACTATGGGAATAATCAGCATCCATCTCGCCTTTCTTCTTTCTCCCTGTAAAAGCGGCATTCGATCGAGTCGATCGTGAAATTCTGGGGCGCTGCTTCTCTCTGAACGATTTACCAAAGAAATTCATTCCACTTATTCAGTTTCTTCATGCGAACAATCGAGTCCGACTTAGTTTACAACAACGTCTCACCCGAGTTCAACAAGAAAAGGCATCCTCGTCATGGTTACAATCCTTCAAATTTTCTTTTCATTTTTGTCACTGAGGTGTTTATAGACATTTCCCTCCCTTCATTTGAGAATAGAGATATCCAAGTGTGCTCAGAGAAAAACCTGTCTGGATTAGAATATGCAGTCGATGTTATTCTACTCAATGGAGATTCAAGTAGTTTGGAAGTTGTTTTGATCGTCTTTACGATTATGTACGTATGTTCCGGATGCGTTTTGCACCGTCGAAAAAGTAACATGTTGTTGCAGGAATTGATGGACTCGAAGCTGAACTTGTTCTTGCAAGGGACGCAAATTCACGAGGTAGATAGATCTGGTTGATCGGGTTGGTGTATCTTACACGGTGGTCGCAAATCTGCTGATAAGGAAAACTCGATTGGAATTCACTAATTTGAGTCACTTGTGATGTCGGTTTGACATAAGTTTATCGACAAAATGTCTGATACGCACAACAGCAATTAGATCGGTAGTTTTATGGTCTCTGAAACATGGCTATTTTGTATAGATGACGTAGGGGTACTATTGGTGTTTGAACTCGTTTTCTTTTAGTGTTGGCAGAACATGGTGAGAGAACTGTGTGTAACTCAGAAGTTAGGCGTAATTTATTGGATCCCATTGTTCAATCTTTGGAGTAGGCACCGAACTACTGCTTCGCTGTGCGCTGTCCGTCATGACCAGTTGATGACACGGCAAAAACGTGTAAAATCTTGGATCAGTTGATAGGCTCATGTAGGTCCAGTTAGACTAAGGTTTTGGGCTCACGAGAGCCCCTGAGGCGATGTTTTGTGACAATAACTTACGAGGGTCAATGCCACAGTCAGAGGTGCTCTTGCATCCGAAAGCATTTTCCTCTGTGCACTTGTCCAATTTATTATCTTCTACTCCATCTTTCACTATGTCTCCATCCCCTCTTCTCTGTGACTAGATGGTTCTTTAAGATGACAGTCACAACTGGAGTACGATAGTGTAATGTTAGTGGTTGTATATACTGAAATGAACTGAGTTTCTTAGTTGAACAGATTCCTGATAGCGAATCCTTCCGAGATAATTTACCCACAATGCATTGTCTTCCGGACGTAATTCACTCCAAGATTATCCAGTGGTTTGGAAATTCGGGAACAGTTTGATTTCTCCTCTTATAATAGAGCCTTCTTTTCTGAAAGTTTCATTTCGTTAGCCATCTCCCGTATGTATTTTCTAGGAATTTTTCTGTCCACCTTCATCGTTTATAGGTTAATAAGCGCATGGATATTTCTACCTTCTATCAGAGAGCTTATCACTTGAACCGACCACTTCAGATCTCTGTCTTTGTTATGAACACCGGATCACCTTTCATTCGAGAGCAAAGACTGGATGCCAACTTCCCCACCTAAGTGGATCAAGCTGTCTCAACCGTTGGATATGGTCAAGTGGATGAAACATCTGTCACCGGAATTGTCGGAGGTTGGAACCCCATATTCCCCGATCATTATGGTGGTAGGCGGCAACTAGCTATCATACCTGATTTAGTACTATCGTATGTGGTTCCATGCCACTCCAAGTTTCAGGGCCGAGGTTGTCGGTCCGATAATTAGATGGCGCCAAGTCCTTTCGGTAAGAGACTCACATACTGAAAGGCATACTCATTTGTAGGTAAGACTGAGACCTCCGTCAGACTGCATGTCAAAAACACGCGACTGCTGCGTCCCAGCAAAGAGAATAATGGGTGACACTTTTGTGGCTGCACATCACAAGCACCGCATGAAACCGAAGCTTACGGCCATCGTGTTCGACAAAATCGAAAGTTACCAAAAAGTTACAGGAAACAGGACCAAATGTCAAACCAAGTAGCGGAGAACATTAATTCTTGAAAAAAAGTTTTTCGAAAGTTCGATGCTACACCGGCATATGAGTTGGTACGAATTTTATCAAAGGAGGGTAGGATTTACCACCTTGATTGCGTTTGAAGAAATCTTTAAGATCAGATCGTTAGGTCATCACCCGATATTTTACTCGGTAGGCAATGTTAAACGTGCCCGGTTTAATGCTCAGGTTTTGCGCTACCATATCGGATTTTGTTGTTTGTAATTGTTGAGGTTGGCTGAAACGCGGAGCTCCGGGTCTGTTTCCGTGTTCCCCATTTCAAATCGAGTCATGTGCAAACCTCATTGAAGAGTACTGGTCATTAGGCATATTACACCGGTTAAGTTAAGCGATGATGCGATGCATTAGCAGATCACAGGTGATTTTGGATCGTGATCTCACTGTTTCGAGACTGCCGATTTAATTAATTACTTCATGATTGGAGAAAACGTGAAATTATACGCATGCTACCAATGAGAGTGTGCCTTATTTTCATAGTGATTTCTCATTCGGTTGGTCACGGGATCTAAATATCTCGTACATCCATTAATCACATTCAAGTCTGTGAATTCCAAAAAAATACTTTTCTGATTCAGAACTGATGTTTTTGTTGTTGTATGTCATGATACATCGGATACCGTTTCTTGAGGTAGTCTGAATTTGGTATCTGTCTCGTTCGATAAATCAGCTAATTTAGATTGCAATAATTAACGTGCACAGGACCATAGAAAGTTCTCAGTGCAGATGAACCAAAATATCTCGTTTCGACTGATCGGTTAACGGTCATCTAATGTTAGGTAAAGCAGTGCCCAAATATCGTTCGTTATCAATCCAAGCAAATTCGGAATAAATAAAAGCCATGAAGTGAGTTACTAAGGTTGGTTGACGAACCGAAGCTGGTGGATGAGTTCGGCGATGTTAAGTAGTCCGTGATGTTTTCACCAAGACTTACAACATGCATTCCTTATGAGTACGCTGAAAGTGATCTGTCCCCTAAATTCAGCGGTCTACTACTCTACGGAGAAGAATGGTATCCTTGGCAATGAAACCAAGTGTGGCATGGATACACACAAAATCTCACTGGACTTGGGACACTTGACCTCCAGGTAATGTTCGCTGAACGCATGTGACGATATTTGATTGAAAGTGGTCTCACTGAGCCAGGCAGTCCTGGGAGATTTTGTGCAGATGCAAAAATATATCTAATCTATAATTTGGGATCCAGTTTCTGTGCAATCATAGGCATGTGGGAATCATAACTATACAAAATGGACAAGGTTTGGGTGTGATTTTGTCTCGTTCAGTTGCCACGGTGTTTTTGCACTGATAACTGTTGCATTCCTCCAAAACCGAAAAAGGTACATGAATTTCTGTTTTACTTGCGATTTCAAACCCATTATGTTGATGACCATATCTCTGTTTTGCCTTCGTCCTTGAGAGAGAAGTCAGTTCAGACTCAGACCATGGTAGGAGAAACCGCCGATTAACTCTCGCTAGAGCGGTAAAAATGTGTGGGCATTCCTAACCCGTGCTGATTAAATAAGGATTTATGTGAAAGCGTATTTTCCGATGCTTCTCAAAGAAACCCATGACGATATTCAGATACTTCGACTGTTCCATTAGGATGTGACCTGATACCATACAAATTTGAAGTGGGTATCGATTACTACTTATTTGTGCATTTCATTTCCTACTGGCGGATCGATTTTGAATGCGACCAGTTCTGTTGGTTAGTTGACTGGTACTAGAAAGTGATCTAAAGGCTGTGATACAGCACATCAGAGAAAACAAAAACAAAATGTTACTTTGAGGAGAAAGTAACAGTCTAATGGTATAAGTGGCAAAATGATCACGGATAAAGTCAGATTGCAGCTGGATTTTTCATCACACCTGATGTCTACAGAAAATAACGGTTGCGGTGCTGCGATATGTTGACCTGAAGCCGAAAACCCAAACAAATGTTAGCTCAACTGGACATCCTTGCTCTTGCGATACAGTCCGCCAGGGAATCGTGTAGGCCCCACCGTGAACGGTTCACCATAAAGCAAGTTATCATCGGGTGAGGGTCCCAAAAGGTTTGATTCTAACCCTGTATCTAGACAAATTTTACTGTTAGGTTCTGAGTTGTGATTTGACTTCTCCCGAAAATCCTGCCTAGTTGAATATTAGTGATCATATACTCAAGAGTAATTGAAACTCACGCATAGACGACACTGACATAATAGGAGTCGCAAGTGCACGTTATCAGCTGAGCTATGGCGTAGATTAACTGTACATGACAGAAACCCGGCCAATGTATGGAGTCAGTTGACGCTGGCATTTTCATAAAGAAATCGACTCCAAGCAGTTAGCTTATTGATTAGTTAGTTGTTCCATGTATAATATCCCCATATCCTTTGAGCAGTCAAATGGTATGAGCAGTATACCTTTCAAAGAGTCTGCCTATTTCAGCTTCTGGAGCGCAGGAAGTAAGAGCTTCATACTTCCCAGATTCATGTGCGTTTTACTCACAAATTGACCATTGAACACGAAAATGTCGTCTAGTCGCTCCTTTGTCTGACCGAGGCTAATCCCTCCCACACGTACACATACACACACACATACATACACACGGCAATGAATTTACTGTTTTATTGGAGTGCCCCTCAGTTAGATTCGACTTCCAGTGGGAAGGGTGCGTAGGCATCGTGGGCAGCGTTCAGAAGTGGGATAGGTAAAATCCAACATCTGCTCCACAAACAAGCTAAATTAACTGACCAGGATTCCGATTCTTTTTGGCATGATACTAAATTCTTCAGATATAACTCTGGAATTGGCCGCACTATTTATGTGGAAAACCTGGAAAACTCGACCTTATAAAACTCCAATATGGTTTCAGGTTGCATGTCCTCAAAGTATCCTCGGTAAAATCAAAACCTGGACATAATATTGTTAGTAGAATTTTTGTCTTACTGAGATCTATCGATACTCATACCGCTTCACATGCAAAAATTAAATACAACTTTTTGCAGACTTCCAAGATTTGATGAGATTACTCTTGGAACCAGCGAAAGATTTAGAGCATCATCACTGCATTTTACTTTCGATGTAAATTGCGCCTTTCATCCTCATGGCGTAAGGGTATACTAAATTTTCAAGGGCTCTTTGCGTCGGTGCGGTGTCATGCATCGGTGAAGCTTGAATACGTCCAGAGGAAGAAGACTGGTGGGCAAATCATTTGGACATCAGCTGAATAAAGCACAGGCTTGGAATTGGATTGAGTGCGAGTCAGAGGGCAGATAGGGGATTAGCCAAGCGTCCTGGTTCGGGGGCAGATTGAAAGTGGCCTGATTTTCGTGGCAAGCCCGGAGGCGAGCAAAGACTTTCTTGGACTGAAGTCAATGATCCCGTTAGATGGGGTGGTCGGCAGATGAACATTGGCCTGAGCAATTCTAATATAAGTGGGTAGATTACAACAGCTGAGGGAATAGCAGCGTTCACCGCTCAGAGGCCATTCTGATCGTCCTCGATTGATTAAGCCGAGTGAGGCTGAACTGGAATCAAGACTACCGTCTGGATCCGTTGGAGTTAGCGGCCGCGAAAACCGGACACTAAAGCAAATGTTGCTTCTGCAAAACCCGTTCTGATGAAAGTTTCTGTTGTGTCTCCATTCACTGCACGGCTGTACCATTTCTTCTGTTTATTCGGAATTGTCGAAACTATTTGGGTTTACGTCAAAATATTTGGAGTTCAGTAAGAATGTCTCTCCTTTATAAGAACTCGCAAGAGCACAATTGATAACAGACATTGGAGCACTGCATTGATAATCAACGCTCATGAAAGGTAGACTACTTTTTAGACGTATGCAAACGAAGTCATAATGAACCAGTTGAATGACATTTTCGAAAAATCATGATATTTTTCTGAATATTTCTGAAATAATTCCATAGTAAGTTAGGGAGTGGTATAGTGCTGATTTATGGTCAAGCCACAGGAAAGCACTGACGAATACTACTATTCGTTTCGCCTTCAGTGCATTATTCAACAACAATTTACTCTAGTATATCAGTTTTGTTGTTATATGCTTGTTAGCTTCATCAGACCAATGAGTACTCATCAGTCTTTCTAAGTGTGACTCCAAAATGAAGAGTTTATTTATATTTAATGAGGCAAAGTTGATCATGCCTGCCTCTCCTCCTGAATTACCAGAACCAGACAGGCCCGTGGCCAGAATCCTTGTTATGCTGGTACTATTCAGTATGGTAAATTAGGATGGTTCATATAGAAGACAGTACGTAGATCTATTTGGTTGTGATCTTGTTAGACGTTTTGCCTGGAATTCAGTACAAAGGTAGCTATTCAAAAGTGTATATACCAGCAATTTTTTTTCCGTATCCGATGAACGATCCTCTCGGGGTGGCATCAGGAAAAGAGAACTAATTAACTTCGGTGACTCCTTGACAGGACCCTAGTCACAATATGTCTATGGACATTGAAGTTTTGATGCGTACTTGAGATCGCAAGAGGGATCTTATACAACCACTTTGTAATGGCATAATATACTGTGGCATGGTATGCTATGCAGAAAATGAATTGAAAAGGCCTCCCCGTGGAGTGAGTAATTAGTATTGTAAACTCGGAATAAATGAAGATTTTGATTCATCAGCAGTGCATATCCACCGCGCCCGAACTGGGACGCGAACCGGAACAAGGACGAACAATTCTGAGTCGAACGCCTTAGCCATTACGCTACCGGGCAGGCTCTGAACGGTTTGTTCAAATTCACCACATCATGTTGCATCTATCCGTCACTGATTTGCACGGTTACTCTCTGCCAGCTCACACCGATCGACCCCTACTGATAGATCACTTTTCTGCAGGTAGCCTAAGTACGACGAAGGCTTTGGATATGACCTACAGAGCTTGATTACTTGATACATTTTAGTAGTAGGAGATTGAATGTTTACATGAAATAATAGCGTAATGGCTAAGGCGTTCGACTCAGAATCGTTCGTCCCGGGTTCGCGGGATATGCACTGCTGATGATTCCTAACAAGGATGAAACAGCTGCACAGTGCTTCCATGGTTTCTTTATGGTGAGTTGGGCGATGATATCGCATGGTGAATTATTTCATGTAAACATTCAATCTCCTACTACTAAAATGTACGAAGATTTTGATTACCGAAAAACGCAGGCATTTATTAGAGCCAGTAGTTCCTTACAGCATAATTTTTTTCTCCTTCATTTGAAGCAATTTTCTGTTCCAAACCGGATAAATTATTGGAAACCCTTTTAATTGGTCCACAAGGTTGACAAAGTGAGGGCCACTTAGGTTTTTAGGCAACAATAATTAACTGCTTTCGGCCATTGTTTTGCTCACTTGCACAATGTGCCATCCAGGGAATTAAAACCAAATTGGTTTCCGTTCGAACATTGCCATGTCCTACTGATTAGTTCGTAACTTTATGTGAATCTTGCAATGGACCATAGCCAGTGTTACTTCGAATATCAATCCTGTGATATTGGTTTGTTGAGTTTGTTTCCTAACTGTAATACTTTCAAATTTAACATTCCATTTCATAATATGAGTGGTTCACAATCAAAAATCCACGGGCTGTGAAACTGCTCTGCGACGAATTATCCGAGGTAACAGAAGTTTCGAAAATCATTGCGTCCTAGACCAGAAAGTGGAACCTGGGTTTTCCAAGTATACCAAATAAATCTGCCGTTTTAGTATCTTCGAACACCGATGAACGAGCAGTGTCAAGTTAGTGAGTGCATTATAACCTCACCACCTGTTCAGTCCCTCAGTGCCAAATTGCGCGTTTGATCTTCGCGTTCTACTATTACCGTCCTCCATCAAAGATGTACAAAAAGTTCCAGTAAGTGACATAATTATTGAGATCCTGAATGACTTCATTTTATTTTAGCTAATTATCCCTTCTACCGTAATTTCTTCTGCTCGGGTTACAGTTTTTCAAAAAGAAAACATTTTTGCAATTAGCTTGGTGAAATTTCTCAGGTGCAATTCTTGGTCACGTTGACTCCGCAAAGAAGTTGATGACTGACGGGGTCATTTAGTTAACTGATATCTGTAGCTCCTAACGAATGTCGCGTTTTTTACTAATCCATACTCCAAATGGAACACCAACGACTGGAAACTGGGCTGACTGCCGCGACTTTTAACCTGATGTTGAGCGAATTCGCAGTTGATAGTGTGATGGATAATTTCATGAAAATTAACAAAT
>LUCM01005131.1:0-47586 GCA_008360955.1 Fasciolopsis buskii | reverse complement strand
CTGCATGTCATAAACAATGAACGGCACAAACCACTGGGTAGTTAACTGACTGAGAGTGCAAGAAATGACCGCGAGGAGAAAATTATGGGGAAATAGAGGTGGCTGTACCTATCGGCAAGAGTTGCAACCTTTATCGGGTGATTAAGAATGATGGAACAAGAAAACGGGCTGCCACTTCAGTAACCAAGAAATCTGACGGTTCACTGGTTCATTCTCAGAAGCCTCGACTGGAGATTTGGGTAGAACAATTCAGGAGATTTTTCGTTTCTCTGGTACAAATCGATAGCGTAGGTCCCACTCATACCTAATAGCGAAACCTTGCTGGTAGACTTCCATCAGAAACACAGATCATCAGGCATTTATTTCTTCTAAAAATACATAGGACAGTTATGCTGGATAGACTAACTCCGCGTTTCTTCAGGGTTGAATGAGACGTGATAACGATGCTACTAACTGGCCTCCTGTGGGCTGTATGTAGAAGCGAATGGAGTCCAAAGGAGTGGTATCAGTTGGTAGTTGTACCAGTTTAGGAAAAGTAGGACAGATCCTCCAGCGAAAATCTCAAGAGTTTCTTTGGCAAGTTTCACATCTAAACTGCTCGTGGCCATTATTCTGCGCCGATTATCTAGTAACTGCTGGAAAATCCATCCCGTTTCCTACCAGGCAGGTTTAAATTGTCCGAATCTTCCTTATGCAGCAAATGTAAGAAAATAGGCGCACCTGGATACTCACGACCTCCGTCTTTCTTAGTGGAGTGGAGGCGTCCAAACCGGTCGATTGTGCAACTCCGCGGCACTCCCTCTCTCAGAATCGTGCCAAAGAAATTAATCTAACTTTTCAAATCTCAGGAGAACGGTTGAATTTCAGCCCTTGCCTACGGCGATCTTTTGCCCGAATTCGCTAAGAGAAGTGACATTCGTCAGTGCCGCCCCTTTCACATCTTCTCAACTTCAACTGAATTGACAATGGAAATCGCCTTATCAGCACGTGAGAAGAGTAACAGTGATATCTCCTCAGATGGGAAATGGTCTGGCTTGGAATATGCAGATATTGTCATTCCTCATAGTGAAAACCAAAGTAAGCTGCAACTTATTCTTAACCATTTGAGCAACTGAGTAGAGTGAGTTTAGCATATCCAAGTTGTTTTGTGTTGCAGCCAGACTGGATTGGCTCGAGACCAAAACCTGTTCCCTTAGTCGAATTAGTTGAATTAGACAGGTAAATGAATTCATAGTTGCATTGCACTCAACAGTCTTAAAATGAATGAAGTGTCTCCGTGTATCCAGAGACCTATATACTAATTTGTGGCATCTGTGGCGTCAGAATGACATCCGGTCACCGAACAAAGGTCGAATCTGCACAGCATCAGTAAAGTCCATCCTGCTAAAGGAACGACAGACTTGACGTAAGGAACTTGGACCAAGGATGTTATTTCTAGTAGAGATACTGAAGCCAGATATAATAAGATTGCTGGAATATGTTTTGCCTATGGCCACAAAACACCTGCCTCGCTGTACACTGCTTTCCGAGGCAGATGTTTAAAAGATGGACTGGCATAGTCAGTCGATGACAGGAAAAGGTAGGAAAACATTAACTAGGGGACTGTCGCGTGTAGGCCCAGTTAGACTAGTGGAATAGGCCCACGTAATTCTCCAGGCGATTTTGGGATAGAACAGGCGATATAGCTCATTCAGATAGCCAATGTCGTTCTTGCAATCAAAATATTCCTCCTTCATTGTGGTTGTCCAAGTTAGCACTTTACAACCGCTCTTTCACTATTTCCTCTTCATTCCCATCTTGAGTGGATGGTGTTATAAGGCAGCAGCCAAAACCCGGAGCAAGTTGGTGTAAGGTAAATAGTTAAAAAAACTGTACTGAACATTATCAAAAAATACATGAAAGCAGGTAAATTGACATCAATGTTCATCTCATTGAAGCTGAAATTTCCCCGACTGCAATTCAAAATTAAGAATTAATGTTGGATCTCATAATCAATACTTACCCAGGGACGTTTGATCTCGCTGCACCGCGGGAAGCAGAACCAAAGTTTCGGGGATTATAGAGTAATAAAACCAAATGAGGTAGCAATAGGTCTAAGGCGGCAATTGGCTGGATGATAACAAATTGTTTTCCACTGACGACCTGATCTGTAGAGGTGCGATCTTACATTGAGCTCGCCTTTAAGGGAAACATCTGCCCAAATGACCAGTGTCGATCTGTACATGTCTCGTTTATCCTACATTTCTTCCGTAATCAGTTGTAATCACGGGCTACTCTGGTAGCGTTTTGTTTACTACAGTCGTATTTTTTCGAGGTGATGGTTGAAATTATCCTTTTTAATCGTTTTTCCGGGTGGTATGCTGTAATCAGCAATGAAAATGCACGTACATATTTTGGTAATTTTGAAATAGATCTCTGCTGGATAACGCCAACTAAACTTTGTAATAAAAGTTATACGAGATTTGCACAAGCACACCCTGATTTCCCAAAAATTAAAATGCGTTTATTCCAGAGCAAAGCCAATATTGGATCAATCCTTTAGTCCACCTTATTTGTAATCATGAGGACAAGTTAGAGCTAGTTTATTTGCAAAAAGCTAGCGACATCTGTATTGCTTGCAGCGATAAAGAAACGGCTGGTCGATCTTCTAGCTGAAAAGTTAGAGCAGAGTAAGATAAAAGTAGCATATCAAAATGTCATCGTGCCATAAAAATGCCCAACCCTTGGAAGAGCTTGATACAGTTGTCAGCTGGCTAATTTAATGCGTTTATAGAAGCTCAATAAATGGGTTAGAAGCATGAAATTATGATTATGATTTGAACAGTATTAACAGAAATAATTCCCTTGCTTTCTTCTCTGCTTGTCGCAGAACAACTTTGCAATATTTCCAATAGAGGCGCGCGGCTGACGGTGGGAAGCTCATACGTATAATACACGTTGTCTGCGATTTGCTCGTGGTTTATATATGCAGTTATGTACATAATCATTTTATAGAAGAAGCTTGCAGTAGTTCTGTGGTGAAAAGCTACTTTTAAGTCTTACGTGCCGTTTCCTTTTTAACAAGTACCTAAGCACAACTGACCAATAAAGTGAAACTCAAACGTTGGCGATTAATTCTCACTAAATATTCAGAAAATGTTTCAAAATGTAATATTTGTTTCACGGTATTACCTCGTTCACGACGGAATGTTTGTTGTGCCAGTTTATTCACTCATAGCTAACTGTCCTAACAGATGGTGTAGAAAAATGTTTTTTATCTTCCATTCAAATGAGTAATCTCATCTGAAAGAAATGAAATATAATGCTGACATTTATGCAATTCGATATTTTTACTGGTGCGGCAGCTTTTTGTACCCGAACGAGCGAATTGCAGATCGCCTTTAAAAGAAAGACCCAGTATAATGTATTTTAAAGTCAATGAATATTTTAGGCTTTCATCATTCATGTCTATCGCTTCATGAATATCGTTTAAAAATTTTCTTAGTATTTTTCATGGGTTATATCAAGATTTGACTTAAAATAACTCAGCAAAAGATACCTTGAATGAACAGACAGAAGCACCACCGCTTTCCTCTCAGAAATGCGGGATGAAATGTTTAATCTTAATGGTTCTGCGAAATTGTTTGAGTGATTGAATTTCCATTTTTATTAGTTTATTAGATATATGCTTGAGTTTTGTAATTCGAATAGTTCACACTATTCCAGTTGCTTCCTTGATCTGATTGTCTTTATTCGTTTGGGCTTATCTAAACGTACTTTTCATTAACACGGCAAGGTTATGTGCATTTGGAAAATTCCTAATGGGAAGCAAATTACGGGAAATTAGGCGCTTTTATTAATCACCCGAATCACACGGAATCAACGAGTACGCCAAGCCTTTGACTGACTGGAGAAAGCAACAATTTTTAAGTTTTGGGGGATGAGAATTATAAAAAAATTAATACGAAGTTGGATATCATTTCACCTCTGAGCAACAAACGCGACATTTCAGAAAACGTAAGTGATAGTCGTGAGCAAACGGATGGTGAGATCTGTGACAACAGGTGGGCATAGCCAAGCAACTCAACAAACACGGCGTGTGCGGGCATTAAAATATACAAACTGTAAGATAGCACCACACTCAGACATTTGATCCAAGCCGCCGTATTCTCGGTCAGTTTCACCGGTTCCTTCATAAAAATGAAACTTATATTCGTTTACGATTTACACCTATGGTGTTCTTGATAGGCTATTATTTATATGCCATCAGTTGCATAAGTAAGATGCTGTTTTACAAGTAACGCTGGTAAGATGACTGGCTTACGGAATATGTAGACTTAAGTGCAGTTGGAAGTAAAAAATGAAAATGAAGCTCAGGAGGGGATTGTACTTGTTCTCTGCTAATCCACATCTGATAGTCCCCGTTCATTCCCGCTTGCGTAACCAGATTACCTAACGCATTTGACCTGTCGATTCTAGTTCAGAGCAACTGAAACGACCTAACAAGTCTTTTCCGAAATTCTATGGATAGATTGTGAAACTAAATAGCTACAGCTCGCGCTGTCCCCAAATGCCGCAAATCATTTCGAAGACATTATTATCTATTTAACTTACTGTGCCTTCAGAAGATGAAAACCAGAGATTAGAAACACGAAGATCTGCCAGATACGACCAACGGCATGTAACCTTCCAGATCTCCGCAGTGCCAAAAGTTCCCACTAGTAGGCATGCCGCAGAGATGAATACTAGTAGCTCTGATTGGCATTCATTGGTGTAATAGCTTGTGTAATTACTGGAACTCGTTCGGCTCTCCATCTTATAGCATAGCCTAAAAAATGCTTTCCACTTTGCTGATTTAACACAAGAAATTAACACACTGGAACTGGAAATGTCCTTACTAGGAGTGACGTGTTCACCAATGAATGCTTCCTTAATGGAGGGATTAATCATGTGTGATGTAATCGCCAGTAAAGACAGCGATGTCGGTGTGCCCATAACCATTCTAAAAGGACCATTGATGCGACGTACTCTGAAATTGAGGCTGGTTTAACTTGGAGGAGTAAAAATTAAAGATATAAACTCAGTGGATTCTCCCTTAGGCCATTTTTTGAGGAACTAGAAAACAGTGTCCTCTTAAGCACCATATATGTTCCGTATATGTGCAGGACGTTTTCGTCTTTAACCAAAGTAAATAAGACAAACTCGAACTATCGAGCCTCTTTCACGTTATCCTGGCTGCTACTGGTTTCACACCAGAGGCAGAAGAATCCAGGAAAGACCCACTGACGGTATCCTCTGTCGATCGGTTTAGAGAAAGCCCATATGATTGGGACAGTATACCTATATTTTAGCTTCGTTCCGTTGGATTATAAATGAGAGCTGGTCAGATGTCATCTCCTTAGAAAAAGCAGATGACGCTTCAAGAATACAGTGGCATAAGTATGAGTTACACATTAGGTATTGAGAGGAAGTGTTTATCAGGAGAGGGCCACCAAAAATGCATGCAACAGAAGCCTCATGGGCCCTGATTGTTCACTATGAAAAGTTGTACGTGCGATTACCCTTCCTAGTTGACAATCTCCAAATATTGACAAGATGGTTGGAAAATCCATCGCACACATGCATACAGAGGATTGTTCGCATGCAAATCTTACTGTAGTCTGGTGATACCCATGAATCCTATAAATAAATATCTTTTGTGCACAGCTGCAGTAATGTATTCTGTTTGTTGGTTTTTGGAAAGTTATACTGATAGCACGCGAACGCGATATTGGAAAGGACCAAAGACCACAAAACCATCTGATCAGGCGCTTGATGCGAGATGATTATGTTCAGTTGGACTGCAACGCACCTTGTCGATTTGGGCTATCAAGTGGATAGTGACGCTGATCATACTGGTTGGGATTACCGAGGCACATCGTAAGTCCTAATGAACACTCTATCACTAGGCCCACGACGAGTGTTCAATGTCAAGGGACCGCGATGTGATGAGATTCTGTCATTATTGTTTGTCACCGGCCGTTATTTGAATATTGACAGATTTTCAAGATAGACGACCCCATAGGAACCAAAAATTTTTATTCACATTCAATCAACCATTGATGGATACCTGGCCAAGGCATTTAGATGTGCTCTAGTAGTGCTCTCTGCAAAGCATGGTAAAGCAGCTGCAAAACACTGCCATGCTTTAGCTAGTATGTTAACCCTCGTTGAAGCATGTTGAGTTATTCCAAACACAAACCAAAACTTCTACTGCTCAAAAAGTGTGACGTGAATAATTCTAAGATTATCGACAACATTGGTTGCTTCAGCACTGTTCTCGCAACATATTTTCCAGCATCAAAATATCCTAATCCGAAGTGATTTTGTGGTAGAACACCGGATCTTGTACGTCTGACGCTGTGACGCATAATACCGAGAATGTTTAAGCATTTGAACTTGGTCTGTATGCACGATCGTTTGGCTGCGAGTTTCTGGACGCTTGCAATGGCTACTTTGGACTTGGTGAATCTGTACCTTTCTAACTAGGTAAATGACAGGTGTCACGTACCATTTCACGTGGTTGTGGAATTCCTAAACGAATGGTTTTTGTTCCGGAGAAGCGATATAAAATACGGTCACATAAACCCGTAAAAAATTTCAAACAAACGTCTGTTCTTTTATTGTCTGTGATTTTTGCCGACTCCAATCTGTCCAGTCCACCAATGTTTTGAAAATAATGCGACTTTGCATCTCGTGGATATGAAAACAAAATGCAAGCTTTCATCCCGGTATCAGCCAGCTACAAGTGAAAAACAAGCGGATTATCTGATACAACACCTAGATTGACTGTGAGGAAGATGATGACAAGCTCCACTCCTCTTTTGCCCCTCTGCCCATCTAAAATCGCGACTGCGGCATCTCGGTTATTCGGTCGTAGGGCCGAGCCAGCATAATCAACCGAGTCGTACACTGGCATACAGAAGTGAGTTAATTCAATCGGGTTGCCCGCGAGCAATGACCACCATTGTCGAAACATCAGGACATTAGCAACCGCAACAACGACAGTTGTTGCGTGGTTGATCTACACACACGCAAGCAGACAGTCAATCAAACCCAGGCTCTGTGATAGGACAAAAGTTATGTGCAGCTATGCGGTCAAATTACCACTCAACTTAATGACCACAGCAGTCAACAAATCAGCAGCACGAGAACGAGAAACGGTGCAAAGAAAGGCAGCAGTTTTGATAGAGATACTTGCTCTTTGGTAACCTTTTCTTCGCCCTCAGTGATTCTCACGCTTGCATCATTCGGGATGGCATTGCTCCCAGCGGACAACTAAAAAACCACACATACGCGCACACACACTAAACTAAATCTGGCGAACGGTAGGTGGACTGACAAAATAGTACCAGACCAAGTAGGGAACACTTTCTACTAAAATTTGGAACTCGGTCACAGCTGACCAAACGATGGACCGACTGACTGATGGCCAGCCTGACTGACTGACTGGGTTTCCGATAATTAAATTCACAATGATTTTTACTCGAATACAAACAACGGAAGCAGAACTAATAACAAAACAGTAGATACCATTAAAGTTTGTGACCAACCAGGGTACTAGCAGAAAGAAAAGGATGCTTCATTCGCTCTTATCTTTTCATTTGTTCACTCGCTCACTCACTAAGCTGTACACACACACACATGCGTGTACATACAAACTGACGTACACACTGCATTTCTGCGACTCCTTCACTTGTTTGAAGTAATTGAATTGGGTAGTTCATTGCACTGCTGCATAAGTATGTGCATGTGTGCGTGTGCGTGAACGTGTGAGCGGACCCGAATGTGTATTTGTGAGATTAACCGCATTTGATAGCGGCAGTGAAAGTAGCGTCGGATTAACCGAAACCTATTTAGCATAATCAACTGAGTGTCCCAATCTGAACTAGTAACGATGGGAATAGAAGGAAACATTAGCACGCAGGCATGAACAGAAAGTTGATAGACAAAATGCAATTCACTAAGCAAGAAAACAGTTGTACAACACCCTCAATACCAAACAAATTTGATTCACTTTATAAAAAAATGTTGGTATATTCGCAGCGTCATTTAGTGACGAATACTAGATATGATCTTCACCGTGTGAGTGTGTGTCTGTTACGGAGTCTATTTGAAATCAAATGCAGTTTTCTGCAAACCATCCATTTGGACAGCCTGAGCGAAAAGATTGGAAGAATTAGTAGTGATTCATTAGAGGCAGAGCCCGACAAAGAGAACGAAGCTATTTTTACTGACCATTTCCCCAACACCCAAGCATCTTTGCTACTAAAGTTCGTCAGATACATAGAAATAACGCTAACTGAGTAGTTCTAAAAGAAAGATGTAACTGAGGCAACTCATTGCCGCGGTAACCAGATTTCACACACAGTCTCTAAAATCAGCTTATCAGGAGAATTAAAACCGATGTTACTTGTGTTCTATCGTTAGACAGGATCATATTATCTAAGTAATCTGAAAAGAATGCAAACTCTGCGGCAGGATTTCAACTCCGCAGTAAGATGGAATAAATGTCTGAGTTATACTTCATCCCTTAATGACAAAAATGAGCACTCCACTCAACATTACAAAAATTGTAGAAAGCCGACTAAGCTGCGACTTAAGTGATGATAAAACCACACTGTTTTGTGAATCTCCGACTCTGACCATGACTCCATTGTTAGAAGTTACAAAAATGTTAACAACAGACCGACATACCAGAGTCTCCAGCTAAGTGACAAACTGGTTGTGCATTAAAGTGGCCCGATCGTTGTTCGCAATGAGATGGGATTATTTCACGTACTTTGAAAACATTTCGATTGGAGCTAGCCATGAGGTAAAAACTGACGGCAAGTATTCGTGACGGTCGCGAACCGCCATAGATTAGCCATGTGCTTCCGAAATTAATGGTCTCACACTGTGTTTGCAAAAGTTACACAGGTCAGATTCACAGGGAATAACGAACTCGATAACAAAGAATTCCCCTCCTCCTCGGGATATCTCTAGATGGTGCACGTCAAATTAGTTTACACTGCTTGCAACACAAGTGAGAAAACAAAACATTTCCTCCCTACTTGGGGTTGCAATCAGGTCTAGTTTTGCTGAAAAATTCAAGCAACACTTAAGTTTCCCGACCAAGAAATGGGTCAGGAAGATTGATCGTAACAGGTAAAAATCGTCATAGACGTGCATAATTTTATTTAAATCGTATTCCGCATCGGACTACTCTTATGCTTATCAGCAGGCAAATTAACGTAATGGGCACCTAGGCCAAGAGCGCCCTGTCTACTTGTCTTAATTCTTTGTCTGTCGGTATAACTGTCGATAACGAAATTAGCAGTGGGACCAAAATTATCAAGCAGAAACTAAGGAAATTCAGTCGATTAATCAGAGGTTTACAAGGACCCAATCTAGTTTAAAAGTTATGAAATTCAAGGCTCAGCCATGCTGACGACAGAATGAAACCTGCGATCAGTATGGAGTACATAAAGCATTTTGAACCTGCAGAAAACTTAATGCCCAAGAGCTATGAAGCAAGGCATTTTAATTGCTGCCACTGAACTTGCTGTTAAGAAACATACCGCACTCGTTGATGTCCAACGTGTTAACGAAAATCTAGCAACAGGTAAACGATAAACTTAAAATTTTCCATTCTATTTGCTCCTTTTTGGGCTTCCGTAAATTCCGTTCCTGAATAACGGCCAAGCGACTTATTTCCACGGAAAACGCTAAAAATCAGAGGTGTTGTTCTTCTAGCCTTTTTGTTTTCTAAAGTATTCCTAATTCCAATCTAATGTCTTAAATTGCGTAAAACAGAAAAACCAATTACCCACACCATGCAACATCTGTCCTCTAATTTTTCTAACTTATCCGTTGATTATTAAGCTGATCTGATCATAGTTTTTGAAAAAAGGAAGCACTTGTACAGTTTGATTAAATTATTTTCGTTTGAGTTACACAAAATACTTTGTTCAAAACACAATACTACCTGTTAGCTTTTTAATCCGAAAATGCGTTGGCCGTAGCTCAGGTTGTTGTTTTTCGTGGTTTTTCTTGCTGAGATTAGTGTTGGGATCGCAAACGTTCAATGCTCAAAGAATGGCAATGCTTAGCTCAATTTTGGAAGTCACTGAAGTAATGCATAACTACGCCAGCCTTTTTGTTAAGAATCGTTATCAAGGCTTCTATACCACAAATGAACTGAAACGACAACCCGGAAGTAAGATCCTAAGTAGAACCTCACATCAGGTAGGCCACCGGCGTTGATGCATATCGTTTTATGAAAGCTTAGTCCTACATGAAAAGGTGTCTATGTGTTATTGATCTTATTCAGTAAATTGTACCGGTTTTTACACCATACAAATGATCACTGATCAATTGACCATGTGACGTAAACCAGCTAAGAAACTGCTTACTCAAGAATGCCGGCAGACTAGTTGGTAGGGGGAAAATTGATTTTTCTTCAGCAGTATAATATGTATAAATAAAGTCCAAATTTAAGCGCTTGGATCGTTAAGGCGCTGGCCAAATTATGCGAACCAGTCTTCAAACGTGGACGCATCTACATGACTACTATTGATTTTTGTTGCATTTCATCCATGTTTTACGCAAATTGCAGTAGCACAGACCTCCCTTTTTACTGTATGCAGTTAGCAGAACTGATCGAAAGTTTCCCAGTTACACCATGAATGCTGAACAACAGCAAAAACTAATCTGAATATGGGCGTTCCGAAAATTTCGCTTTGGTTGCAAAAAAACAATTTGGTTTTCAGGCACTTTTACGCCAAAAAATTCGATAAAACATGACTAGTCTTCGGGACGAAAAATGCACTTTGCCAAACAACCTATACGGTAATTTCGTTCACTTCTGTAGCCATAAGTACGGGATAAATCGTACATCAAGTGTGAAATTATTCGTTGAACAATAGTGACTGGTTTTCCGGCTTGATGAGACGGTTAACTGCGTCGAACAGTGAAGGGGTTCAGAAATGAGCTTGGCAGTGAAAACTATATAGACATGGAGTTTTTACATCTAATTTAAGCATAACTGATAGGAGTGTGGAACTTGATTCTACTTTACAAGGCCATTCACGCACCCATCAGCCCTTACACTATCTCTGCCAGATCAAACAGATTTACTTAGCCTAAGAATGCATAAAACGATATATCTAATCCCTAGTTAATCTGAAGACACTAATGACAACAATAATAAAACTGCTCCCAGATATGCATATAATACTAGACATTCTATGCACTGGCCCATTGATATCGTTGCCAACGCATGGCATCTATTCAATGTAGAACAGTGCATCTGTTCAGAGTCGAAGAATTTAGTCTGACAGTACTTTCACAACAATGAATGAGCAGAGCTGAACCTCTGTGACGGCCTTCCAGGGTTTAAGCTTTGATCTCTCTGGAAGATTTCTTAGGGAAACGGTTCTGTAGTCTACATCCTACCGTCTTATTTTATGAGCCTATTCCACAGCTGATAGGTCGGATATGTAATCTTTTATCTCACTTGAAGTAGGTTGAAGACCTCAAGTGGACACAACATTGTATATTTAATGGCATACGGAACCAGCAGGGCTTCGGCGACTTGATGTAACCATCAGCAGCTACTTTAGTAAACAAGCAAACATTCTCATATTATGCTGTTATCTTCGCAAGTTTGACGACTCACGCGTCCGAGAACTGCTTGGTTAACATAACCCAGTAAAATGCAAATTTAGCTGCCGCAAAAAATTGCTTAACGGTGAGTAGTCACGAACGTGTTTAGCTGAACTCAATGCATCACTGTGAATCACGAGTCTGTTTAAAACGCTTTGAAGCAATTCCCCGCAAGTGAATCTGTTCGTGAGCTGGAATTATCGTTCTGAATAAGATTGCATTTTATGGCGCCGGTGTCACCATCCGATTGATGCGAAAAAGGCTTTTACATGACACGTTTTAACCGAGCAATCCGATTAGTGCGTTGGACTTAATAAATACCAACTTGCCTAAAAGTGACTGAGACTTCGCTGCTAATCATTGCAAAAATTCGCCGGTTTCATTCACTACAAGGTCGCATTTCAGCAATTATGTCTTGTCGTTTGGTCAGTTTTGGCATATTAGATTGCTTTTGCGCCAAAGAGGCATTGCATCCAATCCTTCACACATTTTCCGAATTTCAGAACGCCCGATATTATTCCATACCGCCTATTTACAGGTTCCCGCGGGCCCATTAGCATCACGATCTTCATCGCATCTAGGCAGGAAAGATCTGGATCCACACTAAGCTAATGATTAACCACCTCGGCCATCTTAGGTAAGTGAGTTTCAAAAAGAGCGCTGTTCGAAGCATGAAACGAGTTACCGATATTCACTCTGATAATAGAACGATACCCACCGAGTGCCAGCTTATGTTGTACCTGGCTCTTGAGAAGCTTGTTTTAGGGAAAGGTTTATGCACTTAAGAGTGCGTAAATAAACGCTGATAACGTAATTGAAATGACGAAAAGACTGGTATTGAACCATATCTTGAAGTTTGGAAACCACTTGCTCTGAATGGTCGTTAAATGGTGAAAAAGGTGGTATGAACTGACGTAAACCTCGGTGGACCATACTGACATTTACTATGCAGTCACATGCAAAATGAAAAAAGATATTTGGTTATGACAGGCGCGTAATATTCAGTGATACATTTTGAGATAATTTTTGATAGGTTTCGATCTTTATCACAAGATAATTTAAAAACGCACTTATGGGATATCACTGCATCTGGAAACTAAGTGTTCTAGAGTGAAGTTTCAAGTCATTCAAATAAAACAAGGACAAATAAGAAGGGAGTTCTTGAATGAACTGAGCAAGGCGCACACAAAGGAACGAGGTAAAGTACATAAATTCTCGAGGCGAAACTTAACAAATGGGCTTTCTAGCCTTTACGAAAATATTTTAAATTTGATCATTTTTTGCCTGACTGCTTATTAAAACCACATCCAAGTAACTCACTAGGGTAAATAGGATATAACTATAGTCATGCCCGGGTAATGAATGGGATCTCAGGGCGCCTGTACATCTACCCTCTTATAAGGAATGAACAATACGCCATCCGATTTGGATACCTGAACACTAAGGATGATTTTACCAATACTCGGTATGATTAAAGAAGCAAAGAGCGAGGTGACACATAAAGTAAGCCAGAAATTGCGTCACTTTAGTAATTGATAATTAGGACATTATTGAAACTAGGCACTTTTTGGAAGTTCGTAAAAAAGGGAATTGACATCACAATAGCACAATGTTGAATAAGTGGGTATGGCAGATCTACTGCAGAAAAACGTAAATCACTGCAAGTTACTACAGTAGTCGATCGGCAAGATAACTGTCTAAGGTTCCGTTTAGCCTGAAAAATGTATGCAGAATAGTTTATCCCTGTCGATACACCTAACAAGTGAAGTTAAGTTAGAAAAATACCTTGACATTTTGGTTCTTTCCATCTGATGAATGAAAACCTTAAAATGCAGGACTGGATATGAAGATCCAACGTAGAATAAGACTGGAAACAAACACTGTGGGGGGTCACTATGACTCATTTCATGTGACATCTTTCGAACCATTACATTTTAAACACTTTTAGGACAACCAAAGTAAATCTACAGGGCTGGATTTAACCGTATCTGTATCAGATATTAGTGTAATCGCACTAGCTCTCCAAGATACGCGGCTAATAATTTGCCTCATTCATTAATTGCTTATCCCGAATAGTACTGGAGCTACGATTGACATAGATTCATTTAGTTCCAAGACTTGGACTATTCGGTTAGATGGCTTTTATGGAGCCTACCAAGAGCTCCCTCATAGATGTCCGAAGAGCGAAGTAATAGGTAAATCCATTCTGTATCGATACTTCGTCGGGAAAGTGGGGCAACGTTTGAGACGACAAATTTGTTGAAAGTCTGCTTGGGTAAATCTGAATCCAAGTTATACAATCCAAATGAGTATTTTTCACATTACGCCTGTTCGGTATAAGATCTAACCGGAAGCACAACACGATGAATGATGTAAGTACTCAGCTTAACCTGTTTGCTGCTAAATCTAATTTGATCAGTTTTATTTTCGTCTAGACTGCCTATAATTCACGAATTAAATAAGCGCCACGTTGTATTGAGTGTTAGATTGAGTGGTATTCCTATTTGTCGCTTCTTTACTTGCGACCGCATAGACGAATTCCGCAGGTGTCTGGTTTCTTTTGTAGCTGATTCCAAAAACGGCAGCACCTCTTTATAAATGTCACAACTGAGAAATATGTAGCACTTTTTCTATCCTTACATGAGAATGGCCGAAGTCAAATCATCATGCGAACGGGCCTATGTTGGCCTCTTATCTTTGATCATCACTTATTAGTGTTCAACAAGTTTCCCCTGTACCAACCTGTTTTAATTTCGTAACTGGAGGAATTCCGGACATCATTCGACCCCTTTGTGACCAATCTATTTGGAACAGAAAGGTGGTATTATTTTTAAATAAAAGTCTGAATAAACTTGGCGGTATTAAAACAACAATTTTCATGGCCCGATGTGCTAAATTCTGCTCAAGATTTGGGTTAACCAAATACCATATTGGCTTTTTGTCATCTAAACATTACAGTCTGATATTTCCAATAACTGCTAAATCTTTCGTGACCCGGCGAATAGGTACCAAATCAAATACCAGCGTAAGCACAAAAGATAACTTAAGTTTTCTTCGAATCAAATTTTTAGCAGATAGCAGGTAATCCGCAACCCCTAAACAACTGAGGAACCTATCGGTGGTGAGCGGGAAATGCGAAATTCTGCTGATAGTCCGTGGATGACCGTTGAGCCAGATTGTTAAAATAAATCTCTCGATGTAAAATTTTTGTGACCTTCAGAGTTTATTTTGCACAGCGTGAAGATATAGAGCCGCCCAATATATCTTAAATTTTCGAGGCGGTTAGCATTAAGGAGGTGACTGGAATTGGTCATTTCGTTGAGACTCAGTCCAGAGTGACTAGTGGTCATGACATTCCATTCACGGTTGTTCGTCTCAGCTTTGATTCCCAATTCGGACTATATGGCTATGTGCTGCTGATGGCCCCTAACGGTAGTGGTGATACACAAGTACATTGCTTCCACGGATTTCCTTAGTGAGTTGGCTGTTTGAGTTGTACAGTGAGTCTCAAATTCGAGCGATTTGACAAAAAGTATCAAGAGCCAATTGAAAATGCTCAGTCAAACATAATAAATCTATTGCACGAGAATAACCATTTAATTTTCACTTAGGTTAAACAACGTGACCTAATTTCATGGCTGCTGAGGTCCGAACAATTAAAACCCTACTCCCGCTACATACTTCCCAATCACGATTGTTTTTGCTTTGCTTCTGTTCATTGGTCTACCAGTAATGAGACAAGAATAACAAAACAACGAAATCACCTAGCCTGATGACGAAGCTTTTACAATCCATCACTTCGTCACGATGAATCTGAATAAGACTGTAGACCTTGATGGCTGCTTCTTTGTCTTAGCAGCGCCTGTTTGTTTTAGTGTCGGTTAATTCAGTTTCAGATCCCCTCACGGGCATGCAGAGATTGTTTGAGTCAGCACAGAGAAAAAGACTCTGAATGCGGACGGAATACAAATCCCAGGATAGCTTGCATTCATGGACATTGGAACACACCTCGGCTGTTTACACGAAGCTGTCTGAAACGCAATAAACGAAATGGTTTGCAATGTAACTTTGATCTGTAATCACGGTATATTCTCAAACGTTCACATGCTGCCTCACAACCGTGTTGCTAAAGTTTATGCTTTGCACAAATATACCCCGTCAGAAAGTGAAGTATCAACAACTAATTTTGCCAGATAAACTGCTCGAAGTACATTCACCCCTCATGTGGTGGCCGTTACAACTAGAAACACCACACTGCATTAGTGCAAAGTCCAACTATGAGCAAACTTTTTGTTGACTGCTTACGCTTATAGTAGCGAGTAGTGATGGACTTAGTACGACTTATTCCCGGGTAAACCACCTAAGGGTAAACATTTAGCCGAAGCTTGCGGATATTCACGTATCACCTTTCATCGACATTACAATGGTAGCCTAGGGAAAACGGTTTAAAACAACCTTCCTTATGCACCTACACACAAACACGGAAATTGAAACATTTTCAAGACCCGCATAACATCAGCACATTCCCACTATTTTCACAACTACTTCTGAACATTTCACCTTGTTCAACATAAATCACGTGGTTCAAAGTGGTCGCTCAGCTGTTAACAGGTGATTTTAATTCTATCTGTATAACCGTTCGGACATTTTCGCATGTATATCACACTTGTCATTGGCGGCACGCCTGTCTTTGCGTAAACTGTTATTGGACGAGGTATTATTGTCACCGCTACTACCACCACAGAGTTCGAGATGTTAGTTAGTATCCCTAGTAAACAAAACCACGCCCCATCAGACACACGTGCACTTCACAATGAACAACCGTCGGTATTTGTTGATCAGCTGATTTGTTCCGAAATGCAATTTATTAACACCGAATAACGACAAGTTTTAATGTTGATTGGGGCATGAAGCAGTTCTGTCATACGTTGGGACCGACCGAATGAGCTGGGTTTCGTGTTTGATCATTCTTTATCTGCCTGGTTAGAAAGAACAAAGGTGTCTCTGTATTTAAGTGCGGTAGGCAAAATGCTTATTCGTTCGCGCAGTCACCAAAATGATTTTTAAGTTTTTATGAATGAAATATTTAGCAATAATTGGTATTTGCCTAAGCAGACATGTAGGTAATGTAAACCAGTTTGACTGGAGACCGATTCCCGATAAAAAGCTATCAGTGAGGACCGAAGACAAATTTCGTCATTCATTCGTATTACCTAGCTTGTGGAAAAGACGTGGCCCCTAAAACTTCCGTTGTTAGAACAGATCTGAGTGAGTCAGAAGCCAGAGTATTTTATTACATTGAGTTAATTTATTCAAGACACTTTTCTTCCTGCTCACAGTACTACAACTATTTCTCGAGGCAAATAGGCTCCGTAGTTTGTGATCGTTGACAAAACTATTACATCGAAAATTGCAGAAACCAGTTTAAAGACATCTAATGATTAATCTCAGATTAATAAATTTTGACTGAAAAAAGCAAATCTTAAGTTGGAGGCTCACTTGGGTTATCCACAAACACCGCTAAATTATTACAGTAAATACGAAGCATCAAATATTTTAAATAAAACGGAGGGATTTCGGAACCAGTAAGTTAACATGAGTGTTCCACTGTCATTGCACATTGGCAATCCTAGCACCCCGCCCCCTGGAGATGAGGCTTCGTCTATCAACGTCTGCATATAGGTACATCGCCGAATGTGTACAACAAATCGTCAGGACTGCATACGAACTCTTCTCTTTGAAGAGTCTGCAAAAAATCTGTGATTCGTTGGAAATTCTTTGTCACCTTAGGGAAGTCAACTAAAGCAGCGAGAGATGAAAAGATATTAAATGTAAGTACTACCAGGATGAATGGGGAAATTTCCCCGGAAACTCTACACTGATATCGCCGTTACTTTCTTGTACGTACTCTGTGCTATTCTATCCAAAATTCCTTGTGAGCATATTCAGCAGAAGCTAGGAAACAGACGAACTGTCAAGGCAACAATATTAAAGCAATATCCAGAAATGAAGTACACGAAAGCTGATCAGTTAGAAGAAGGAATTAAATATTTTTCACGCTTTTCCAATCATACGGCCTTGACACATTTGGTGTTCGTAAATACTTTGGTTTGCATGACTTGCGTTGAACAGACAGACTTTAAATTCTTCGCCTGACCGACTTCTGTTCGGAACTTTATTTCTCGTGACCGTAGAGCACTCTTACAGGCTGTCCGTAGTGTCCCTTCATTTAGCCTTTCTCAGCAGGCGTGAGGATGAAAAACCAAAAGAAAGTCGATCAACAAACAATAACCAAGTAATGACTCAGTTTGCCCTGTCTCTGTAACTAATGTAACCTTTGCAAAACCAGAACTAGCTCTGACCAAGCATTTCCAAAGATTAAAGCTGCTGACTGTTTCTACATGGCTGTCGTAGAGAGTGAATCCAAGTAAAAGTTCCAGCCAGTTGTGTACATTAGTTCAACTTAGAACGTTCATTGCTAGCTGTATGCTTACTGATAATTGTGCAGTTTGCTCTGAACTAGTTGATTCTATAAGATGATGTCAAAAATGGGGCAATGTTGGTTGCATGTAGAGAAATAAATTACAGTCATGTGCGAGGGAACTCCGTTCAGTTTGAAACAAAAGCAAATTTTCGAGTGCCGTGACCGATTTTTGGATTGTGATTTGCTAAGGTTGACCGAAAGCAGATTTTTATTTGGGTATTTAAATCATTTGACGACGAGGTAGTCAAACAAGCTTTGGGCTGGTTTTCACTCACTAGTAAACACTGAATTGGCTCTTTCATATACCGAACTGGCTTTCAGCAACCACAAATCGACGATAACAACAGACACCAACCATAAAGTTTAGCAATAATAATCGATGGTCTAGCGGAAACCGAAAGTGCCATAATAAATGAGCAAAAAACGCGAATAGTTTTGAAATGGAACGATTAGAGAGTAATTCAAGTACCAGAAAAAGCAAAATGGGGAAAACATTAGGGACAAAAACAATTAAAACTCTATAGGCATGTAATTCGGTTTCATTGGTCCAGAAGAATTAACTACACATCGTAGTCAGTAAAACTATAATTTTGATAAACTTCGATAATCTTGTACAGTGCAGAAATTGCAAACTTCTTTGAATCTGACCTGATCCAATGCATAACAATGGCAGCATTTTTGGTAAAGTATTTCGGGAACAAAAGAGTATAAATGAACAATGCACAAATTACTTATTTCCTCTAAGACTTCAGACAAAGAAAGCTTCCAAATCCCATGTATAAATCATCCCAATATATAGTCGTATTTCCACAATCATTTGTCTTGATTAATTCTCAGGAAAGTTTTGTACAAAACCTGTGTTTGTCGTGGCAGCAGAAGCGTTAGATTATACGTCAGTTTAGTCCAGCACGCCGATGTATTGGAAACAAATCTCGAATTTCATCTGCAAAAGACCGTGTTCGCATTTTGCACACTAAAGACTACCGTACAGTGCGAATCCAGTAAACTAGCTCCATCGCTCATTTAAGTGAGTGACTTGGTATCTCAAACTAAATACCAATGCTTGCAGTTCCTGAAAAGAGCCATATTCACCGACACATAAAATCAATGCTAAGCACTCTTCGATAAAACTTCAGGAACAAAATTCACTGCCAATTTGTCCAACTCGAGGATTCATTTTTAGTGAAAAAAATTATCCGGACATAAGAGAACTGTACTACTGCTGGAACAAAGCAACAATAGAAGTAGAGCATTTCATGCTTGAGCTGCAGTCAATAAATCATGAAAATCTTGTTGTATACAAGGACGAATTTTGTTACCAGTCGTGACTTAACCAGGCGTTCGTGATTGATGGACGGACAGTATTTCATAATTTATTTAAAAGAGTCAAACAGCATCTAAGAAACATCAGTGCCCGTGGTGCACTTCCGCCATCTCGTTGTATTATGAGTCTTTGTTGCAGCTATAAAAGTGTTAAAAGTTAGCAGATGGGAAATGCTTACATTCGGTTTAGGAGAGCATGCAGTGAAGTAAATGGAACGGATTATGAGATATAAACAAGGCTTGGAATTACTGAACTCCAGTAGTTCACAAGTCGGAACTCTGATTTGGTTAACTAAAAACTCTCGTGTCTTGCTAGAAATTTGGTGAATGAAAGGATCACGTCACTTCCGAGTGGCTCATAATGGTTGACTTGACTTAGCAAACGTTTTTCATGACAAGCAAGCGTTATATTTGGTGTCAGACGATTCTCACACTCTGTGCTAGTTGGGCAGATTGTCCAGCGTACAATGTGTCAAGCTGGCCGCACATTTTCACCTTTCGGGCGGAATTACTTTTAACTCAGAGGGATTTGAAAACTTTACATAAAGGCTATATCACTTCATGAGCGAATTCACGAATAGTTACACAGAGTTGTATAAAATACTGCAAAATGGAACTGAAAAAACAAGTTTAACTTCAGAAAGAAGCATCACAATTGGTTTGTCTTTCAGATTGAGCGCCCCACCTGGCTGGTGACTGCCTGATGCACAAATCTCAAGTCGAGACAACCCTGACCCAAGCTCCCAACAGACCATTGGTCAGTTGCCCCGTCAAGTGTGCCATGCGCTGAACACGTTTCAGTACTGGTATCTAAAATTGAACGTTGTAACTCTCCGATGCCACTTCAAAATTTTTAATTTCACTGTGCTTTTTTCTGAACTTAATCCTAAAATGACAAAGAAAAATGCGTGAAATTTTTAATGACGTCACAATTTCTTTGTGTATCACCTTATATTTAATTTTTTTGATGCTTGGGAACAAGTGCATGTCACAGAGATCAAAATGATCATTTTCCCTATTCATTCAACAAATATCCCGCTGACTACCTCCGAACTATCATCACATTCCTACGATTGTCGAGTTAGGCATTTAGGTCTCAAGAATATCACGGCCTGTCTTTGGAACCTATCAGCCGGAGCTACAAGAAGTACCGACGTTCAAACCGGCGTAAACCATCCGTGCTATGCTGTTTGTTACGGGTGTATATCTAGCTTGGTCTGACAATACCGTTATGCATTCTTCAGCTGCCCAAAGTCAGTCACTTGAATGGCAGTGATAATGCACGGGAATGAAAGCATCTTGCTAAGCATTAAAAGTTGAGTTAATTTTAAAATCGTTTAACTGTCCAATGAAGATCCAGTTTTCACTCTCGAAGTCAGCTTGGTCACTGCATGTGAGTCGGAACATCGTCTTTCATAAATGTAATACAAATGACCGTTACGACTATTTGTGTCAAGTTATAGTCATCGCACTAATCAATTAGATGTTGTGTAATGTGGTATCCGCAAAGTCAGGCAGACGTCATCTCATGGTTGTTAGAATCCATTTACTTGACTAAATGTGTTGAATAAACAGTTCCGGGTGCTTCTGTCATTTGTTGTGCACGATCATAAGTTGCTTTCCGACGAGTCCATTATTCGGAGGCTTCAAAAGGCTCTGAACGAACGGGACAATTCATGTGCCACATTTACTTTTTGCAATATATTTTACCATGTGATTGTTAAAACATTTGACTGATATATGTAAATATACGTGTATATATATATTTATGCGTATGTGTACGGTATGGTACTGTAATGTTGTGAAATTTTAATTTATATATTTTTCTGTTGTTTTTTGCATTTATTCTGTTCGCTACTGAACGAGAATGATAGGTAACATCAAAACACCGGTTCAACGACAGATGTTAACCACTGGAATTGAATTAAGTACAACTGTTCTATAAGATTCGTTCTTATTCATATAGTAAAACTCTTCAACAAAAGTTCCTATTCATGAACCAGCCCATATGCAAACATTTGACTTTGTCCTTTCAGAACCATACAGCTGGGATAAATGTACGTTAATAGGGGCAGTGAGCGAAGGCCTTAAGATCAAACTTGAAAAATACTCGACGAAAAATTGAATGGTTTGGATAAACACGGCGGTAGTGATCGACGGGCGGTCCACCGAAAAGGCTGCAACTCGCTATCGTTTAACAATTTTGCCCTTTGTGGACAAACTTGGAATGGCTTTTTTCGTTGTCCACTTTTACATGGGTTACAGCATGTTGGTAAGTCCTTCCTAACACGTATCACCACGACATTGATTTAGATGATGATTCGTTAAGGACAATTAAAGACTGTCAATAAAATTGAAATTCCCGAAATATTTTGTTTCATCCACAAACAAATCTCTGACAAATAACGCACATAAAACGTTTAATTTTTACTCGGGTAATCTCGGTGTAATGCTAATCTATGTAAAAGACTATGCGAAAATTGGTTTTTCAGTGGTTAAAGTTGAAACTGGTATCCTAAGATCGGATCACTTACGAAGCTACGTGAAACTTCAACCAATATGGATCACTTCTTGACTTGTATACAAAGTTCTGTTGCACCTGTGAAACATTAACGTCATGTGAAGTCACCTGAAATATAGGAGAAAACTGTGCATATCGAAGATGGTTAATTGTGACCGACTGAAGAAATATATCTAAGCATAAACTTTAGAAAAGAAGTAACTGGAAGCTCAAAGTGTACACTTTGTCCAGCTGACTCTCAACCCTCGTAAATTAAAACTTTAGCCTCGACTGGATAGTACAGACTGAAAGCCAATTTTCCTGACGGTGTATGTTCAACACCATAATCGAGCGAGAATGCTGATTGACTACCCCATAAGAAATAGGTAGTTGTACTTTTGATTTTTTCGAGATTACACAACGAAGCAGACGTCCTATGGATTAAAAGATGTGCAAGCGAAAAGCGCAGCCGAATCTCCATTTAGCGAGCCGCTATTGGATCGACCACTGATCGGTATCCGGTAGATGCTTTTAAGTTAAGAAATAAAACAAAAATTTCAGAATAGTGATGCTGCTGTTGTGAACTAGAAAAACTGTTACTCCCTAATAATGTTTAAAATCGCTGGCATGCTTTTTGCGGTAATTTGAAATTGCAAAATCACCACTAGAGGAATCAAATTAGGGCACATTGCTCTTCCTCAGCATCTACTATTCATTTATTTGGCCTTTTAAAAGGTTCGCACTTTGACCAGAACATTTGGATCAACACGGATTTCGTTACCGGAGTTAAACGTTCAATTTTTATCACTATCAGCTAAATTAGAGTCCTACTGGTTTCTTGGTAATCCTTACTTTGACTGGTGATGAAGTAAAAGGCTTCTGAGATGCCTCACATTCTTACAAAATAGGGATTGGGTAAAATAAAATGTCTATCTTCTCTTTTCGTTTACTGCTGTTGATGCTCAATACGGTAAGGATATCAAATACTTACTAAATCTGCTTCTGTGGATCGAGAATATGCCACGAAAATGATTTCCTCTATTACTGGAGAGATCTCTGGTGAATGCTTTTACGTGTCAGCAAAAAGAATCGCCCCTCTGACTTCACAAACGCAGAAAATGGATTGCTTTCACCCAGATAAGCAAAACTCTTTTGAGCTTTTGTAATACTATCAGTAGGATAAGCGAAATCAGAAATTTTACTAATTGAAAATGCAAGGTCATAGAAGACTGAATCAACGTGCACATTTCCAAAAAAGCGATCAACATATTTGTGTTGAAATCGTTTGAATTTCGGGAAAGCGACCAGCTGAGCAAAAAGCTGCGTGAGAAATTTGATTGATGGTGAATAAATAGATCAGTCGGCCGACTTGCGACTAACGGAGTTTGACCAGAATAATCCAACATAAATGATGCGTTTTATGAATGGCGAACAAACTTTAGATCCAGCTTGACTAGGGTGTTCTCACTAGACCCAATGGGAACGAACTAGTTTGAAATGGAACTAGTTTTGACTCCAAGTTTGCTAACCGATACCGATTAGAGGTTGCTTGATTTCTAACAAAAATACTTACCGGTACGGCAGTTTTACCGATCTGCTCTGTGCTGCGATCCCAGTGTGTGATTTCCAGCGTTAACTATCATGGCACAAGCTTTACTGTGGCAGGAGTATTTTTCTTGTCACCGGCGGATTTACGCAGAAGTGGCCTAGTTAATTCACAGTAGCTAAATCAGGTGCATTTCGAAGGTAGTAGAACAAGTGGAAAATATCAATTTTTGTGTATACTGAAAATTTAGAACTAATCTAACTGCAGGTATGCCAAGAATTGTGAGATAAGCTTTGATGGACTCCATAGTAAAATATTTCCATCGCCATTTGGATGGCTTCATTCAGGAATCGGAAGCGAAGTTTGGCTAATAAGTTTATACAGAAAGATTAAAACCGTAAGAAAGGATTCAACCCAGTATCGCTTCATTCCGTCACTGAGTTCATAATGAATTTACTACTTTGATTAGGCTTTCAAGTGATATATATACATATAAACATATATCACTTCGAAACTGCCGTACCGGTAAGTATTTTTGTTAGAAATCAAGCAACCTCTAATCGGTATCGGTTAGCAAACTTGGAGTCAAAACTAGTTCCATTTCAAACTAGTTCGTTCCCATTGGGTCTAGTGAGAACACCCTAGTCAAGCTGGATCTAAAGTTTGTTCGCCATTCATAAAACGCATCATTTATGTTGGATTATTCTGGTCAAACTCCGTTAGTCGCAAGTCGGCCGACTGATCTATTTATTCACCATCAATCAAATTTCTCACGCAGCTTTTTGCTCAGCTGGTCGCTTTCCCGAAATTCAAACGATTTCAACACAAATATGTTGATCGCTTTTTTGGAAATGTGCACGTTGATTCAGTCTTCTATGACCTTGCATTTTCAATTAGTAAAATTTCTGATTTCGCTTATCCTACTGATAGTATTACAAAAGCTCAAAAGAGTTTTGCTTATCTGGGTGAAAGCAATCCATTTTCTGCGTTTGTGAAGTCAGAGGGGCGATTCTTTTTGCTGACACGTAAAAGCATTCACCAGAGATCTCTCCAGTAATAGAGGAAATCATTTTCGTGGCATATTCTCGATCCACAGAAGCAGATTTAGTAAGTATTTGATATCCTTACCGTATTGAGCATCAACAGCAGTAAACGAAAAGAGAAGATAGACATTTTATTTTACCCAATCCCTATTTTGTAAGAATGTGAGGCATCTCAGAAGCCTTTTACTTCATCACCAGTCAAAGTAAGGATTACCAAGAAACCAGTAGGACTCTAATTTAGCTGATAGTGATAAAAATTGAACGTTTAACTCCGGTAACGAAATCCGTGTTGATCCAAATGTTCTGGTCAAAGTGCGAACCTTTTAAAAGGCCAAATAAATGAATAGTAGATGCTGAGGAAGAGCAATGTGCCCTAATTTGATTCCTCTAGTGGTGATTTTGCAATTTCAAATTACCGCAAAAAGCATGCCAGCGATTTTAAACATTATTAGGGAGTAACAGTTTTTCTAGTTCACAACAGCAGCATCACTATTCTGAAATTTTTGTTTTATTTCTTAACTTAAAAGCATCTACCGGATACCGATCAGTGGTCGATCCAATAGCGGCTCGCTAAATGGAGATTCGGCTGCGCTTTTCGCTTGCACATCTTTTAATCCATAGGACGTCTGCTTCGTTGTGTAATCTCGAAAAAATCAAAAGTACAACTACCTATTTCTTATGGGGTAGTCAATCAGCATTCTCGCTCGATTATGGTGTTGAACATACACCGTCAGGAAAATTGGCTTTCAGTCTGTACTATCCAGTCGAGGCTAAAGTTTTAATTTACGAGGGTTGAGAGTCAGCTGGACAAAGTGTACACTTTGAGCTTCCAGTTACTTCTTTTCTAAAGTTTATGCTTAGATATATTTCTTCAGTCGGTCACAATTAACCATCTTCGATATGCACAGTTTTCTCCTATATTTCAGGTGACTTCACATGACGTTAATGTTTCACAGGTGCAACAGAACTTTGTATACAAGTCAAGAAGTGATCCATATTGGTTGAAGTTTCACGTAGCTTCGTAAGTGATCCGATCTTAGGATACCAGTTTCAACTTTAACCACTGAAAAACCAATTTTCGCATAGTCTTTTACATAGATTAGCATTACACCGAGATTACCCGAGTAAAAATTAAACGTTTTATGTGCGTTATTTGTCAGAGATTTGTTTGTGGATGAAACAAAATATTTCGGGAATTTCAATTTTATTGACAGTCTTTAATTGTCCTTAACGAATCATCATCTAAATCAATGTCGTGGTGATACGTGTTAGGAAGGACTTACCAACATGCTGTAACCCATGTAAAAGTGGACAACGAAAAAAGCCATTCCAAGTTTGTCCACAAAGGGCAAAATTGTTAAACGATAGCGAGTTGCAGCCTTTTCGGTGGACCGCCCGTCGATCACTACCGCCGTGTTTATCCAAACCATTCAATTTTTCGTCGAGTATTTTTCAAGTTTGATCTTAAGGCCTTCGCTCACTGCCCCTATTAACGTACATTTATCCCAGCTGTATGGTTCTGAAAGGACAAAGTCAAATGTTTGCATATGGGCTGGTTCATGAATAGGAACTTTTGTTGAAGAGTTTTACTATATGAATAAGAACGAATCTTATAGAACAGTTGTACTTAATTCAATTCCAGTGGTTAACATCTGTCGTTGAACCGGTGTTTTGATGTTACCTATCATTCTCGTTCAGTAGCGAACAGAATAAATGCAAAAAACAACAGAAAAATATATAAATTAAAATTTCACAACATTACAGTACCATACCGTACACATACGCATAAATATATATATACACGTATATTTACATATATCAGTCAAATGTTTTAACAATCACATGGTAAAATATATTGCAAAAAGTAAATGTGGCACATGAATTGTCCCGTTCGTTCAGAGCCTTTTGAAGCCTCCGAATAATGGACTCGTCGGAAAGCAACTTATGATCGTGCACAACAAATGACAGAAGCACCCGGAACTGTTTATTCAACACATTTAGTCAAGTAAATGGATTCTAACAACCATGAGATGACGTCTGCCTGACTTTGCGGATACCACATTACACAACATCTAATTGATTAGTGCGATGACTATAACTTGACACAAATAGTCGTAACGGTCATTTGTATTACATTTATGAAAGACGATGTTCCGACTCACATGCAGTGACCAAGCTGACTTCGAGAGTGAAAACTGGATCTTCATTGGACAGTTAAACGATTTTAAAATTAACTCAACTTTTAATGCTTAGCAAGATGCTTTCATTCCCGTGCATTATCACTGCCATTCAAGTGACTGACTTTGGGCAGCTGAAGAATGCATAACGGTATTGTCAGACCAAGCTAGATATACACCCGTAACAAACAGCATAGCACGGATGGTTTACGCCGGTTTGAACGTCGGTACTTCTTGTAGCTCCGGCTGATAGGTTCCAAAGACAGGCCGTGATATTCTTGAGACCTAAATGCCTAACTCGACAATCGTAGGAATGTGATGATAGTTCGGAGGTAGTCAGCGGGATATTTGTTGAATGAATAGGGAAAATGATCATTTTGATCTCTGTGACATGCACTTGTTCCCAAGCATCAAAAAAATTAAATATAAGGTGATACACAAAGAAATTGTGACGTCATTAAAAATTTCACGCATTTTTCTTTGTCATTTTAGGATTAAGTTCAGAAAAAAGCACAGTGAAATTAAAAATTTTGAAGTGGCATCGGAGAGTTACAACGTTCAATTTTAGATACCAGTACTGAAACGTGTTCAGCGCATGGCACACTTGACGGGGCAACTGACCAATGGTCTGTTGGGAGCTTGGGTCAGGGTTGTCTCGACTTGAGATTTGTGCATCAGGCAGTCACCAGCCAGGTGGGGCGCTCAATCTGAAAGACAAACCAATTGTGATGCTTCTTTCTGAAGTTAAACTTGTTTTTTCAGTTCCATTTTGCAGTATTTTATACAACTCTGTGTAACTATTCGTGAATTCGCTCATGAAGTGATATAGCCTTTATGTAAAGTTTTCAAATCCCTCTGAGTTAAAAGTAATTCCGCCCGAAAGGTGAAAATGTGCGGCCAGCTTGACACATTGTACGCTGGACAATCTGCCCAACTAGCACAGAGTGTGAGAATCGTCTGACACCAAATATAACGCTTGCTTGTCATGAAAAACGTTTGCTAAGTCAAGTCAACCATTATGAGCCACTCGGAAGTGACGTGATCCTTTCATTCACCAAATTTCTAGCAAGACACGAGAGTTTTTAGTTAACCAAATCAGAGTTCCGACTTGTGAACTACTGGAGTTCAGTAATTCCAAGCCTTGTTTATATCTCATAATCCGTTCCATTTACTTCACTGCATGCTCTCCTAAACCGAATGTAAGCATTTCCCATCTGCTAACTTTTAACACTTTTATAGCTGCAACAAAGACTCATAATACAACGAGATGGCGGAAGTGCACCACGGGCACTGATGTTTCTTAGATGCTGTTTGACTCTTTTAAATAAATTATGAAATACTGTCCGTCCATCAATCACGAACGCCTGGTTAAGTCACGACTGGTAACAAAATTCGTCCTTGTATACAACAAGATTTTCATGATTTATTGACTGCAGCTCAAGCATGAAATGCTCTACTTCTATTGTTGCTTTGTTCCAGCAGTAGTACAGTTCTCTTATGTCCGGATAATTTTTTTCACTAAAAATGAATCCTCGAGTTGGACAAATTGGCAGTGAATTTTGTTCCTGAAGTTTTATCGAAGAGTGCTTAGCATTGATTTTATGTGTCGGTGAATATGGCTCTTTTCAGGAACTGCAAGCATTGGTATTTAGTTTGAGATACCAAGTCACTCACTTAAATGAGCGATGGAGCTAGTTTACTGGATTCGCACTGTACGGTAGTCTTTAGTGTGCAAAATGCGAACACGGTCTTTTGCAGATGAAATTCGAGATTTGTTTCCAATACATCGGCGTGCTGGACTAAACTGACGTATAATCTAACGCTTCTGCTGCCACGACAAACACAGGTTTTGTACAAAACTTTCCTGAGAATTAATCAAGACAAATGATTGTGGAAATACGACTATATATTGGGATGATTTATACATGGGATTTGGAAGCTTTCTTTGTCTGAAGTCTTAGAGGAAATAAGTAATTTGTGCATTGTTCATTTATACTCTTTTGTTCCCGAAATACTTTACCAAAAATGCTGCCATTGTTATGCATTGGATCAGGTCAGATTCAAAGAAGTTTGCAATTTCTGCACTGTACAAGATTATCGAAGTTTATCAAAATTATAGTTTTACTGACTACGATGTGTAGTTAATTCTTCTGGACCAATGAAACCGAATTACATGCCTATAGAGTTTTAATTGTTTTTGTCCCTAATGTTTTCCCCATTTTGCTTTTTCTGGTACTTGAATTACTCTCTAATCGTTCCATTTCAAAACTATTCGCGTTTTTTGCTCATTTATTATGGCACTTTCGGTTTCCGCTAGACCATCGATTATTATTGCTAAACTTTATGGTTGGTGTCTGTTGTTATCGTCGATTTGTGGTTGCTGAAAGCCAGTTCGGTATATGAAAGAGCCAATTCAGTGTTTACTAGTGAGTGAAAACCAGCCCAAAGCTTGTTTGACTACCTCGTCGTCAAATGATTTAAATACCCAAATAAAAATCTGCTTTCGGTCAACCTTAGCAAATCACAATCCAAAAATCGGTCACGGCACTCGAAAATTTGCTTTTGTTTCAAACTGAACGGAGTTCCCTCGCACATGACTGTAATTTATTTCTCTACATGCAACCAACATTGCCCCATTTTTGACATCATCTTATAGAATCAACTAGTTCAGAGCAAACTGCACAATTATCAGTAAGCATACAGCTAGCAATGAACGTTCTAAGTTGAACTAATGTACACAACTGGCTGGAACTTTTACTTGGATTCACTCTCTACGACAGCCATGTAGAAACAGTCAGCAGCTTTAATCTTTGGAAATGCTTGGTCAGAGCTAGTTCTGGTTTTGCAAAGGTTACATTAGTTACAGAGACAGGGCAAACTGAGTCATTACTTGGTTATTGTTTGTTGATCGACTTTCTTTTGGTTTTTCATCCTCACGCCTGCTGAGAAAGGCTAAATGAAGGGACACTACGGACAGCCTGTAAGAGTGCTCTACGGTCACGAGAAATAAAGTTCCGAACAGAAGTCGGTCAGGCGAAGAATTTAAAGTCTGTCTGTTCAACGCAAGTCATGCAAACCAAAGTATTTACGAACACCAAATGTGTCAAGGCCGTATGATTGGAAAAGCGTGAAAAATATTTAATTCCTTCTTCTAACTGATCAGCTTTCGTGTACTTCATTTCTGGATATTGCTTTAATATTGTTGCCTTGACAGTTCGTCTGTTTCCTAGCTTCTGCTGAATATGCTCACAAGGAATTTTGGATAGAATAGCACAGAGTACGTACAAGAAAGTAACGGCGATATCAGTGTAGAGTTTCCGGGGAAATTTCCCCATTCATCCTGGTAGTACTTACATTTAATATCTTTTCATCTCTCGCTGCTTTAGTTGACTTCCCTAAGGTGACAAAGAATTTCCAACGAATCACAGATTTTTTGCAGACTCTTCAAAGAGAAGAGTTCGTATGCAGTCCTGACGATTTGTTGTACACATTCGGCGATGTACCTATATGCAGACGTTGATAGACGAAGCCTCATCTCCAGGGGGCGGGGTGCTAGGATTGCCAATGTGCAATGACAGTGGAACACTCATGTTAACTTACTGGTTCCGAAATCCCTCCGTTTTATTTAAAATATTTGATGCTTCGTATTTACTGTAATAATTTAGCGGTGTTTGTGGATAACCCAAGTGAGCCTCCAACTTAAGATTTGCTTTTTTCAGTCAAAATTTATTAATCTGAGATTAATCATTAGATGTCTTTAAACTGGTTTCTGCAATTTTCGATGTAATAGTTTTGTCAACGATCACAAACTACGGAGCCTATTTGCCTCGAGAAATAGTTGTAGTACTGTGAGCAGGAAGAAAAGTGTCTTGAATAAATTAACTCAATGTAATAAAATACTCTGGCTTCTGACTCACTCAGATCTGTTCTAACAACGGAAGTTTTAGGGGCCACGTCTTTTCCACAAGCTAGGTAATACGAATGAATGACGAAATTTGTCTTCGGTCCTCACTGATAGCTTTTTATCGGGAATCGGTCTCCAGTCAAACTGGTTTACATTACCTACATGTCTGCTTAGGCAAATACCAATTATTGCTAAATATTTCATTCATAAAAACTTAAAAATCATTTTGGTGACTGCGCGAACGAATAAGCATTTTGCCTACCGCACTTAAATACAGAGACACCTTTGTTCTTTCTAACCAGGCAGATAAAGAATGATCAAACACGAAACCCAGCTCATTCGGTCGGTCCCAACGTATGACAGAACTGCTTCATGCCCCAATCAACATTAAAACTTGTCGTTATTCGGTGTTAATAAATTGCATTTCGGAACAAATCAGCTGATCAACAAATACCGACGGTTGTTCATTGTGAAGTGCACGTGTGTCTGATGGGGCGTGGTTTTGTTTACTAGGGATACTAACTAACATCTCGAACTCTGTGGTGGTAGTAGCGGTGACAATAATACCTCGTCCAATAACAGTTTACGCAAAGACAGGCGTGCCGCCAATGACAAGTGTGATATACATGCGAAAATGTCCGAACGGTTATACAGATAGAATTAAAATCACCTGTTAACAGCTGAGCGACCACTTTGAACCACGTGATTTATGTTGAACAAGGTGAAATGTTCAGAAGTAGTTGTGAAAATAGTGGGAATGTGCTGATGTTATGCGGGTCTTGAAAATGTTTCAATTTCCGTGTTTGTGTGTAGGTGCATAAGGAAGGTTGTTTTAAACCGTTTTCCCTAGGCTACCATTGTAATGTCGATGAAAGGTGATACGTGAATATCCGCAAGCTTCGGCTAAATGTTTACCCTTAGGTGGTTTACCCGGGAATAAGTCGTACTAAGTCCATCACTACTCGCTACTATAAGCGTAAGCAGTCAACAAAAAGTTTGCTCATAGTTGGACTTTGCACTAATGCAGTGTGGTGTTTCTAGTTGTAACGGCCACCACATGAGGGGTGAATGTACTTCGAGCAGTTTATCTGGCAAAATTAGTTGTTGATACTTCACTTTCTGACGGGGTATATTTGTGCAAAGCATAAACTTTAGCAACACGGTTGTGAGGCAGCATGTGAACGTTTGAGAATATACCGTGATTACAGATCAAAGTTACATTGCAAACCATTTCGTTTATTGCGTTTCAGACAGCTTCGTGTAAACAGCCGAGGTGTGTTCCAATGTCCATGAATGCAAGCTATCCTGGGATTTGTATTCCGTCCGCATTCAGAGTCTTTTTCTCTGTGCTGACTCAAACAATCTCTGCATGCCCGTGAGGGGATCTGAAACTGAATTAACCGACACTAAAACAAACAGGCGCTGCTAAGACAAAGAAGCAGCCATCAAGGTCTACAGTCTTATTCAGATTCATCGTGACGAAGTGATGGATTGTAAAAGCTTCGTCATCAGGCTAGGTGATTTCGTTGTTTTGTTATTCTTGTCTCATTACTGGTAGACCAATGAACAGAAGCAAAGCAAAAACAATCGTGATTGGGAAGTATGTAGCGGGAGTAGGGTTTTAATTGTTCGGACCTCAGCAGCCATGAAATTAGGTCACGTTGTTTAACCTAAGTGAAAATTAAATGGTTATTCTCGTGCAATAGATTTATTATGTTTGACTGAGCATTTTCAATTGGCTCTTGATACTTTTTGTCAAATCGCTCGAATTTGAGACTCACTGTACAACTCAAACAGCCAACTCACTAAGGAAATCCGTGGAAGCAATGTACTTGTGTATCACCACTACCGTTAGGGGCCATCAGCAGCACATAGCCATATAGTCCGAATTGGGAATCAAAGCTGAGACGAACAACCGTGAATGGAATGTCATGACCACTAGTCACTCTGGACTGAGTCTCAACGAAATGACCAATTCCAGTCACCTCCTTAATGCTAACCGCCTCGAAAATTTAAGATATATTGGGCGGCTCTATATCTTCACGCTGTGCAAAATAAACTCTGAAGGTCACAAAAATTTTACATCGAGAGATTTATTTTAACAATCTGGCTCAACGGTCATCCACGGACTATCAGCAGAATTTCGCATTTCCCGCTCACCACCGATAGGTTCCTCAGTTGTTTAGGGGTTGCGGATTACCTGCTATCTGCTAAAAATTTGATTCGAAGAAAACTTAAGTTATCTTTTGTGCTTACGCTGGTATTTGATTTGGTACCTATTCGCCGGGTCACGAAAGATTTAGCAGTTATTGGAAATATCAGACTGTAATGTTTAGATGACAAAAAGCCAATATGGTATTTGGTTAACCCAAATCTTGAGCAGAATTTAGCACATCGGGCCATGAAAATTGTTGTTTTAATACCGCCAAGTTTATTCAGACTTTTATTTAAAAATAATACCACCTTTCTGTTCCAAATAGATTGGTCACAAAGGGGTCGAATGATGTCCGGAATTCCTCCAGTTACGAAATTAAAACAGGTTGGTACAGGGGAAACTTGTTGAACACTAATAAGTGATGATCAAAGATAAGAGGCCAACATAGGCCCGTTCGCATGATGATTTGACTTCGGCCATTCTCATGTAAGGATAGAAAAAGTGCTACATATTTCTCAGTTGTGACATTTATAAAGAGGTGCTGCCGTTTTTGGAATCAGCTACAAAAGAAACCAGACACCTGCGGAATTCGTCTATGCGGTCGCAAGTAAAGAAGCGACAAATAGGAATACCACTCAATCTAACACTCAATACAACGTGGCGCTTATTTAATTCGTGAATTATAGGCAGTCTAGACGAAAATAAAACTGATCAAATTAGATTTAGCAGCAAACAGGTTAAGCTGAGTACTTACATCATTCATCGTGTTGTGCTTCCGGTTAGATCTTATACCGAACAGGCGTAATGTGAAAAATACTCATTTGGATTGTATAACTTGGATTCAGATTTACCCAAGCAGACTTTCAACAAATTTGTCGTCTCAAACGTTGCCCCACTTTCCCGACGAAGTATCGATACAGAATGGATTTACCTATTACTTCGCTCTTCGGACATCTATGAGGGAGCTCTTGGTAGGCTCCATAAAAGCCATCTAACCGAATAGTCCAAGTCTTGGAACTAAATGAATCTATGTCAATCGTAGCTCCAGTACTATTCGGGATAAGCAATTAATGAATGAGGCAAATTATTAGCCGCGTATCTTGGAGAGCTAGTGCGATTACACTAATATCTGATACAGATACGGTTAAATCCAGCCCTGTAGATTTACTTTGGTTGTCCTAAAAGTGTTTAAAATGTAATGGTTCGAAAGATGTCACATGAAATGAGTCATAGTGACCCCCCACAGTGTTTGTTTCCAGTCTTATTCTACGTTGGATCTTCATATCCAGTCCTGCATTTTAAGGTTTTCATTCATCAGATGGAAAGAACCAAAATGTCAAGGTATTTTTCTAACTTAACTTCACTTGTTAGGTGTATCGACAGGGATAAACTATTCTGCATACATTTTTCAGGCTAAACGGAACCTTAGACAGTTATCTTGCCGATCGACTACTGTAGTAACTTGCAGTGATTTACGTTTTTCTGCAGTAGATCTGCCATACCCACTTATTCAACATTGTGCTATTGTGATGTCAATTCCCTTTTTTACGAACTTCCAAAAAGTGCCTAGTTTCAATAATGTCCTAATTATCAATTACTAAAGTGACGCAATTTCTGGCTTACTTTATGTGTCACCTCGCTCTTTGCTTCTTTAATCATACCGAGTATTGGTAAAATCATCCTTAGTGTTCAGGTATCCAAATCGGATGGCGTATTGTTCATTCCTTATAAGAGGGTAGATGTACAGGCGCCCTGAGATCCCATTCATTACCCGGGCATGACTATAGTTATATCCTATTTACCCTAGTGAGTTACTTGGATGTGGTTTTAATAAGCAGTCAGGCAAAAAATGATCAAATTTAAAATATTTTCGTAAAGGCTAGAAAGCCCATTTGTTAAGTTTCGCCTCGAGAATTTATGTACTTTACCTCGTTCCTTTGTGTGCGCCTTGCTCAGTTCATTCAAGAACTCCCTTCTTATTTGTCCTTGTTTTATTTGAATGACTTGAAACTTCACTCTAGAACACTTAGTTTCCAGATGCAGTGATATCCCATAAGTGCGTTTTTAAATTATCTTGTGATAAAGATCGAAACCTATCAAAAATTATCTCAAAATGTATCACTGAATATTACGCGCCTGTCATAACCAAATATCTTTTTTCATTTTGCATGTGACTGCATAGTAAATGTCAGTATGGTCCACCGAGGTTTACGTCAGTTCATACCACCTTTTTCACCATTTAACGACCATTCAGAGCAAGTGGTTTCCAAACTTCAAGATATGGTTCAATACCAGTCTTTTCGTCATTTCAATTACGTTATCAGCGTTTATTTACGCACTCTTAAGTGCATAAACCTTTCCCTAAAACAAGCTTCTCAAGAGCCAGGTACAACATAAGCTGGCACTCGGTGGGTATCGTTCTATTATCAGAGTGAATATCGGTAACTCGTTTCATGCTTCGAACAGCGCTCTTTTTGAAACTCACTTACCTAAGATGGCCGAGGTGGTTAATCATTAGCTTAGTGTGGATCCAGATCTTTCCTGCCTAGATGCGATGAAGATCGTGATGCTAATGGGCCCGCGGGAACCTGTAAATAGGCGGTATGGAATAATATCGGGCGTTCTGAAATTCGGAAAATGTGTGAAGGATTGGATGCAATGCCTCTTTGGCGCAAAAGCAATCTAATATGCCAAAACTGACCAAACGACAAGACATAATTGCTGAAATGCGACCTTGTAGTGAATGAAACCGGCGAATTTTTGCAATGATTAGCAGCGAAGTCTCAGTCACTTTTAGGCAAGTTGGTATTTATTAAGTCCAACGCACTAATCGGATTGCTCGGTTAAAACGTGTCATGTAAAAGCCTTTTTCGCATCAATCGGATGGTGACACCGGCGCCATAAAATGCAATCTTATTCAGAACGATAATTCCAGCTCACGAACAGATTCACTTGCGGGGAATTGCTTCAAAGCGTTTTAAACAGACTCGTGATTCACAGTGATGCATTGAGTTCAGCTAAACACGTTCGTGACTACTCACCGTTAAGCAATTTTTTGCGGCAGCTAAATTTGCATTTTACTGGGTTATGTTAACCAAGCAGTTCTCGGACGCGTGAGTCGTCAAACTTGCGAAGATAACAGCATAATATGAGAATGTTTGCTTGTTTACTAAAGTAGCTGCTGATGGTTACATCAAGTCGCCGAAGCCCTGCTGGTTCCGTATGCCATTAAATATACAATGTTGTGTCCACTTGAGGTCTTCAACCTACTTCAAGTGAGATAAAAGATTACATATCCGACCTATCAGCTGTGGAATAGGCTCATAAAATAAGACGGTAGGATGTAGACTACAGAACCGTTTCCCTAAGAAATCTTCCAGAGAGATCAAAGCTTAAACCCTGGAAGGCCGTCACAGAGGTTCAGCTCTGCTCATTCATTGTTGTGAAAGTACTGTCAGACTAAATTCTTCGACTCTGAACAGATGCACTGTTCTACATTGAATAGATGCCATGCGTTGGCAACGATATCAATGGGCCAGTGCATAGAATGTCTAGTATTATATGCATATCTGGGAGCAGTTTTATTATTGTTGTCATTAGTGTCTTCAGATTAACTAGGGATTAGATATATCGTTTTATGCATTCTTAGGCTAAGTAAATCTGTTTGATCTGGCAGAGATAGTGTAAGGGCTGATGGGTGCGTGAATGGCCTTGTAAAGTAGAATCAAGTTCCACACTCCTATCAGTTATGCTTAAATTAGATGTAAAAACTCCATGTCTATATAGTTTTCACTGCCAAGCTCATTTCTGAACCCCTTCACTGTTCGACGCAGTTAACCGTCTCATCAAGCCGGAAAACCAGTCACTATTGTTCAACGAATAATTTCACACTTGATGTACGATTTATCCCGTACTTATGGCTACAGAAGTGAACGAAATTACCGTATAGGTTGTTTGGCAAAGTGCATTTTTCGTCCCGAAGACTAGTCATGTTTTATCGAATTTTTTGGCGTAAAAGTGCCTGAAAACCAAATTGTTTTTTTGCAACCAAAGCGAAATTTTCGGAACGCCCATATTCAGATTAGTTTTTGCTGTTGTTCAGCATTCATGGTGTAACTGGGAAACTTTCGATCAGTTCTGCTAACTGCATACAGTAAAAAGGGAGGTCTGTGCTACTGCAATTTGCGTAAAACATGGATGAAATGCAACAAAAATCAATAGTAGTCATGTAGATGCGTCCACGTTTGAAGACTGGTTCGCATAATTTGGCCAGCGCCTTAACGATCCAAGCGCTTAAATTTGGACTTTATTTATACATATTATACTGCTGAAGAAAAATCAATTTTCCCCCTACCAACTAGTCTGCCGGCATTCTTGAGTAAGCAGTTTCTTAGCTGGTTTACGTCACATGGTCAATTGATCAGTGATCATTTGTATGGTGTAAAAACCGGTACAATTTACTGAATAAGATCAATAACACATAGACACCTTTTCATGTAGGACTAAGCTTTCATAAAACGATATGCATCAACGCCGGTGGCCTACCTGATGTGAGGTTCTACTTAGGATCTTACTTCCGGGTTGTCGTTTCAGTTCATTTGTGGTATAGAAGCCTTGATAACGATTCTTAACAAAAAGGCTGGCGTAGTTATGCATTACTTCAGTGACTTCCAAAATTGAGCTAAGCATTGCCATTCTTTGAGCATTGAACGTTTGCGATCCCAACACTAATCTCAGCAAGAAAAACCACGAAAAACAACAACCTGAGCTACGGCCAACGCATTTTCGGATTAAAAAGCTAACAGGTAGTATTGTGTTTTGAACAAAGTATTTTGTGTAACTCAAACGAAAATAATTTAATCAAACTGTACAAGTGCTTCCTTTTTTCAAAAACTATGATCAGATCAGCTTAATAATCAACGGATAAGTTAGAAAAATTAGAGGACAGATGTTGCATGGTGTGGGTAATTGGTTTTTCTGTTTTACGCAATTTAAGACATTAGATTGGAATTAGGAATACTTTAGAAAACAAAAAGGCTAGAAGAACAACACCTCTGATTTTTAGCGTTTTCCGTGGAAATAAGTCGCTTGGCCGTTATTCAGGAACGGAATTTACGGAAGCCCAAAAAGGAGCAAATAGAATGGAAAATTTTAAGTTTATCGTTTACCTGTTGCTAGATTTTCGTTAACACGTTGGACATCAACGAGTGCGGTATGTTTCTTAACAGCAAGTTCAGTGGCAGCAATTAAAATGCCTTGCTTCATAGCTCTTGGGCATTAAGTTTTCTGCAGGTTCAAAATGCTTTATGTACTCCATACTGATCGCAGGTTTCATTCTGTCGTCAGCATGGCTGAGCCTTGAATTTCATAACTTTTAAACTAGATTGGGTCCTTGTAAACCTCTGATTAATCGACTGAATTTCCTTAGTTTCTGCTTGATAATTTTGGTCCCACTGCTAATTTCGTTATCGACAGTTATACCGACAGACAAAGAATTAAGACAAGTAGACAGGGCGCTCTTGGCCTAGGTGCCCATTACGTTAATTTGCCTGCTGATAAGCATAAGAGTAGTCCGATGCGGAATACGATTTAAATAAAATTATGCACGTCTATGACGATTTTTACCTGTTACGATCAATCTTCCTGACCCATTTCTTGGTCGGGAAACTTAAGTGTTGCTTGAATTTTTCAGCAAAACTAGACCTGATTGCAACCCCAAGTAGGGAGGAAATGTTTTGTTTTCTCACTTGTGTTGCAAGCAGTGTAAACTAATTTGACGTGCACCATCTAGAGATATCCCGAGGAGGAGGGGAATTCTTTGTTATCGAGTTCGTTATTCCCTGTGAATCTGACCTGTGTAACTTTTGCAAACACAGTGTGAGACCATTAATTTCGGAAGCACATGGCTAATCTATGGCGGTTCGCGACCGTCACGAATACTTGCCGTCAGTTTTTACCTCATGGCTAGCTCCAATCGAAATGTTTTCAAAGTACGTGAAATAATCCCATCTCATTGCGAACAACGATCGGGCCACTTTAATGCACAACCAGTTTGTCACTTAGCTGGAGACTCTGGTATGTCGGTCTGTTGTTAACATTTTTGTAACTTCTAACAATGGAGTCATGGTCAGAGTCGGAGATTCACAAAACAGTGTGGTTTTATCATCACTTAAGTCGCAGCTTAGTCGGCTTTCTACAATTTTTGTAATGTTGAGTGGAGTGCTCATTTTTGTCATTAAGGGATGAAGTATAACTCAGACATTTATTCCATCTTACTGCGGAGTTGAAATCCTGCCGCAGAGTTTGCATTCTTTTCAGATTACTTAGATAATATGATCCTGTCTAACGATAGAACACAAGTAACATCGGTTTTAATTCTCCTGATAAGCTGATTTTAGAGACTGTGTGTGAAATCTGGTTACCGCGGCAATGAGTTGCCTCAGTTACATCTTTCTTTTAGAACTACTCAGTTAGCGTTATTTCTATGTATCTGACGAACTTTAGTAGCAAAGATGCTTGGGTGTTGGGGAAATGGTCAGTAAAAATAGCTTCGTTCTCTTTGTCGGGCTCTGCCTCTAATGAATCACTACTAATTCTTCCAATCTTTTCGCTCAGGCTGTCCAAATGGATGGTTTGCAGAAAACTGCATTTGATTTCAAATAGACTCCGTAACAGACACACACTCACACGGTGAAGATCATATCTAGTATTCGTCACTAAATGACGCTGCGAATATACCAACATTTTTTTATAAAGTGAATCAAATTTGTTTGGTATTGAGGGTGTTGTACAACTGTTTTCTTGCTTAGTGAATTGCATTTTGTCTATCAACTTTCTGTTCATGCCTGCGTGCTAATGTTTCCTTCTATTCCCATCGTTACTAGTTCAGATTGGGACACTCAGTTGATTATGCTAAATAGGTTTCGGTTAATCCGACGCTACTTTCACTGCCGCTATCAAATGCGGTTAATCTCACAAATACACATTCGGGTCCGCTCACACGTTCACGCACACGCACACATGCACATACTTATGCAGCAGTGCAATGAACTACCCAATTCAATTACTTCAAACAAGTGAAGGAGTCGCAGAAATGCAGTGTGTACGTCAGTTTGTATGTACACGCATGTGTGTGTGTGTACAGCTTAGTGAGTGAGCGAGTGAACAAATGAAAAGATAAGAGCGAATGAAGCATCCTTTTCTTTCTGCTAGTACCCTGGTTGGTCACAAACTTTAATGGTATCTACTGTTTTGTTATTAGTTCTGCTTCCGTTGTTTGTATTCGAGTAAAAATCATTGTGAATTTAATTATCGGAAACCCAGTCAGTCAGTCAGGCTGGCCATCAGTCAGTCGGTCCATCGTTTGGTCAGCTGTGACCGAGTTCCAAATTTTAGTAGAAAGTGTTCCCTACTTGGTCTGGTACTATTTTGTCAGTCCACCTACCGTTCGCCAGATTTAGTTTAGTGTGTGTGCGCGTATGTGTGGTTTTTTAGTTGTCCGCTGGGAGCAATGCCATCCCGAATGATGCAAGCGTGAGAATCACTGAGGGCGAAGAAAAGGTTACCAAAGAGCAAGTATCTCTATCAAAACTGCTGCCTTTCTTTGCACCGTTTCTCGTTCTCGTGCTGCTGATTTGTTGACTGCTGTGGTCATTAAGTTGAGTGGTAATTTGACCGCATAGCTGCACATAACTTTTGTCCTATCACAGAGCCTGGGTTTGATTGACTGTCTGCTTGCGTGTGTGTAGATCAACCACGCAACAACTGTCGTTGTTGCGGTTGCTAATGTCCTGATGTTTCGACAATGGTGGTCATTGCTCGCGGGCAACCCGATTGAATTAACTCACTTCTGTATGCCAGTGTACGACTCGGTTGATTATGCTGGCTCGGCCCTACGACCGAATAACCGAGATGCCGCAGTCGCGATTTTAGATGGGCAGAGGGGCAAAAGAGGAGTGGAGCTTGTCATCATCTTCCTCACAGTCAATCTAGGTGTTGTATCAGATAATCCGCTTGTTTTTCACTTGTAGCTGGCTGATACCGGGATGAAAGCTTGCATTTTGTTTTCATATCCACGAGATGCAAAGTCGCATTATTTTCAAAACATTGGTGGACTGGACAGATTGGAGTCGGCAAAAATCACAGACAATAAAAGAACAGACGTTTGTTTGAAATTTTTTACGGGTTTATGTGACCGTATTTTATATCGCTTCTCCGGAACAAAAACCATTCGTTTAGGAATTCCACAACCACGTGAAATGGTACGTGACACCTGTCATTTACCTAGTTAGAAAGGTACAGATTCACCAAGTCCAAAGTAGCCATTGCAAGCGTCCAGAAACTCGCAGCCAAACGATCGTGCATACAGACCAAGTTCAAATGCTTAAACATTCTCGGTATTATGCGTCACAGCGTCAGACGTACAAGATCCGGTGTTCTACCACAAAATCACTTCGGATTAGGATATTTTGATGCTGGAAAATATGTTGCGAGAACAGTGCTGAAGCAACCAATGTTGTCGATAATCTTAGAATTATTCACGTCACACTTTTTGAGCAGTAGAAGTTTTGGTTTGTGTTTGGAATAACTCAACATGCTTCAACGAGGGTTAACATACTAGCTAAAGCATGGCAGTGTTTTGCAGCTGCTTTACCATGCTTTGCAGAGAGCACTACTAGAGCACATCTAAATGCCTTGGCCAGGTATCCATCAATGGTTGATTGAATGTGAATAAAAATTTTTGGTTCCTATGGGGTCGTCTATCTTGAAAATCTGTCAATATTCAAATAACGGCCGGTGACAAACAATAATGACAGAATCTCATCACATCGCGGTCCCTTGACATTGAACACTCGTCGTGGGCCTAGTGATAGAGTGTTCATTAGGACTTACGATGTGCCTCGGTAATCCCAACCAGTATGATCAGCGTCACTATCCACTTGATAGCCCAAATCGACAAGGTGCGTTGCAGTCCAACTGAACATAATCATCTCGCATCAAGCGCCTGATCAGATGGTTTTGTGGTCTTTGGTCCTTTCCAATATCGCGTTCGCGTGCTATCAGTATAACTTTCCAAAAACCAACAAACAGAATACATTACTGCAGCTGTGCACAAAAGATATTTATTTATAGGATTCATGGGTATCACCAGACTACAGTAAGATTTGCATGCGAACAATCCTCTGTATGCATGTGTGCGATGGATTTTCCAACCATCTTGTCAATATTTGGAGATTGTCAACTAGGAAGGGTAATCGCACGTACAACTTTTCATAGTGAACAATCAGGGCCCATGAGGCTTCTGTTGCATGCATTTTTGGTGGCCCTCTCCTGATAAACACTTCCTCTCAATACCTAATGTGTAACTCATACTTATGCCACTGTATTCTTGAAGCGTCATCTGCTTTTTCTAAGGAGATGACATCTGACCAGCTCTCATTTATAATCCAACGGAACGAAGCTAAAATATAGGTATACTGTCCCAATCATATGGGCTTTCTCTAAACCGATCGACAGAGGATACCGTCAGTGGGTCTTTCCTGGATTCTTCTGCCTCTGGTGTGAAACCAGTAGCAGCCAGGATAACGTGAAAGAGGCTCGATAGTTCGAGTTTGTCTTATTTACTTTGGTTAAAGACGAAAACGTCCTGCACATATACGGAACATATATGGTGCTTAAGAGGACACTGTTTTCTAGTTCCTCAAAAAATGGCCTAAGGGAGAATCCACTGAGTTTATATCTTTAATTTTTACTCCTCCAAGTTAAACCAGCCTCAATTTCAGAGTACGTCGCATCAATGGTCCTTTTAGAATGGTTATGGGCACACCGACATCGCTGTCTTTACTGGCGATTACATCACACATGATTAATCCCTCCATTAAGGAAGCATTCATTGGTGAACACGTCACTCCTAGTAAGGACATTTCCAGTTCCAGTGTGTTAATTTCTTGTGTTAAATCAGCAAAGTGGAAAGCATTTTTTAGGCTATGCTATAAGATGGAGAGCCGAACGAGTTCCAGTAATTACACAAGCTATTACACCAATGAATGCCAATCAGAGCTACTAGTATTCATCTCTGCGGCATGCCTACTAGTGGGAACTTTTGGCACTGCGGAGATCTGGAAGGTTACATGCCGTTGGTCGTATCTGGCAGATCTTCGTGTTTCTAATCTCTGGTTTTCATCTTCTGAAGGCACAGTAAGTTAAATAGATAATAATGTCTTCGAAATGATTTGCGGCATTTGGGGACAGCGCGAGCTGTAGCTATTTAGTTTCACAATCTATCCATAGAATTTCGGAAAAGACTTGTTAGGTCGTTTCAGTTGCTCTGAACTAGAATCGACAGGTCAAATGCGTTAGGTAATCTGGTTACGCAAGCGGGAATGAACGGGGACTATCAGATGTGGATTAGCAGAGAACAAGTACAATCCCCTCCTGAGCTTCATTTTCATTTTTTACTTCCAACTGCACTTAAGTCTACATATTCCGTAAGCCAGTCATCTTACCAGCGTTACTTGTAAAACAGCATCTTACTTATGCAACTGATGGCATATAAATAATAGCCTATCAAGAACACCATAGGTGTAAATCGTAAACGAATATAAGTTTCATTTTTATGAAGGAACCGGTGAAACTGACCGAGAATACGGCGGCTTGGATCAAATGTCTGAGTGTGGTGCTATCTTACAGTTTGTATATTTTAATGCCCGCACACGCCGTGTTTGTTGAGTTGCTTGGCTATGCCCACCTGTTGTCACAGATCTCACCATCCGTTTGCTCACGACTATCACTTACGTTTTCTGAAATGTCGCGTTTGTTGCTCAGAGGTGAAATGATATCCAACTTCGTATTAATTTTTTTATAATTCTCATCCCCCAAAACTTAAAAATTGTTGCTTTCTCCAGTCAGTCAAAGGCTTGGCGTACTCGTTGATTCCGTGTGATTCGGGTGATTAATAAAAGCGCCTAATTTCCCGTAATTTGCTTCCCATTAGGAATTTTCCAAATGCACATAACCTTGCCGTGTTAATGAAAAGTACGTTTAGATAAGCCCAAACGAATAAAGACAATCAGATCAAGGAAGCAACTGGAATAGTGTGAACTATTCGAATTACAAAACTCAAGCATATATCTAATAAACTAATAAAAATGGAAATTCAATCACTCAAACAATTTCGCAGAACCATTAAGATTAAACATTTCATCCCGCATTTCTGAGAGGAAAGCGGTGGTGCTTCTGTCTGTTCATTCAAGGTATCTTTTGCTGAGTTATTTTAAGTCAAATCTTGATATAACCCATGAAAAATACTAAGAAAATTTTTAAACGATATTCATGAAGCGATAGACATGAATGATGAAAGCCTAAAATATTCATTGACTTTAAAATACATTATACTGGGTCTTTCTTTTAAAGGCGATCTGCAATTCGCTCGTTCGGGTACAAAAAGCTGCCGCACCAGTAAAAATATCGAATTGCATAAATGTCAGCATTATATTTCATTTCTTTCAGATGAGATTACTCATTTGAATGGAAGATAAAAAACATTTTTCTACACCATCTGTTAGGACAGTTAGCTATGAGTGAATAAACTGGCACAACAAACATTCCGTCGTGAACGAGGTAATACCGTGAAACAAATATTACATTTTGAAACATTTTCTGAATATTTAGTGAGAATTAATCGCCAACGTTTGAGTTTCACTTTATTGGTCAGTTGTGCTTAGGTACTTGTTAAAAAGGAAACGGCACGTAAGACTTAAAAGTAGCTTTTCACCACAGAACTACTGCAAGCTTCTTCTATAAAATGATTATGTACATAACTGCATATATAAACCACGAGCAAATCGCAGACAACGTGTATTATACGTATGAGCTTCCCACCGTCAGCCGCGCGCCTCTATTGGAAATATTGCAAAGTTGTTCTGCGACAAGCAGAGAAGAAAGCAAGGGAATTATTTCTGTTAATACTGTTCAAATCATAATCATAATTTCATGCTTCTAACCCATTTATTGAGCTTCTATAAACGCATTAAATTAGCCAGCTGACAACTGTATCAAGCTCTTCCAAGGGTTGGGCATTTTTATGGCACGATGACATTTTGATATGCTACTTTTATCTTACTCTGCTCTAACTTTTCAGCTAGAAGATCGACCAGCCGTTTCTTTATCGCTGCAAGCAATACAGATGTCGCTAGCTTTTTGCAAATAAACTAGCTCTAACTTGTCCTCATGATTACAAATAAGGTGGACTAAAGGATTGATCCAATATTGGCTTTGCTCTGGAATAAACGCATTTTAATTTTTGGGAAATCAGGGTGTGCTTGTGCAAATCTCGTATAACTTTTATTACAAAGTTTAGTTGGCGTTATCCAGCAGAGATCTATTTCAAAATTACCAAAATATGTACGTGCATTTTCATTGCTGATTACAGCATACCACCCGGAAAAACGATTAAAAAGGATAATTTCAACCATCACCTCGAAAAAATACGACTGTAGTAAACAAAACGCTACCAGAGTAGCCCGTGATTACAACTGATTACGGAAGAAATGTAGGATAAACGAGACATGTACAGATCGACACTGGTCATTTGGGCAGATGTTTCCCTTAAAGGCGAGCTCAATGTAAGATCGCACCTCTACAGATCAGGTCGTCAGTGGAAAACAATTTGTTATCATCCAGCCAATTGCCGCCTTAGACCTATTGCTACCTCATTTGGTTTTATTACTCTATAATCCCCGAAACTTTGGTTCTGCTTCCCGCGGTGCAGCGAGATCAAACGTCCCTGGGTAAGTATTGATTATGAGATCCAACATTAATTCTTAATTTTGAATTGCAGTCGGGGAAATTTCAGCTTCAATGAGATGAACATTGATGTCAATTTACCTGCTTTCATGTATTTTTTGATAATGTTCAGTACAGTTTTTTTAACTATTTACCTTACACCAACTTGCTCCGGGTTTTGGCTGCTGCCTTATAACACCATCCACTCAAGATGGGAATGAAGAGGAAATAGTGAAAGAGCGGTTGTAAAGTGCTAACTTGGACAACCACAATGAAGGAGGAATATTTTGATTGCAAGAACGACATTGGCTATCTGAATGAGCTATATCGCCTGTTCTATCCCAAAATCGCCTGGAGAATTACGTGGGCCTATTCCACTAGTCTAACTGGGCCTACACGCGACAGTCCCCTAGTTAATGTTTTCCTACCTTTTCCTGTCATCGACTGACTATGCCAGTCCATCTTTTAAACATCTGCCTCGGAAAGCAGTGTACAGCGAGGCAGGTGTTTTGTGGCCATAGGCAAAACATATTCCAGCAATCTTATTATATCTGGCTTCAGTATCTCTACTAGAAATAACATCCTTGGTCCAAGTTCCTTACGTCAAGTCTGTCGTTCCTTTAGCAGGATGGACTTTACTGATGCTGTGCAGATTCGACCTTTGTTCGGTGACCGGATGTCATTCTGACGCCACAGATGCCACAAATTAGTATATAGGTCTCTGGATACACGGAGACACTTCATTCATTTTAAGACTGTTGAGTGCAATGCAACTATGAATTCATTTACCTGTCTAATTCAACTAATTCGACTAAGGGAACAGGTTTTGGTCTCGAGCCAATCCAGTCTGGCTGCAACACAAAACAACTTGGATATGCTAAACTCACTCTACTCAGTTGCTCAAATGGTTAAGAATAAGTTGCAGCTTACTTTGGTTTTCACTATGAGGAATGACAATATCTGCATATTCCAAGCCAGACCATTTCCCATCTGAGGAGATATCACTGTTACTCTTCTCACGTGCTGATAAGGCGATTTCCATTGTCAATTCAGTTGAAGTTGAGAAGATGTGAAAGGGGCGGCACTGACGAATGTCACTTCTCTTAGCGAATTCGGGCAAAAGATCGCCGTAGGCAAGGGCTGAAATTCAACCGTTCTCCTGAGATTTGAAAAGTTAGATTAATTTCTTTGGCACGATTCTGAGAGAGGGAGTGCCGCGGAGTTGCACAATCGACCGGTTTGGACGCCTCCACTCCACTAAGAAAGACGGAGGTCGTGAGTATCCAGGTGCGCCTATTTTCTTACATTTGCTGCATAAGGAAGATTCGGACAATTTAAACCTGCCTGGTAGGAAACGGGATGGATTTTCCAGCAGTTACTAGATAATCGGCGCAGAATAATGGCCACGAGCAGTTTAGATGTGAAACTTGCCAAAGAAACTCTTGAGATTTTCGCTGGAGGATCTGTCCTACTTTTCCTAAACTGGTACAACTACCAACTGATACCACTCCTTTGGACTCCATTCGCTTCTACATACAGCCCACAGGAGGCCAGTTAGTAGCATCGTTATCACGTCTCATTCAACCCTGAAGAAACGCGGAGTTAGTCTATCCAGCATAACTGTCCTATGTATTTTTAGAAGAAATAAATGCCTGATGATCTGTGTTTCTGATGGAAGTCTACCAGCAAGGTTTCGCTATTAGGTATGAGTGGGACCTACGCTATCGATTTGTACCAGAGAAACGAAAAATCTCCTGAATTGTTCTACCCAAATCTCCAGTCGAGGCTTCTGAGAATGAACCAGTGAACCGTCAGATTTCTTGGTTACTGAAGTGGCAGCCCGTTTTCTTGTTCCATCATTCTTAATCACCCGATAAAGGTTGCAACTCTTGCCGATAGGTACAGCCACCTCTATTTCCCCATAATTTTCTCCTCGCGGTCATTTCTTGCACTCTCAGTCAGTTAACTACCCAGTGGTTTGTGCCGTTCATTGTTTATGACATGCAG
>LUCM01005130.1:0-15656 GCA_008360955.1 Fasciolopsis buskii | reverse complement strand
AAAAAGAGAGAAATGCGGCTGAACCTCTAGGAAGTGTTCCAGTACAGCAGTCTCGCAGTCTTGCAGAGCCCAATTTTGCACAAATTAGTAAATGATTCCATCTGTGGTAAACTTTGGCTCGAAGAGCGTAGAGTGCACTGGTGTGGCTGGATTTAACGTATGAATTTCGTACTAGCGAGAAAACAGTTTGTGGCTGAGCACAAAGCCACAACAGTCGTCCGTTTTCAGCACAGAATCAGATCAAATGTCTCCCATGATATCATCCGAGGACATCAGACAATACTCGATCGACATCAATAATTCCCGCTAAGTAAGAATGTCGCCCCGCTTGGGCTGCACGTAAGAAGGTCAATGCAGCTTTTTGAAAAAATTGTTGGTTGCTCTGATTTGTAATCTGTCTGACTTAGCAGCGGACGAGACGATAAACAGTTGCGTCTACAGATTGGCGGCGCCTACTTTGCACCAACTAGAAGTTTTGTAATAGCCACTGTCGACTGATATCCAATCAACCAGCGAGCATCCAGCCTCTCAGAAGCTGAGCTAGTCAGGGGGCAGTACAATAAAGAATCGTAAAAATTGTGTTTCTATCATAGCAGGCCGAGAAGATCAGAAGACTGCAGATGAAATCCCAGGAAGGAATATGATGAGATGTAGGTAATTAATTACGGAGATGGAGTCTTGAAAGTAAGTTTCTTGGATGCAACACATATCAATGGCTAGGGTCTCTGGTGTGCGGACTAAATGCCCCTGTTGAGCTACACGCACCAGTGTTTGCACATTGAATGTGGGCAGTTTGAGGAGGCACCAAGGATGAAGAATTGCATCAGGCAGCAGAAGCGATTTGGATGATATGTGAGGGAGAACGCGCGAGAACAGGAACAGGACTTATTCCAGTGACGCTACCACTGCACGGTTCGTAACTCGCACTGGTGTTGATTTCGCTTTTCGCATTCGGTTCTCAGCCGAACTGACTTTATTACAAGTTTTTTCATCACATTTTTACTGAGTGCTCTTGTGTTGGTCTAGCTTTCCGCCCTTATCAGCAACGGTGTTTCTGTCCCAACTTGATTATCGATTTTCAACTCTTCTGGTTGTTACGCTTAGTCCATCGTCCCGGTCTTTTCAATGATTCCATTATCCAGGTATCTTTATTTAGCCGATATTCCAATTTCGACAAACAACGGGTCGATGCGCATCGCACAGTTAGGCAAGCTTGCCGGTGTCCTCAGCCAGTCGGTCGTACCGGTTCATACAGTTAGCCCATTGCTCTGTCGCCTAAAGATACACAGTTTTTTATCGTCATCTACAGTTAAACGATCGTTCCGATGCCTACAACTATTCTTCTTCAACCATCTTGGCAGGGACTACGAAAACTGTCATGTTACGCTAAATCTGAATCCCATGGATGATTTATGTAGCACACTGATGGTGATCTTTCGGACAGTCGTCAAACCAAATCACGTGAGGTAATTGCTTTATACACCTAATTGGCTGGATTACTTATCGGTGCGTGCACATCTCAAAGCAGCAATGAAAACAGTATAAATAAAGAATAGTGGGTAAAACAAATGCAAGAGTTTCCGAATTTGACGCTGAACGCAGTTTTTCGCTAGAAGCTCATTTGAATCGTTAGGAGCGTGAATGGATGATAAGTCCTTTAAGAATCACATGGTGGTTCGTCGGAGAATTTCCGTCGGTCAGGCAAGGCTAGCCTTCAGAAAGGGGACATAAGGCCCCAGAGTATTGGGTTTACTTCTCAGTAGTATGCTCCGCATATGGACGGATGAACAAAATTTCCCCGGAAGCACACGACCGGTTTGGCAATTATTACCGCTCTTCAGATATGCGTGCCCAGTATTCTTCCGTCCAACCATCCCTATACTAGCGCGATTCTGTCTTACTTTCTCACCAGAATCTCATCTGAATCGCCAGGAGCGTGAATGAAGGATGAGTCCATTTAAGAATCCACCCATGTGGTGAACATACTACTGAAAAGGTTAATGCAGTTTTGCTTCATGACCAATTTTAACCGGGTCACGTGCAGAGAATGGGTGGGGTTGGGGAACCAATGTACGAAACAGTCCGGTTGGTGTGACGTACCAGAAAATCGGTCAAGTTCTGTACCGGCAATCCACTGGCATGGGGTACTTGTTTGAGTGATTTGTAAATTTTGCTGACATTTTGGTTTAACAGACCAGAGAAGACACAGGAGGAAAAAAGAATGCAAGCAAACACGAAGCGGTTAACAAAAAACCCAAAGGTGCCGACACCAATCTAATATATTATATTTGGTAGGGTCGTAAAGACAAAAAGTGTTCTAAAATTTTGTTTGGCGCGGTCGCTAATTCTCTAACCTCGTCAATCGGTCACCTTGATTCTTGTTCAATCCCGGTTAATCGGTTCAGGCGAGAACGATCCACTAGTGTGACACGCAACAGGGCCATTTCATTAGTGTCATGATCTAATAGTCTTTATGGGCTTACCCAAACCAGCCTTGTTCAGTCGGTTTCCCTCATTCTAACGTTCCCATTGTCCATGCTTCGGGCTTTGCACAACATGTCAGCCCCGCTCCCGTTCGAGCGCGTCACAAAATGAGACCACCTTTAATCAGTCTACGGACTAATCGAGGGCCCGTACTGGTCCTCGGACTTGCAGTCGGTCCAATTTCAAGCCCGTGTGTCAGTCAACTGACATCAGAGGAGTTCGGCAGTCAATCTGGTTCTTCTGCGTGCAGTCGGGGTTCGCCATTGTATGAGTCATCCCGACGGAACAAAGTAGGCTTGCTTTTTTAGCATCTGCATACGGGCCTCCGGCCTTTCGGCAACAGCTTGATCAAATAAGCTAAGACCGAGGTTTAGTGCGAATCCCAGTCGTTGAATCGACGGGGCCGCACTAGGGTAGCGAAAGTTATGGCAGCGTTCATACACGTTAAACACTGGATCAGAGAACATACGTTTACAGTGATCGAACGGTAGGCGGCGTTCTTTGGCCTAGCGATCAAGATCAAGAAGGCTGGAACGAATGGCATCGGAATGAAGCAGACCAATCGTAATTTTATCGGCATATTTTATGGTGAAAAAAAATTGTTACCCTGCACAATGGGAGTGTACGGTGAGAATAAACAGGACGAGAGAATTGCATTTTGCAGAATATCTAAAACGGGACTGGAAACAGACGAACTTTCATACTTGTGTATTTTAATTAATACTATTAATTAATACTAATAATCACTCAATGACTAAAGACCGAATACCCTGATCCGGAAAATAATTGAGGGAAATTTCCGTTCGTCAATACGGGCAAATTTGTCGTCGTATTCCAGCAATCTAATTCGGATTTCCAATTTCTAATTAGGAACCCGGTGAAAACAAAACGTTATGTGTTAGGGAATTAAGAACGTCATGAATTACAATGCATCCGCTAGATCGGTTCGTCCCACGTCACCAACGTGCCTGGATCGAGGAAACGTGTGAATAAAAAGGGTTTTGCTAATGCACCAATTTTGTTCATCTTCTGCCATGTCACAATGTTCGGAATTTTGCAGAAATCGGTACATCCTATGAACTGAGACGTCATGTGTTTCAGTAGCACGAAGTTTGTAGGCTACGGAGCAATGTGTCATGACTCCCCGGTCAAGAACAGGACAAGCACTTGAATGTTTTAAAGCAGTCATCATTGATGTATTGTTTCTACCAGTTCGACAGCTTTCGTCCTAACGATACTTTTCATAACCAGGGTTTTTCTCGCGTAGCAGTAGCCGCCTGGCTTACCATTTCATGAATTTCCTCAATTTCTAGGATCTATCCTCCTTGAGATGTACCAAGGTGGCGGGACTCTTTGCCAATAGTTCGATTGGACAGAACCTTACCAACTGCTTGCTTACATTGAATTGGTTAACTCAACCGCAGTGTTAGTTGGTACACAAGGTTGGTTACACACAGCCGGCTCATTATTCTTCCGCGTTCTTGACAAGCATTCACCTATTGTCTTGGCCAATGTCATCCCGTGGCACGGCTTACAGTCGTGGGCGTTCCTTAAAATGGCTAAACTATCAATGAATAACGCTGTGTGCGTTACGCACTGAGAATTCACTCGTTCGGTGCTACATTTTACATCCGTTGTCTAAGACAGAATCGGTACTTCGGTAGACCGGACGCAAAAGCAACAAAAATTGCTAGATAAGCCGCGAACAAATCACATGAAAGGTACCCAAATTGTTTGGTTTGTGTGTTCTGCAAAAAAAGAGGGACTACATTTGAAAGTGTCGACTGCGTTACCGATGGTCGAAACGAGGCGATAAATTTTAGAATATACTGACCCCAGCTTCGGGGTAAAAATAGGCTATCACAGAGCTCGTCATGCTCCGTCTGTCGGATGCGCGTGTGCATGTTTGCTCTAATTGTAACAGGGAAATGTGCACAATTAGAACATAGACCTTGTTTGTTTGATGATGTATGGATGTGGAATTACATACTAGTTCCCGTGATACAGTGTACTAAGTATGTAACAATCCTCTTCCTAATTGACCGCGTTTATTACAATCCAATAAACCACTACACACTAGAAATACCATAATCTATTTTGATTCAGTCATTCAAATGAATAAAATCTGAACGATGATCAGCTCGGCTCGTTTCGAACGTCACATCGTTTCGCGAACCAACGGATCCGAGAAGTGTTTTGAAAATGAACCATTTCAAATTGTCACGTGTTCAAAAAATTCGGTTGAACCTATTTTACCACGATTGTATCAGGCAAAATTAATTGCCTCGGTTCATCAAACATGTCTAGATTAGTACATAAAATCGATGAAAAGGGGATTTGATAGCCTCATTTGTCTGCATCTTGGACGGAGAAATTAAAAAAGCCAACTGAACCACGTCGGAAGCTGGTCACGTTGTTATTCACAAGCTAATTTGATGACGAATAACATCTATGATATCACTTTGAGAATTTTTTCATTAGTGTTTTTTGGTCAATATAAGGACAGACGTTAGTTAGACCAAAGTGATACACTAACCGGTTCGAAATTTGTAATTAAATTAGCTGCTACAGGCCATACTGTGGTTGTTGTCGTTCTGTCTCCATCCCTCCTCCTGTTCTGGACGTGCGCATGGCTGAAGCCATGGTGATGCTAACTCCCCGAGTCGTGTGGGTGGCGGGTTTGGACCGACTAGAATCCGATGTGATTGTTACTCCGGATTGGATGGACGCATGCATACAAGCACATCCGAACACACACGAACGGGAACTGACGGGTCGTTGTTGCGTGAAAATTAATTGGATGTCAAAGTGATGGTTTCAAAGACGATGACAAAAGATTGGTTACTTCAGTTAGTTGGTTGGTTCGTTGATTCGTTCTTACGTTCATTCGTTCGTTCGTTGGATGGTTGGTTGGTTGGTTGGTTGGTTGTTTGGATGACGGATTGACAATGTAAACTGTCAGAACATATCAATTCCCAAAATTTCACTTGTCCTTTCGACCGTTAGACAAATAAACAACCAAACAAACAAAAGCACACACACGGTTTACAATCTGCAAACATGTAAATAAACAGATTGAATGATGGACAAACACATCCACATCCACATGCACAGTGACCGAAAAACTTCGTATTTTCACCCACCCACCCCCTGAGCTTTGCGAGACACGAAAAAATTGAATCGTTGACCTTGTTCGCCTGATTTGGGAAATGCTTGTCACATAAATTTCGTTTTCCCAGGTAGGATAAATGCATTTTCCGGTAGAACTAAAAATGTTCCTATTGATTATTGAACTCAGAATAGACGGAAATTAATTCCAGTGTTTATTTCGGCCAGTCGACTATGCGAATATCCCGTTTAGTTACACGAATGCTTTAGCACGACTTACGAGTGTTGTGCGATGTGCGTGGAACGTTGAAGAGAACGGAAACATCCGTTTGTTTACAGTATGAGTGCAGTCGAAAAAATTGCGTGCATATGTGCGTGTGTGCGTGTGTCTATCAATCTTAATTTCGTGGCAAAATCGGGCATAGATTTGAAGTAGCCCAGCATGGTGACGATCCGTGTGCTACAACGAGTTCATTTCTAACACCATGATGATCAGTGGTGTTGGGAACTGAATTTTCAATCTTCTGTTTGATATTTTAGTTATAAAACTATCCTCCAGCTCCAATCGGGGTTGCAACACCAAGAAGCTAATGATTAGAAGTCTGTCACAACAATCGCCAAAGATTTCCAGAAATTCACTTGATGGCTTGCTGTCATGTCCATTATTATCAGAAATACGCCCACGCATGGTTGGTCGATGATATACTGGACAGTATACGGGTAAATCGTACCCACCAAGCACACAATCACGTGACTTGTTGATTACCTCACTTCGTATTTGCATAGTTGATTGATTTGATTGTGAAACATGTTAAGGAAATATGTTTACCAATTACGGGCAGGTTTTCTGTGAACTGAATTCGTGTCACCTGTTTAGTGATTAAAGAGTTTACTGGGATCTCACAAGTGTTTATTTAAACTCACAAGGATTCGTTTTTTTGTCAACTAGTGGCTAATGGCCCAGCAAATCATTAGTGTATAAATGCAATATCATCACTAATAGCTTGACGGGTTGGGTTAATTTCTAAGACGTTCGATTCAGTCGTTCGTCTCGGGATCGCCGCATCCCATTTCAAACAGGTCGATGATTCATAAAGAGGACAAATCAGGTGTACAGTACTTCTGTGGTCTTCCAAAAATGAATTCCTTGACGTTTCTGCCCGGTGATTAGATCGCATGAGATAACTGTTTTCACCGCTGAATCAAACTTCCGTGTTTGATAGCCAGTTTCTCTTTGTTTTGAGATGGCAGGAGAAGCCAGATACGAAAGCCTGAATGTCACGTTGTATGGTGAATACGAGTCCACCGCACTTAGGGACTACTTGAAGTCGAAATTCAGATTGGACGGTGAAGATGTCGACCAAATTAGAAAGAATGGGTTTGATCCCGGACGATCGTGCAGATTAATATTCGAGAAGCTTGAACATCATCCCCAAACGCAATGGAGATTTGTCCTTGTCCGTTGGTTTTAGCTTGTATTGTTGATGGTCTCTGAGATGAAATGGTTATTTACTTAGTATGAACCTTAAGTACACAAACTGTAATCAAAGTAGTGCAATATGATGGAAAAATCCGAATACCATTGAAACCGGGTCGGTTAACCTTCGTCAGTTTGTAGTCTCAAACATACCGGTTTATTGTTCTCATTCATTTTGAATAGTTGCACGTTTCGTTGTTCAAGTTGCACATATTGAGCAATTTTTTGATTGGTGAATTTGGCGTCCAATTCACAAAAGTCTCATCGCCATCACCTCGAGCCTAGGAGCGTTCGACGACCCTGTGCGACATGGAAAGTTGATGGTAGAACATTTGCCAAATCAATGATCAGAGCCTCTCGTTCGTTCCAACTTTTAATTCGTGTGTTGTGTACCATTCGATTTCTCATTCTACGTAAACAGTGTCGGTTATTTTTTGTTTTAAAGCACAGCCGGATGGGAGATATCTACCCTGACTTCGTTCCTAATTGACTTAACTTGCAAGCAGATACTTACAAAAAATTTTGTTCATTAGTCAAAATAAAAAAGTTACCCAGAGCAACTGAAACGTCGAATTACTGCAACTTCTCCGACCATGTCGTGTTTTGACTACTAGTAGCTGAAGTAAGTACTACGTTGCTCCCTGGCAGTAATTTTCCGCGAAAAGCCACACATGAACTATTCAAAAATCTACCTGTTCAACGGAATGTGGGAAATCATTCCTACTTAAGAAAACCTCAGGCAATTTATCTTTCTTAAAGTCTTATTAGAATTCCCTATCCGGCTGGAACGCACACAGCATCCAATCACATTTCGGTTTGCTAATTTACTTTCATGCACTAGTTAACCGTTACTGTAATTTGGTTGTTTAATTACGAAAACGTATGGGATCACCACAGAATTACCCGCGAAATGGTTCTGGTGACACTTTCTGCTAGCCACTCGCATTTTAGGTCCTTGTTTAAAAGTCAATGGGGTAGTTGGTTGATTTACTTGTTCCTACTCGAACATGACATTTGCACATGGTGAAATGGAATACCCCGTTTTGCCAGTTGTCCATTCGATTAGCTTTCCAACGCCCGATTTGATGCAGCTTTGTTGCTAACCCAGTTTGACTGATCGAAATTCTCTCTGGTCTCAACGCTACTGGTCGACATTCGCTAACATTGGGGCAGTTGGTCGGCCGGGTCAGCCAAAGCCCAAGCGACCGGCGTATCGAGTTTATGCCTGAGCCAACCACCCGGCTGGGCTAATCTGATGTGTTTACGCGACGATCCCATTCCCAAGGCGGACACGGCGACAGGCCCGTTCAGTCCGGACTAGCCTGGCCACTGGTTAGCCAGGCTACAACATTGTGTCAGTAACGGTGCCATGCTGAAATGTTAACGCGTTACGCTGTGATAACCAGCACACGGAGACTTCAATATGGTTACAGGCTTCTGCAAACCGCGCGCGAATGGTCTTCTTCAGGTAAGAAACCTAAGTGAAAACAAAAGCTTCATAGACCGATATGGAATCTGCGATTCGGTGACAAATTGTAAGCTATGACCACAGGATGAATCATTTCGAAAGTAAATGAAATACACTATGGAATTTCAGGGCAACCGACTGATCAACCGTAGTTGGCCGGTGGTGGCCAAGCGGAAAAGGTTGCGGCGTTTGGACGTGAAATTCGCGGATTCGAATCCTCCCGCCGCCGGTCAACTTCCCCAATAGGCAGCCCTTTGTTGGCCGTGGATTCTCTTCCTGCAAAATGGTGTACATCATTATTTCATCAATAAAGGAAGCAAAAAAATGTCTACTAGACCTTCAAATATACAGAGTACAAAACTTTTCAATTACTGTACGTCATTTGAAAAGTACTGGTGATTTCTGTTCACGCTTTTGCGTTATTAACGTTAACGTCAAGAGGAGGAACGACAGATTTGGCCTCAGATAGCCACCTGTTGTTTAGTCAAATGTCATTCGCGCAATGATCATGGCTGATTCACGTCGTTTGCCTTAGTAAGTAAGAATCGGCGCGAAAAAAGTAGAACATTATCGGCCGAGTGAAGAAAAATCAGCAGTTTGATCGGATGACTATGGTTCCAACTCCTGCACACGCACAGACAACATGACGGACGCACAAGCAAGTACACACGCACACACATACACGCATGCACACGCACGCACACACACACACGAACAAGTTACAGTATATGTGAAGAAATTTACCGCGCTTGTGATTGAATTCGCATTTCGACCAATCATTGTTGAACAGTAGTGACTAGCTCTCACCCTCTCTCGGACAGATACGCACACCGATGCCTAGTTTTCCGAGGCCGAGGTGGGCCACGGAACGGGGGTGGTGTTAGCCGGTTTGGAGTAAATCAATCGGTACGACAGAATCGAGAATTCGCTCAGGGAAGGCAGTAAGAAGCGAGATGTCGAGAGGAGACAAACAAGAGTCCGTGTCAATGTTCGTTCATCATACCAGGGGTGGTTGAACCGTTACACTAAGGGGTACGTGCGAACAATTGAATTCCGGGCCAATCAAATTTTTGTCATATGATAGAAAGAAGGCAACAGACGAAAGTGTCATCGAAGCCTGAGATGGTGGGGGCGAAGATAGTTTTGGTGATGAGTTTTCGCGATGTGAACTCGATCAGTTAGAATCACGGTCTATTCATTTCGTCTAAACTACTAGACCAAATTCTCGCGTGATTTGATTATTGGACGTAGTACTCGTACAGCACACATTTCCCGAAATGAATGAAACTGTGGATCATCTTCGTCCTCGCCAAAATCATAATTCAACAAGGGAAATTCTTCCAATCTGGAATCTTCGCGAGACACCGATAGATTTGCCCAATTGGATCGATTCTCGGGCTGAAGGGTCAATGGTTGTGAAATCGTCATTGCATATTGACAAACAAATGGTAAGTTCGGCATCACTAATTAATGTCGTATAGCGTCACGGTGGCCATTGAGGAGTATTTGACAGGAAATGAGAGGAACTCATTAGCCATTACTGTACCGGGCCAGCTGTCAGCGGTTTGTTGAACTTCACCATTTGATGTTATTGTACTTAGTCTTAGAAACCAGTCAGTTTTGTCGATGGACGATAAATATTTTTCACTAAGGCTGTTCCATGTCTCAACTGGCACTATGTCCTTAGGGCAGTGACCGTTGCGCGTGATTAGTAAAGTAGACTTATGGAGCAGTCTTACTCGAATGAAGTGTGAAACTGTTCAGAAGGGCACGTGACGTTGAGTCAGAAGTGGTCCAGTTAACAGAGCACAAGGAAATCTACGTTTCGTATTTGTCGTCTCAGTCAAACGGCCTGTTATACCGGTTATTTGAATTGCGAAATTCATTACCAACACATTAAAATTTTAAGTGACATTCTCGAGATAGTTATTGGATATGTGATTCCGTCCACTCCCAGGGACAAACCCCTTGTGTCATATGGTACAACTCTAGGCGGACAGCGACAGAGCGGCCAGGAAACCGGTGGTAAGTCGTGAATAGGATGGATTGCTGACTAGCAACGGGAGTACCGTGAGTTTTTGTTTGACTAGCATTCTCCCTAAAAAAGTGTCGTAACTCCACTGGTGGTACCACGCGTGGCAGCTTTAATGTGGTCTGGCATTAACTAAGACCAATGAACTATTGTGACCATGTAATGGACTTTATTCTACCAAAGGAAGTAACAATTGAGGTTCTGATGAAGTCTTTAGGAGTGTCCTGTTGTCAATCCAATTTGAACAAAAGCACCGATCACCAGTTCCTCAAGGTTAGCGAGCGCGGGGCCCAGGTTACAATCTCGTAGATCAATTCATCTAATCAAAAGTTCTGACACGGGCTCCCCAAAGCAACCGCCTACTTCGGTCTGAGCAGTAGTGATATACAAACAGCGGGCAGGGGATCCATATCATGCGTTTCAATTTCCCAAGTGGAAGACCTCAGTTGGACGCTAGCTGTTTACAGAAAATGGATATATTTGATCGCTTATTAATAAAGGAACAAAAACCTAGAAAAAGTCACGATGGGTGGTAGCCAATGAAGCGAACGAGACCATTTCTGTACTTCCAATCATATCGATGGCAATCATCGCTAGGCGTCCCCGTGATTTCAGCGAACGATTTTGGTTCATTTTATTGATTCATCAAGTGTGATTTGTGTCGATTGTTTGTTTTTATCAATTGGGCCGATTATATTCATGATTTGGAAAGCACATACGTTTATTATTATTTCGAACTGAATTTGCGAATATTTTTACTCCACCGAAAAACGATCCTTCAGAAGAATATCGATTTTAATATTTTAAGTCAAATTGTACTGGAAAACTTGTAATTATAGAATTTTTTCTCAACAAAATATCCCAGTATTCAAGGCTCGCTAAAACGAGGAAAATACTGTGACCGTCTTTTGAAATTTGAATTGACTAGATTAGCAGGGGAGTCGAATTCTTCATGAACTGACTTATCGTGCAACACGATTGGTCAGTTGGCCGACGCAATAGAAAACATGGGACTGTGATTTACCGGTTTCGTTTTGTTTATTGGGATTTATCGACAGCGCATATCCTTCATACCTGGAACAAGATGCGTATCCCGGCTGGACAACTGTCGATCCATACATGTAGGCCTCTAGGATATCCGGGTTGACTCTCGAGAATTTATTGAGGATAGAAACTGGGCAAAGTCAGCTTGGTACTCTTGATCAGCCCCATACGGGAGCTGAAGGATGCAGTGGTAATATACACGCGCTTTCCAAATGGAGGGCCGATGTTCGAATCCTGTGTCGGACGGCAAAATGAGAGTCCGTTGACGCCCAACTAATGGGTTCACCGGCTGGTGTGATACTCGTTTAAGAAGGATGAAGTATGAAGGGTAGTTGGTTAAGTCAATTTATTGAAAGTCCACAAATGCGAGGAGTTCGTCTATCACAAATCTTTATCTCTATGACCATCGGTCTACAGACACGAAGGAAGCAGCAACGGATATTAACAGTTATACCTTCCAGACTGGCGGCTATGGTCGTCCAATGACAGTCGTTCGTCTATCACGGGCATCCCTTTTCTTGCCCCATGGATAAACAATATTGAAGATTTCTGCCCGGGGAAAACAGTTATACAATGACTACATTTCATTCTCCATGTTAAGTTAGGCATTAATGTCTCATGATAAGGTGTTTTATACATCCGAGAATTTGTCAAACAACGTGACATAGCAACCCGCCGATTGAAATCTGTTCAAGACGTCCAGTTTTGTTCGCACTGTCTAACTTGAATGTGTTGCCGAATTTTCGCAGATGACCAATGGTTACTGGATGACTCAACTACTGAACTTGCTAGGACAATCGCATTTGACAACGGTCAATCCTTTGGGTACGAATGTTTTCCAAGACCCGCATAATGATATTCGAGAAGAGGCTTGGAACGTCGAACCAGTCGGTGAGTTTCTATCCGCCCATCATTCTCGCTTAGATGCAAACGAACATTTTTAGATCCTCAGACACGCGTTAACACTAGCGCATGTGCGATGATACTAGACCATTGACAATACACATGAAAGTGGCATTTATCGCATTACAATGAAAATACTTGAATCAATTTTTGCGATTACAGAATTCTCCACAATTTAAGATTCAAATGACGCAGTTAAACAATCTCACACAACAGTGTCTGCCGGCATTTAGGAGCCAATAAACAAGAAGCTTGATGGTATGAAGTTGTACGTTTTTATTAAATATCCCAAGCTTTCGTACACTTAGCGGGTACTAACTAAGGTTCACTCTCGGTGTGGGAAGACTGAGACCGAGCTCGTGTTCATGGCGAGCTTTCAATCGAGGTCACCGCGAGAAGTGGTGCTCGTCAGACTTGTCTCCTTTTTAACTTTGTCATTGAGGTGCATATGGAGGTAACCCTTTCCTCGTATGACAGTAATGGCATTGGCATTTGCTCAAGTAAATCCTTCTCTCACCTAGACTATGCAAACGGTATTGTGCTACTGAAAAAAGACCAAGAAAAGTTATAAATATCAATAGATTGTCTGGACGGAAGTGTATGTTTGAAATGAGTAAAATGCTATCGTAGGGTTGGAATGCCTCAAAGTCGAATTTTATTCTTGCACAAGACCAAAGGTGGACAGGTTTAGTGGATTGAATAGTTGCATGTCACCCGGTGATCGTTCATCAGATTAAGTGTCTTCGCTTGTTAGCAAGGACCGATCGACATTCACTAATTTGAGGCATCACATCGGGTTATCGATTAATGTTCGGGTAGACGTAGCCACTATGAAATCATTACTGATCTACGATTCCGAAACATGATTGCTGAGACCAGAAGATAGGCGAAGACTTTCAGTTTTTGAGCACCTTTGATTTCGCTTTATTAGTAGAATGTGGTAGGAGAATTTTGGGAGTAATTCAGAAGTTAGGCGTGAAGTACCGAATCCTACGGCTCAATCTTTTGCAGAGGTACAGTGAACCAGAACAGGTTTGCTCACGTTCACAGAACGACTGCCTAACTCATTGTACACTTTTCTTTGAGGCAATTAATGATGGTTGGAACATGGTTTGAGATTGTCAGCCAAGGACATGGAAAAATGCATGAAAAATTGGTCAGTGAACTGGCTTCCGTAGGAGGCATAAGGCTTCCAGACTGTTGTTTGGGGAAATCTCCGAAGTCCGGGTTTGAGACATTGGATGGTGTAGTTCACTGCTGCAGTCATTGGGGTTGTTGCATTCAGTACCTTTCTTCTTCTGTATGGCTCTTCAACTTACGTTTTTGTAATCGATTTTTCACTGTCCCTCGCTACGAAAATCAGGGAAGTTTGGTACAAGATCAGCAATTGTGCACACGGATGGCTGAATAAATTTGAAATGATAGAAACCGTAACATTGAAGCACAATTTGGTTACAAAAATATTTAGATATTGGTTGAAATGTAATTTTTCATGTATTTTCTTTGGACGGCTTTGTTCACGATAGAAAAAGGATTTTATTGCAACGACAGACTGCTAGAAAAATATTGCGTCTTTCCGTGTTTCACGGTAGACAAACCGTGGGGAATCGTCCGATTCCTTAAACGTTTTGAGTTCTCGTCACAATTCGGTAATTCTGATAACGTATGAAAGATACTCACGTGTAATATGGAACTTCTAAAAACGTTTGGGAATGTTGAGTTAGCAGACGATTACAAGAAAGCAACGAAAGACAATTCACCTGAAACATTTCGCGTCCGTTGCAACCGAATTGTTGGATATTATTTATTTTCGTTGTGTTTGAGCTGATTAATTTCGAATCCCGACTGCCTGAGTACTCAGGGTCAATACATTTAGGTAGTTTGAGTACAGTATTGGAATAACCCTCTCATGTTCATAACTCTCTCTCTCTCCCTGTCACTCTGGCTGAGTAACGTCACAGTTAGCTAAAAACTAACCTCTAACTGAACTGAACTAGGTAGATCATCGAAGTTCACATAGGTATGATGTTGCTAACACACATCTACGGAGCAATCGGTCGCTTCTAAATTTAGTAACGACAATTTTTACAATCTCACAAAATGGTGTATTAGGCCTAGAGACTGTAATTTTCGAAAGTCGTGAGGTGAATAATAGTAAATTAAGGAACCTGAACCGAATCTCAGTAAGCATATCAATCCGAATCGACACTGTACACGGCCGTCGACAGACTTCCGGACAATCGTGAATGTGTCTAACCGCAAATAGTAAATTCGATTATTTCGTCCAACGCCTGATGACCACTTGATACTGAGCAATGATTTATTCATTTGTTGTAAACATACTTTCATTAGGGAAAAGGCAATCGAAAATTGCATTACTTTATCTAGCCATAACAATGTGGACTTCGAGTTGGTCACATATTCTCTTACTCCCAATCGTAAGACTCGCGTGTCGGATCCATTCGTCTCATATTTTAGACTGGAAAATTCATTTGTATTGTTCCCGTCCGAAATTCGACGGGAGTAAATTGTAAACCAATCAGAAACCGTCCGCCTTTTCAGGCCTACTTCTTTTTCAACCGACTTAGACGTGGCAATTTGATCCTCAAACGTGAATTGTCCATTAAAGTGCATACATTGCATTGGTATACGACAAGGACGCGAGTTTTAACCACTTAAGTAATTTATTTATTTCGTTATTTATATTTTTACTTCGTTCATCATAAATTCAAAAATTTACAATAGCCTCATGATGGCCAGGGGGAGGTGTCAACCGAAGATAGTCAAATGGGAAAGTGATCGACGATAAAGGGATTCGAACTAGCGATTACCAAGTTCAAATGTCACGATTTTGAACAACAGATGATCGCTTTTTGAGAATACTAGCCTCGAATTTTATTAATCAGCAAGACGAACGGTTTAATGGGGGATTCATGGGATGCTTTTTTATACATGGTATTGATTTGTTCGGTGAGCTGGGACAATTTGATTACAAACATTTCATCTCCAGCCGCGGTGACACCATCGGTGATCTATGCTATGCCAAGTTCAACGAACAAATCAATACCGTCCTGTTGAACCTGAGTAGCGAGAAAGAATATCATTCTCTAATCTGCTAACACATTCATATATATATATAT
>LUCM01005128.1:0-11791 GCA_008360955.1 Fasciolopsis buskii | reverse complement strand
GGGTACCCAGGTGCAACTGAAGTAACCCTCCAACACTAGAGAACTGTGTGAAATTCTAAGCATCAGTCGAACAGCTTTGTCATTATTGTTGTGGTGGAATGTGCGCAGTCTTTGAAAACATCTGGCAGGAGTTTATCAAGACCATCTCGTTTGTCACACGTGGAATGTATGAACCATTCTTGAAAATAAACCAGTCTTCTGAGTCACCCAATCCAAGAACACTAGAGTGGAGAATTTGTTTGGCTAGAGGTCGGGTTGACGAATCCTTTACTGAAATCACACTCGGATGTTCTGACGTTCGTGGTCTATGATAGTACTTCACGGAGGTACCAAATTAACTGGAAGATAAATTTCTAAACTGGTTTTTCATACCAGCGCACTGGTGTACATAGCATCAAGCGTGTAAATTGAAAGAAGAATTTCCAATGTCAACCTATTCATTTTTGTCGGTTCTATTGTGCATCTGGTTTTCAAGCACCAAAGAACAGAATTGTCCATCGATTTTTGTTTGACAGGATGCATAGTAAGAAATAATGTTGCACCAAATGACAGTTTTTTAGCGAACATGCTGCAACAATAGGGGACCTTTTTGGTGCCACCCTGGTGTGTGGTTTTTTCATTGGGCATTTTGCTTTTCGCACATGAGTTGATCATTGCTGATTCGTGGTCTAGTGACTGAAGGAAATCCAATTCCCAATTTTACGGACATTTTTTTGTTCCGCACAAGTTTCCGCGATATTTGTTTCATCGTTTTTGCAATATTATTGCTGCTTCTTGATTCCATGTTTTAATCTGCTTTTCTGATTTTCGCTTCTGATCATTATGACAAATATTCTATTCCCTCGTATTCTTTCGTTGTCCTCGCGTCTAATGGAAAATTGTTCTGTTTGCACAGTCTAATTTCGTTGGTCCGTTTAATCCCGTCCTCCAGACGGTTTCTACTCGGTCACGCTGAAGGTATTCTCCGTTTTGTTTATCCTAGTTTTCCGTGCTCGTTAGTGGCTCGTCGCCTTTTGGTTTTGACTGTCGAGTCTGTCCGTGAACACCGAAAGCTTACTTGAAAATATCGTTCAGCACTTATGCGAATTTTGTTAAATATGAATCACAAGATACCCTCGCAAATATGCTTGCACACGAAGGTTGAATCTGCTGCGTGTTGAACCAGACCTTGTAAAATATCACTTGCACCTCATGAATGTACAGTTGTTACCGCAGGATTGTCCGTGATTCCAAGTCGTCCTGGTCCATTGTAGTCGTAACTGCTAAGAATTGGTTTGCATGCGGCATCGGTTCTTTAAAATATTCCATGATATCGGCGTTACTGGTCTCACTACAGTTTTTCACCTGCAGTGTAAAAATGACCGTCTGAGTTGCTATTGTTTCATGCAACCATCAAATAGAATAAGGAATACTGACAGAACAATTATCCGTGAAAATTATCCCGTAAAACTGAGGCAGGAATGATTCGACCACAACGTGCTTGAAAGTGCTACATCTAGGGATTTTTCTTTCGACCGTCGCAAGCAAAAGCCATATAATGTTCCATAGGAAGTCTACGTAGATCATTTTGTGAAGTGGTGAGTCGATAGTCAGAATGCGATTGGATCGTCCTGATAAGGAGCACATCAGATTGCGGCCGACAGGCAGACCTGATGCAACATTTACGGTGACTGCACAAAGCATATTGGCCACCTTCTACAATGGAATGAAGCAAACTCTATTGATAGTCACTAGACCATGAATCAGCATTGATCAACTCATGTGCGAAAAGTCGAAATACTCAATGATGAAACCACACACCAGGGTGGCACCATAAACGGGTTAGCATATTTGTGAATTCGAACTCATCCATCACGCGCAATTGACGCTCAATTAACCATTTAGAATCCATGTAAACATTATTTTTTCATTCTTGCTACAGATTGGCGAAAATGCAAATTAATGGCGCCTGAAGTGAATTGCGGATCGGGAGTGAACGATTGCGAGTCTCACATCTTCGATTTTACGCTAACCGTGTAGATTCTCAACGGGCTTTTAATATCATCCAGTGCTGGACTCAAAATCGTTCGTTTCAGATTCATGTTTCGGTTCAGGTGCAGTGGATTCCGGGGATGTACATGCTGACAGTTCCTCAGAAAGAAGAAACAAATACGCAGAGCTTCTGTGGCTCCTAAATGTTTAGCAGAATATTTACTCGCATTTGAGACTGGCACGTTAGGAGGTCTGGAATTCTCCGGTTTGAATAATGTCAAAACTTGCCGACCGAAATATTTCCAAACCAATGAACAATTGTTGTGACCAGAATTTTGGCTTTCTATGGCGAATATTTGCCGGCAAATGATGAATATTTACTGAGCTCATTTGGATGGGTTCGTCTACGGGGTTAAGTTAGTGCAAACTTGTATCCGTCAACTTTTCACTGAATTTATTTAAATCCACATCTGTGCGTGCTAACTGGTAAACAAATATGAACCGGAAAGGCATCATTAAGTAAACGGATGCAGGAGGAAATTAAATGTAGCAAAAAACTATTAACCTAAATATTGGAAAATTCGTGGTTCGAACCCATATAGGGCATTACGCATTTTCAAAAAGTAAACTAATCACTTTGTCATTACAATCAGATGACGTGATTTACAATTACAAATCCGGTGGCAAAATTGCAAGTATTGATTGTGCATGTGTCGAATAGATATAGTTCATTAATTTTCTTCCTTCTTTATGTAGATGAGCAACTGAACTAATCACAATTGTTCCTTTTGATCTGGAGAACATGTGCGCAACGTATTCTTATTTTTACTAATACGCTTTGATCCGTCACCCCTATATGTAATCGTTATTCATTCATTATTATTCAATCTTGTGGTGAATAACACTACAACATCTTGCGGATATTCAACTGCGTTGCATTTTATACTTTAAAGACTCTTACTTACACTTTGTTTGACGAAACTTGCAAACAAGCTTGCACTTCTACTGGATGTCTACTACTATCCGATTTTCTAAAAATGTGCACATTTCTTCCCGATCTAGATGAAGTTCAGTTAGAATATAATTCAATAAATTTGAATGTTCACAAGCAAATACGCCAAAATGTAAAATGAACGATTTACTTGCGAACCAGTTGGTTTGGATTATTCAATCTCCGTCTTGCGCACTTGTAAGACAAACTCCATTGTTGGTGGTCCTACGGCAAGGATTACAATGTGCTCGACGACCACATCTTTCGTGGAGTTTGTTGAGCAAATTTGAGTCAGATAGAGCAGTAGTTACGATACCGCCACTGCTTTCTCCGTTCTGCCTATATGCACTTGAAGAAATCGTGTAACGATTGTGTAAGTGAGCAGTTTTGAAGCATACATCCAAAACATTCTTATGTACTTTCTTATGCAATTTGCTGAAACCAAATGCAATATTGAAATGAATCCGTCATTTATTATTCGTTATCCATACGCATTCGTTGTATCACATAACTCACGTTTTCCCCTTTCCTAGGTTAACGGCAGAATGCAGTTTGGTGTCTGTTGACCCGATGCTACTGCTGACCTACTTGAACTTTATGTGATCTAGTACCATTTCAATGGTCCTCATCTAGTGTAGTGGGCACCAGCTACCATGGGGCATGCCCTCCCGCTACATTAATGCACAAAACATGTCACACAAACCGTGTCTATACATTTTGTCTGCCCCTCGCACACCAATCCGTGTGAATTAGAGCAAAAATTACACAGTATTCTCATGCTTTAACCACGGACTTTTTATCGATTGTTTTCAATCAAATTTCTTTTTAATCAACATTAATTTGACAAATGTTCCTATCAAGTCGAATTATTGTTTTTTGTAATTCATAGAATCTTCCACGTCAGTTTGGCCATCTTTCACTCGATGGCTGTTTGCTAGCTTTGGAAAATTCCCACTGAACAATGCTTACCTTAACTTTGTTCACTTGTTCTTTCTTCCTGATGTGAGATATACTGTCCGAAGTCGAAACCTAATGTGCCGGTGAATCCGTAATCGGCTTCAGCCCCTGCTGGTTGCATATAACAGTCCAGCCTTTCAGTAGTCTTTCGTTTAAAGCTTGGCGCAAGACATTTCTTCTTAGATGCTCGTGAAGAATAACTAGTTGCTTTCGAGTTAAAGTTTGTCAGCCGCAAACACCTCCCAAATGAGTAGCAGATTTGGGGGGTTTCACGCCCAAGTTTGCTATCAGGTTGTTGGGTTTCGTTAGGTTCTGATGGCAGAACCTAGCTTTAGGATCACAAACGTATCAGCACCAAACTAGATGACAATCCTAGTGCACGACAGCTTTCGATATTCCTCGGTAATTGAAAGTTTGCTGTTGGTCTTGATCTTTCAATCTCTAGAGAACCTTGGCTTTGCAAGTGGACGTCTGTTTTGCTAGCAGCCTACTAGTAACTTGACCTTTAGCCGGAAATGCTTGACGTTCGACTTTAGTGGTTTGATCGCCTGATTTGTGCGCTGTTGTTTCCGTTTCTGGTATGTGAATAAGTGATGATATGATTTCAGTGATGTTTCCGTATAAATAATTCCGATTCATTACTTTGGGTCTGCTCGATTTGACTCCCGGCTATCTTATGTAATTGAACAGTGTGCCCTTCGTAAGTCGGTAAATATGACGGAATCCGATATATTCATTGACTGAGTGGTGCGAGATTTATCATGTTTCCAGTAACCCCATTGATGGCTTCTTGATTCCTTGATCCAGAATTTCGAACTGATCAATGCATACGGCATCTGCGAGCATTTAATATAAAGTTTAATGTTAATACACCACTCTAAACCATCTCGTCATAATTCTGTTCAATACAAAGTCATACCGCACAGTGTACTTGAACTTTGCAATCAGTGAATAAACAGTAATACTATTTCGGCGGAAGTTGCTCAGTGCCAAAACGGAATATGTGTGCAAGAGTGAACTCGCAAAAGTTTGTTATGGAAGACAAAGGAAGTGTCATCGAATGGGTCTATAAGGTCAAGCGGACAGCCGGAACAAAGGCCCACGTATTCATGATCCGTGGGTTTTGAAATGCATTCGACTGCGCAAATGCTATAGTTTGAAATTTCTGCAAGGGAAAATGCTGCTGTATATCTTCCATTGATTTACTGAGTGCAGGATTAAAAATCTACAAACCTGCTTGTTGCTAAAATGCTGAGGTACTTACGGTCTCCACCTTACAGGGATACTGCAACACAGAATTCGACTGACCGCAACTAGTATTTTGTGACTAAGCACAGCTTAACGGCAATGTAGATCGAAAGCGTGCAACGTTGATGCTTGATCAAAAGAGGAAACCATCCTCGATTGCTGATTGGTTGTCTGTTGGATTGCCCATTCTCACAACAAGCAGACTGGTACAATCCAGCTATCCTCTTCTCCTCGACTAGCCCGTTTCCAGTTAGCAACACCAATACGGTTGAGTCGTTTTTGACATTTCTGCTTGTTTTATTTGGTTTTTTGACAAAATAAAAGTAATTTAGCATTAAAATGTACTCGCCACTCTTGCGGAAAGCCGAAAAACAATGATTTCCAGTGTACACCTGGATGACAATTTCCACCAGATTCTTGTCAACGTGTATGCAATTGTCGACACGTCTATTTGACAGTGTGCACATAATACTGATTATTATACTGAAACTATATACATATACGACTTTCCAGAATGTTCTTTTACCCATTGTAAACCCTCTATTTCACCAGAATACTGCACTCAATGAAATAGTTCTTTCTCTGCCTAGAGCTAAAATAAACGCTTCTGATGGCCTGCAAATGTCCTGGCATAGTGCTTAGATGAAAGACAACTGCTGATAAGCAACTTTCACGATCCCCAACGATTTCAAACCACGTATGGGGATATCCGATGGAGAAGAATGTTTTTCATTTGGCGTCAGTGTCAACCATGGTATACAAGCTACCTGTTGCAGAACGCCCCTTATTAATTCCACAACTTGTCCGATAGGTCAGGGGTTATACGAATGAAAGATTACCACCTGGAATGTCCAAAATCCGTTTGAACTCGGCAACGACTCAAGTAGTAGATGGAATTAGAAGAATTCGAACAATCAGTGCTCAGGAGCACAGTTTGTGAGCCGTGTGATTGGTACCCTCTATTAGGAATAAAAAACGAGATTTATATGGACGGATTCGAGATCATGTCATTCATATTTGTTTCGTTAGGTTGGATAAAATCAATATACAATGGCAACTACAGGCCGAACAAGTGTAATTTTCCGTGACCAGATTTGATTTCGTAATCCGATTCGCAAGTTAATCATTGTGCACTAATAATACTACAATGTTCTTCTGTAATAGTCCCTAGGTCTCCGAACCAAACAGTCCGTGTTCCTGTTCGTGATTCCACTCCCGTCCATTGTTTGTCCACTGTGAATCTTCTGACGCATATATTGCATCATGCACCACCTTTTGTGGCGGAACCCAATCCTCCCAGTTCAATAAACTTTCGACACGCCCAATTAGGAACATGACAATTTGACCTGATCACTCATTTCTGATTTTATTCTCGTTTTACCAAATTCTAACACTGACGATCTTTCAATTCATTTCACTTGGATTACATCTCATGTCCATTTCCCATACACAAACGTCGATGTATCATGCAAGCTCTGTGGTCTTCTGATTCAATGGATTGTTACACATAGATCATTTCATTTGGGTTTGTGCACGTCGTGACTCAGACTTCGGCAATGCGATCACCAAGAGAGAATAAATGTATTGTTAATTTCTCGGTTGGAGTTGATGTTCATTTATTGCAATGCTTTACAAACAGCTCCCAAAAAAATTTTCACTGCGAACGTCCGAACACGACCATTTATTAGTGTACATTCTACCACAACAATAATGACAAAGCTGTTCGACTGATGCTTAGAATTTCACACAGTTCTCTAGTGTTGGAGGGTTACTTCAGTTGCACCTGGGTACCCAAAAAGGAATCAACGAATTTTCGACAATTACGTGCACCTGCTTTATCCCAAAGAGTTCTTTCGTGATTGCTTATGCTCGCATAAATCTCCAGACTACTGACCACTCTACCTCAGCTTCCACTTGCCATATCGGTTCATCTCTCTATGTTGAAAATTCAGATTTCTTTCTCTTTGACCATGAATTGAAATTATTCCAATTTGCTTGCTAAAACGCAGTGACAATTTAAATGTTGTTCATGGGAAGAAGCTGTCCGAGATTTCTTCAATTAACAAAGTAGAAGCTCTCAGCAAACGGGCTTTTACTAGACTATTTTCGAACCGGTAAACTAATGTGAGAGACAAGGGCAAAACGTTCCCAGATCATCATAGTGCATTTAGTGCATCGTTTGTTTTTCAACATGGACGTCCTTTATAGCGATTAACAAGGGTTTTCTTATTATCACTCACGCTGATTTCGGTCTGCTGCTTTCGCGTTTCATGGCTAACTCTGCCCTTTTTCTCTGTTCTCTAAACCGATATATCCGTCAAAACACCAACATACCGTATGTTCTTCATCGTTATCGTAAAATCCGTTTTGTCTGTTAACTCTCAAAAGAAGTTTCTACGGACATCAATAGGAAAAATACTATCGCAATCCCTCATCCGCCTATCGATTACCCTATAATTACCAATAAGTTCCAATCTTTGTTCTGTTCAATATATTTGGCTTTCTCACCACTGACAAAAGCAGATTTCTTCACTTTGCAATGCACTTTGGAAAAATGCCGCAGATCTTGTTCCGCACTAGATTCTACCGAAATTAGAAAATTGCTCAAACAATCGTATTATGCAGTGGAGTTTGAGTTCGAAACCACAAGCACCACCACATGTAGTATGAACGTTCTCCAGCTCAATTCACACAGACCAACACGAACCACTCCACAAGGGAATTCGCAACCCGCTATCCTCATTGTCAATTCATAGTCTGTAATTGCTAACTGTTTCTTACTTCTCCGGCATCCTATTTGGTCCGATCTTTTGAGGTTTCTGCAAATCATACAAGCTTAATTAGTGCAATTTTCTGTTGTCTCAACTTTATTCGTTTCCCTTTGCTTGACACTAGGTGTACCTTTGCACAAACACCTAGATGGGATAACAAAGCAATTATGTTACTCGAACCGGATGGACTATACTCTCGAAGATATTCAAAATGTTGCTGACACATTCTTTTCTCTGTTGTTTTCATTATTTGGGTGAAGACCACCAGATGGACGCTACTGGATTATTCATTCTCTAGACTGGTGGGTTGTTTGCATATTCTCATCTTCATCTACTTGTTTCTTGTGACATTTGCGAAGAGGTTTTAATGAATTGTAGTCTGAATGAAATTCGCAGTATTAGGGTACAAAGCATATTATTGTGTTCAGATTCTGTACCATAAGTGGTGAGGTTATCACTGAATGACAAAGGGAAATTCTACGGCTATTGCAGTGATTCCCGGAAGGAGCTTGATCACTAACGATGCGCAGTCGTCTAGTTTTTGAAGCTGAATATTCATGGTCACCAGTTTTGTCCATTCTTACACAATTTTTGTCTGAATCGGTTGGCATGAATGTTTCTACTAATTTGCACTTCTCCGGAAGTTTTCCGGGGACTGTGCAACTTAGCAGCTGGTGTGAAGGACATGTCTCCGAGTTCTGATGTCAACAAGCTTGCTAAGTCTTTAAATCATATGAATGTACAGCTACTTCCAATCGAGCGTAAATTGAAAGTTCAGTATATCAGGCCTGAGCAAACCATCGAACAGACGTAACGACTTGGCAATGGGCGACAGAATTGTGCAGTTCTGATCAATTTTGCCTGGCAATACGGATCCAAAGATGAGGAAGTCAGTCCAGTGCAACTTGACCGTGGCCGCAATCGATCGAAATGGTGGCTCGGGTGTTTGTTTGTTCCAAAATACACATCGATGCTGATAAGTCGATAAAATTCTTTGCTTTTTTCTTGACTATTCTAGTTTCGACGGTTGCATCCTCGGGTCACTTTCTGAATCTGTCGGCCTTTTGGTTGTCTCGATCCGGTTTCAAAAAACTAGAGTGTGTCCATATTCTTTTGTGAAACGCCATCAATTGAAAGTACAAAGAGTATTTTCGAAAGAATCCACAATTTAAAGTGAAGAACAACATTGATAATACATCCGAACTTTCGTTCATGGGTGTAGAAGAAGTGGTGATTTCGTGGCTGGTGTGGAGAATGGAATTTCATGGTGATTTTGCCGCATGAATAAATGTAACCAAATCATCGAGATCAACTTATTTGTACACTTATGCTCATGTGTTTGTTCATTCAATGTTCCGATTGCATAGATCACAAAATATTTGTCCTTGACAAGTTTTCTCAACCTGCGTTTTCTTGAAAATCCCCCCGTAGGTTCGTTCGCTAGTAGGTCTCTCAATTTCCTCTTCGCATTCCGGTCAGTTACAGTCCATCTATCTTTTCAATTCCACCAATGGAACATTTTCAGACAAAATGTTTCCAAATCTCACTCAATTCTTCGGGGTATCATCCATCCTTGGTCCTTATGTCCTACTCGCATCCGTGCAGTTATTCGGAAATTTTATGTTTATCTCACTGCAATACAGTCGGCACAAGCTGTGTCCAAAAAGAAGAATTTACCAAGACATTTTGTTCTATAACCTCAAGGTCAAATATGGGTTTTCCGCTCCGTTTTATTTAACATTTATTTATGTGCATTCCTGTTTATTAGTATTTTGTAAGTGATTGAAATCTAAGCTCTTTCACTTTCTTACAAAAATCATTCAAAAAATGAGAACAAATCTCTGCTGGCCAACCAAAACACACCCCGCGGTTTGAAGATCGCACACGGCACTAATCTGGCGATAGCCTGTACAAATTTAGCTGAATACAAATATTAACGTTTGTCTGCTGATTTCTTAATGTAATGAAAAAATCTCCCAAACAAAACCATAATCCCTTGTAGGAGAGAATCCGAATCTAAAATTGGCTGATCCTCCGAATCATGAAAACGTTATTTTTTTGGTTATATTCCTGCAATCCACCGTTATTTTCTTGTGTGCACATCAGTTTCGTATCGTGAAGCTATCATTTGTTCGACTTGAACTGAGTGGGAACAGTGCTCGCGAGTGTTAGCAGGAATGTCAATTATACAGGCCCAGATACGTTTCAACATTAGAACGAGAACAAGAACACAAAACTCGTTCGGAAAGATTAGCACTTAGAGTCGAGCACTCAATTGGCATCCAGATACCCTTGGAAAAAAAGATCCGCGTCCCGGTTTGGTGGCATCGCTTAGCTGGATTCGAGACAGATCGAATCACCGAAAGACAAAATGGCGTCGGGGGATGATGAATAACAGTGTTCGAACGAGGGCCTGAACAACCGCAAGCGTTTTCGTCCGATAAACCATTGTCTGAGAAATCAGGCTGTCCCATCGGTCTTTCTGTCACTAACGAACCAGGTTGACAATAAGAGGAGAAAAAATACTGATGCCCCCATTCACAGAGACGTGCGATTACCATTGCCCATGCCCCACCCGGCTAACTCCTGCCAAATGATACCACACTTATTTGGAAGCTACATGAAAAATCGGGGCACACTGGGGGATTTCTCTCTCTTTTTCCCCTCTTCTTCTCCGTCCACTCGTGCTTTAATATCGAAGGGAAGGGAATGTTTCCCAATTCGGATGAGAAAAACAAAAAAAAATCTTGAGTATTTGCTGATGTGGTAAGAAAAATCCATATGACCGAAGAGCGCGGGCAGAGGCGAAAGAAATTCGGAAAAGAATATTTTATTTTTTTTTTTGGCGGGGCCGATACCTTGAAGTTTCTTTATGGGTTCGAAGACAAGACAAACCCAGGGGTTTTTTATGAAAAGCCAGGAATCGGAAAGCCGAAGCGTGGGTCAAAAGCAACAATTTATAATTATTTTCAAGCCGCACAAAATTGGATATGGCGGAACGATGATCATCATTATTTGAAATTTTTTATTGGAAAAAGACTTGAAGGAGCTATATTGTTAGCTGTGGTTTTTTATGTCCTGTAAGGAAGAAGGATTATGGGGGGCCAAACAAAATCAAAAAAACGGGAACAACGCATGGGACCAGCTTCAACAGCTAAAATAGTTTTTTCACATCACATGTCATCACACTGATATGCCGACATTCAAGAAATGGTAATTTTTGGTTGTTTCAACAATGCGCTTAAAAATTGTCCTTGGTCCTCTTATCTTATTGGGTGCACCGCAACCGCGCTGAAGTGAAATCAAACACAATCACTTAATCGTCCCTAGTTCTCGTTTGTGAATGCTTAGAAGGCATTGCAACACTCTCCATCACCAATGAAATAATCTACTTTTGGAACTAGATTTCACATACACAGAATATTGTCCCTTCTTTTAAAACCACATGGCCAATATTCTGCAAAACCTAATTAGCAACTAATTATTCTTACTGAAACTATTACTTTTCTGGATGGCTTGGGTTCTGGCTCAATTGGTCGAAAAAGGAAGTAGCACAAATCATTCCAATGCAAAACAGAATGTTCCTAATCAATGTTCATTGCCAGTTGCCTTAAAGGTCCGCGCCGCGCCGAGTTATGACTGCGGTCAGGGTTACTTAAGCAACATTGGGGATTTTCCAACTGAAAAACGCCGGTTGAAGTAAAAACCTTGTCAAGGAAAATATTTTTGTGATCTATGCACTCGGACAATTGAATGAAAACAACAACAGAGTGAGCAAAGTGTACAAGATAAGTTGAATTCTCCGCGATCGATCTTGGTTAAATTTATTTCATGCGGCGGCAGTATAACTCAC
>LUCM01005127.1:247002-396480 GCA_008360955.1 Fasciolopsis buskii | reverse complement strand
TAAGATGTGTATGAAAAAATCGATGCGCCAGGTGTTGGTTTTTCTTGTGAATTATATAATGGCAATAACATCTACCAACAACGCTGTATAATTAACAGTATATCATTTACAATATGGAACACGTTACTACTGAGTTGAGCGGTCGTTTTGCTTTTTCACCTTGGGACGATCTTGTGCATACTACTTGCGAGATTATTGAATACCTTGATGTCAATAGGGAGATAAGTCTCCTTTCGGAGTGATTTATATTACATTATTCGGGTGATATATTCTCACATCTTGGTACGTCCCCCCGTTGAGAATGCCGCTTATAATGTCTATCAATTTGAAATCTGTGCTCCATCGTAGCCCAGTTTTTACTCAGATCCAGAATTTATATGTATCGGTAACCCCACTAGTTTTCTTCTGGGACTCCGTGCCTATCTAGCTTTTGAGAATATCAAACAACGCTCATGTAGGAAAGTGTCTGTTTGTGTGCAGATAATTGTCTAGTCTCTATCGTTCCATCGATAAGGGACACTCTTTTCTCCCGGTCACTACAATTGCTTACCTCACGAATTAATTCAATGCAAGATGGTACTTATATCATGGTATCATTTTCTGTTATGGTACCTAAATTTGTTTGACTAAAGTCAGACGTTGGAAAAATCGTTTTTGAGTTTTTAGTCGTCCGCTTTATTTATCACCAAACCGATTATTGCATTTCACGCAGAAGTGGAATTACTGTGGAAACCGAAATGCGTTTGCGGTGGTTGACTACCGAATATTTGACGGCGCGTTTGCCATATTTGTCTAGTTTTTATGGTTTATTTGTTCCGAATTATTCCTTTTGTTCCAGCCTATTTGGTTATTTCCGTTGTGTATGATCAGTTTTGTACATGGTAATAAATTGTGCACGATTGCTCCCAATTCCCTTCAGTTAGTGACCAAATATGCGTGATAAGTGCTAAAAATTGTACTTCCTGTGGTTCGTGCAAATTTCCCGGTACTAACATTAATTCGGGCACTCACATGCAGCTCTGTTTGAAGATTTTCGGGGCGCTCTAGTGAAACGGACATTCTATCATTCTTCGTGTGCAACAACCCATCATTTTCCGTACTGTGGGTCGGCAACCTGACAAGGGAGAGAGATTACTTCCTATGCATTCATTGTTCCAATTAGGATGAATGGTGTTGTGGTCGATCAGTGTCCACGAATAGTCTGAGTATTGTGACTAATCTGATGGCTAATCAATCTTTTAAATCAGTTCGTTTCAGTTTGAACAAGCATACTCTAATTTTTCTGATACTTTGCAATGAGGGGGAAATCGTAAAGAAAAAGACCATAGACAAATAGAAATATTTCGGGATCAAGAACCCAAATGATTAAGGCATTGTGCCACATTGCGTAGAGTCTCCGACTGCCTGTCTGATGGACCCGAATTCGGTTTACTAACTCCGCTCACTCGGGACACTCCGTCGGCTAAGGCATTCACACGTTTTCACCACGTCATGGGCTGTCTATCTGGATCTTGCCTCAGAACATGTGCAAAACAGCCAAGTTGCCATAATCCATTCACATCCAGTGCCTCTTTCAAAGATTCTTCCACCAAATTTTGTCACTAATACAAAAGACATTGATGTTCGAACATCGAATGTCCTCATAAATCCCTGCTCTTCAGTGACCGTGTTTCTGATGCGCATGAAAGGACCGATAATACCGCTGCCTTGTAAACTCGACCTTTGATCGATAATCTGATGACATGCCGACGTCATAAATGTCTCCGACTGCTGAATCCCAATCGAGCCTTCTGTATACAAAGGGACATTTCATCCGATATACAACTACTAGTTAAGATGCAAATACATCTACCTCACTTTCGTTTGCAAGAACGAGGTTCGGCTTTGACTCAATCAATTCGACCAACAGAATTTCAAAGTTCGAATATACAAAACTTATCGTAAACGTAGCTACACCGTCCTTGGGATGGTCGAGGAAAACCTGAATCTGACTTGTTACTATTCTCACGTGAGAACAGGGAAACTTTCATAAATGTTTCGATTACAAAATTGGAAAGGAACAGAGGGTGGAAGCGATAACCCAGAAGAACGCTACTTCTGGTAGTGAACTCCGGTGAAAGATCTCCGTAAATGATATTGGCCTACCCAGCTACAGTTGACTTCATGGCTCCCGAAACAAGAAACGTGTGGTTGCATAAAAATCAATAAGTTGTGATAACGAATTTCAACTCAAATAAAACCAATGCATCGACGGAAAATTGTTTGCTCTTGCGTGCAATTTCTCACCTTCAACTAAGTTCACCGACGCTTCCCAACAGACGAAATCGCTAGAACGTCCTCTTGTCCTGGTCTTGATGAGTGACACAACCATTTGACCAGTTTGTAACCACCCACATGCCACCATCCAGTATAATCCGGGTGGAAGGGGCGCAGAGTAGGCACCCACCCTAACTCTGCTTCTTTGCAGCCATCGGTCAGTCAATGTAAGCTTGATTAATACTGCACCGAGTTCCTTTCATGCATACGAGATAAATTCAAACAAACCTTCTAACAACCTCATTGACATTAGCAGAAAAGTACATTTGACTGCATCGTCCATCATCATATTCAACTCACATGGAGAGGAGGCACTAAGGAGGGATTTGTCGTCAAGTCGATTCGTTATTTATTGCGGCCATCGACCCGGACATCCACGATCTGTACTACTATCCACAACGTTTTCAATTCGAAGATGAGGATGAGCTCACCATCACGTGAAGGACAAAGGAGGACTTAGAAAAGTGAGCAATGCAATCCTCGACAAAATGCACTTTTTAGCTCCTGTTTTGTGAGAACGATGATCATGATCAAGGGGAGTAGCATTTAGGAGTTGGATTTTTGTCGTGGGGCTACTCGAGGCTAAAAGGTCGGTTGCTATAGCATGTCCGTCTGACCAGACTTGAATGAGTGTTTTAGAATGATACCACATACGTAAGACGTATCAGGTTGAGTGATTTGGATTACAATGAATAAACACGGTGTCTTATGTAAGCGTAAGCGCAAGAAATAACAGCAGACAAAACAAATATTGTTGATAGGATCGAACAAGGTGCACCTGTTATTAACCGGAAATTGTTCCGAGTACGAATTTCACAGTGCTAGGTTCACTTACGGTTAAGGCAAACTAGATCGGTGAACAAACTCGTTTTCAATTTATCGCGGTGACACCAATGCTACGTTAAATTTGACTAGGACAGCGGTCCGTACAATACAGTAAATTGATTTGGGGTATTGAAGAGTTACACGGGTTGTAAATGGATAGCCACATGGTGTCAGCTATCCAACTGGGTCTGAATAGCACTTGGGAGGTTGTGTGCGGACTCCGAGCACAAACTGTTTATGAACACTCAAAGGCGGATTGTGAAGATGGAAATAACGATAACCACATCTGCCTTCTTCTGGAAGAGAAATATTCAACTTGAAACAGGAAGCACACTAAATCGGCGATCGGTTTCGGCTAACTGTGAAACGATTATATCAATGACACGTAGTTACCCCCATTACTAATTACACTGAGTGATGCTGCTCACGGGTGCGTTCCGACAGATGCTTCATTTTACGGCCGCTACACAGTCAAAATTCCGACCCGGAGAAACGACCTGAGAGGTTCAAAGTATCTCTGAGAGTTTCCTAGTTTTCACTGTTCAACATTGTTTGCTACACCTGATGATGTTGCCAGATAACCGCTGATACTCCCTTACCGCAGGCTCAACGATTTCACACAAGTGATCCGATAAATAAAACCAATTTCACCTATGATAAACGTGTGACTGGAGGAACAATCTCACACTAGGTTTGGTACGTCCGGAAACCAATCTTGTGCGCCCCAGTGCCCACAGTTGTTGCCTTATCCATTCGTCATGCCACCGTAAAGGCCGTGATAGTCTTTGAGACGATGCAGTCATCCACTTGAAGCTGTCAATTCAATGACTTGAAGTCCATCTGTGTAGTCCGTCACCGTTTCCTGTAGAATTAGACCGAATATGGTTATGTTGAACTATTGTGCCAGCTGAAACCAAGACGACACAGCTCGTTTGAAACCTGTGGGGCTACGTTCCCATTGCACTAATCATGGCTGTTGTTGTTGGCACTACTCCTCTCTGCCTTGATGTGCTCGTGTTTCTTACATACGAGTGATGCTGTTCTGTTGACTTCCTACCTCTGCAACAATAAGCTGGCTTTGGCCATCGATTATTTCATTCAGAAGAGCTATTTTCAAAGTAAGACACATCTCTTTATTTTATTTTCGAACACGTATTTCACGAAGAATGGAGGGTGGAATAATGCGAATGAGACCGCTAACGTTGGCCATTTGCACGGTCACAAGGATTTGGACAGGTGTGTCACAATGCACACCAATTTGTTGAAGGGCCACTTGCTTTTAGATGCAACGGGCGAACGTGTCTCAACAAACCTCATAGCTATTCCCACCGTGCTGGATCCACAATCTGATTCGGTGCAAACTGCTCAAACTGGAAAGGATACAAAATGTTCGGGTTTTTACAGACATCAAATCATCAACGCGCGATACACAGCACGACTCGGTATATCCGACTGCAATTTCTTCGTCTGTCGGGCTGTCATGGTCTATTGCTTTTCCTTCGCAAATAATCTGAAAATTTTTGTTATTGTTACTTGAACCGGATAGATGGTGACAAAATGCACTATGTTTCATCAACAGCCCGGTGAGCGAAAGAGCTTGCGGTAATAATGATTTCTCGCCTGATCGGGATTTTATAGAATAGAAAGCGCAAATACATTACAGTAAAGTTATTTTAGTTATATGTTGCTGGTGTCTTAAGGCTCCGGCCTACCTACTCATTCTTTGAATGTCGTCAAGTTTTAGGTCTACCGTTCATGCGCTTTTGGTGAACTCTGTGAACTGTCCCGTGACGCTTTAGTTGGGATGAGGCCTATGGGGAGCGACATATTCCCGATGTTCTGATGTGGTAAAATTAGCCGTTACCTTTGGATGACAAGCACACGGCTGGTTTGGCTGTAACTAGAGCGGATTCCACCACTGTCTCATTCCTGCGTGACAAATAAATAAAAACTCACTTACCTCCGTTAAGGGGCTTTTGAGGTTTTCTACTAGTACCGTTATGTTTTTGACAAAAATGTACTTCGTCACTCATAGTTCTTCAAATGTCATCACTGCAAATTTTCTTTGCTCTATTGGTTATTCGAAAAAAAGATTCATTCCAGTTTTGAAAGCCAAGAAGTACAAACACGATATCCTCATACCAGTTTGCTCTGCTACTCAAAAGCAAAGTGAACGAAGTACAGTGGATAAAAAGAACATAGTGATAACCATTGTCATAGTAATGATAGTAATAATGACTTCATTTGCCATACAATAAGTGTACAATATTTTAGGAGAGGGACGGTAGCCATAAAAAGGCCATCAAACAGGGAAATGGCCGGCGACGTGAGGATTAGAACTAGAGAACTCCAAGTAGAAACGTCAGTTGAAACTACCTTACTGAATATGGCACTTAGTCGTATCAACCAATGCCGCCGCGTGGGGGAAACTCGTGGACTTCACACCGAGAATCTAAGTGGACCTTTATCTTTCCTTTTATCTTTTACTTCCTTCATAAATGAAATAACCTCACAGCACCAACTGCTGACTAAGAAAAACGAAAGACGAATGATGAAAGATCGAATCCAAAATATTAAGTTGGGGTACTACACAGAAGCGGGAAGGTTGCGAATACAAGAAGACCAATGGCTGAGGCACTAAGTAATACCATCCACTGTTATCAACAATCGCTTTGCGGAATCACGTGGACTCTAACCAGGTAGTTCAATTCCGTTTACACGAGCCAGTCCACTGATTAAAGTTCCCATACTTTTTCCCTTGTTGATGACTAGCCATCTCGATCCAGATTCCGACCATTAACTGCAACGGACAACAGCATGCAATGATCCGGAGAGTCGTCCTACGGGTATCCGCGATACATGTAGCAATCACATCAACCTGTTCTTATTCAGTGTCAGTTCTAAGATTGGACCCTGGGATACCGTACCTTACGTCCAACTTCTGAGTTGCTCACAATAGTCTCCCACCGTATTCTGCTAATACTACTAACACAATATTGTTCAAACACAACGTTTTCGTACATTTTCTGCTTTCAGCGGACATGTTTCAGAGCCGCAGAGCCAGACCGACATCACCTCTAAATGTATCCAACCTTTGCTCGACAATCAGATGTCATGCCGACACCGGTAGGACACTCTGCGTGAAGGCACTTCATGTGACATAAGACAACCAGGTGAAATACCAAAGTAACTGAATCTATCCACGTCATCCAGTCGTGACCCTGCGAGAACCGGATTTGGCTTCAAGTCAAACCAGTTTGGTAACAGCATTTTGCACCTTGAAGATTTAAAACACATCCCAAGCATAGCTACACTATCGTTCAGACGATCAAGGAGTATTGCAATTTACTTCGATCTTCACTCAATGGCACAAAGTCGCCTATATACCCTAATACATACGGTTTAGTGTCCGAGCAAATATCGATGTTGCTGTTCTCACCTGAGTTGAAACGCTCACGAACTCCACGCGGTGATACCATCTGTGGATTCGTGTGCTGAAATTAAACGGAACATTTCGTATATCGGGAAAGTCGTAGATCGTCTGTGAGCATAATAATTTCGTTGGTGAAGAGAAACGTGACGTTTATGAAACCGCACGCCTTGTTCTGACTTCCAGGTCCAGTACACAGCTGGTGAACTAAAGTATTTTCCAGACTGTATTTCGTAGGTGGCTTTCTAACCGGACATAAAAAGGTTGTAGAATTAGCTATATACAACAAAATGCGAGTGGATCAAATCGATGATTAGTCCATCGGTGTAACCCCATCTTATGGATTTTTGATGTCCACATAGACTGTAGGTCGAATTCCTCCCAGAATGACTGAGTCGAACATGCATTCTCAATAAAGATGCTCCTTGAACTAGTCCTATTTTCCCTTGGTCATTTCTTTCGAATCATCATCGAAAGTATTCGAGTAACAATAGCCAAGGGGTCCGAAATGTCGACTTCATTACTCCCACTGACATCGCCGTTTTTAGACAACTGCATACTTTCACTCAACTTTAACAGATTTCTGGGGAAAATACTTTTACTTAGGCCTGCAAAATATGTTGGTATAGTTTGCAGAAAGAACAGAAATTCAGTAGCCGAAGAAGCAATAAAACCAGGTGGTCAACTGCCACATTGAAGGCATGTGTCTAGGATCCGTCCCGTGCGCAGAAACGCATAACTCCACACTAGAGCGGCATACTCAAGAATGAGATCAATGAGCACATGGTGGACAAAAATAATGCAGCAGGGAACCACTCCTACTCGATCAACTTCTACTTACGGATTCGCGGTACGAAAATTATGAAGCGCGTTGCATACCATCCCATGTACGAAACCCATAGAAAGAATTCTAGGTGGTTCTGGCCCTCGAGTTTTTTTTCTACAAGGAAAAGGACCTAACAGTACAAAACCAGTGCCAGTGATAATTCCTGGACCGGAAGTGTCATTCAAACGCCGAAAAGTAGTTTACGTGTTCAGTGGCGAAAAGTCCAACGCAGCCGTTACTACTGGTCTACATGGTCCATCAACGCAAGATGATGCATGGTTTCGGTGTGATGAAAATGTGGCTTCTGTTCGGATAAACAATAATCAAACGAAAGTTCGTATTTCGATCCAGGCGGCCCAAAAGTGACAATGCTGCCGGGGGGGGGCATGGTTGGGGAGATTTCGAAAGATCTGGATGACGTTTCACATTCCACGGGATCCGTACAACCAGCCGCCCGTCCCGGTTGACTTTCACCGTACTTGTGGCAAGAATGTCTAGCTGAAATTAAATTTGCAAATCAAATGATTCGCCATGCGGTGGCTATATTCGACGCGGCATTGCTTGCCAGTCGAGAAGTATATGGTTGTCCCTTGCGAAAGGCGAGGCAGATTCCATGACCTTCTGGCACTAGATGATGAAACAATCAAGCTGAAAAGTTAAATCTCCTAAATCCCGAATTATTACTTCTCCACTGGTTGGAATATTCCTTGTCCTATTCTTTACATACTCGGTACGCTTGGTTCGCACAGAAAATAAATGAGTATAACTATTTGGTTATTTATACCGAATTGACCGATTTAATAATTGACAGGCTAATGAGACAATGAAACAATCTTACCAAGCTTTGTGCGAGTACGTTTGTAGCATGGGCTTTTCAATCTTATCGGCCTGCAAACAGCCTACAGGAAGACACCAAATGTGTTTCGTAAAAAACTCACAGTGCCAAAAGAGCATTATCGAGCGGGTGATATCACAAATCAACACGCACCGCCCACCCGTCGGCCGTTAGATGGCCTCTGTAGAGGCTTGTTTACACAAAACACCAGTTCGGTTCGTGGGCCCACTAGTGCGTCCGCCAGCTGGTGAGTGAATGACATTGAGCTCAGCCTGAAAACTGAACGGCGGGAAATCAACGTCAGCTTTGTGGAGAGAAGACCATCAAAAACAACGACCACATCGTCCCCGTGGTTGACGCTCATTGCTTGAAGTAAACTTACCGTGAGCACCACTGTGATCGGGTCGTCGTAGCGCCTATATGCAAATGCCAACACGCTCAGGCAAGCGATCAAACTGCCAAGCCATAGCGCAGCCCACCGGATGCTGTTGCTACCGCCCAAGATGACGTTCAGTGCTGCGCAATGAGAAAGTTAGTCGGTTGCATGGTTCTACGTGACTTCTCGGATAATCCAAGGCAAACCATACAACGAACTACCTCCCAATTTTGCAGCATAGGAAAGTACGAAGACACGAGAAAGAGGCGAGAATCTAGTAACGCCAACAGGAGCGGTAGTGGTTGCAACCGCAATAGCAAGAACAATGACAATGAGAACCAAGTGACGGTCAAATATGTAAGCCTTTGTGCATTTCCTGTTCGAGACCGTCTATAACTGATCCGATTCACGCACACAAAATAGAGGGTCCACGCAGCTGGAGTGCCGGTGACGATCGAGAGCTCCTACCACCTTCCTTAGGAGCTACATCGTTCCTAATGCAATTATTATGGATCCGAATATGGTTCTGACCTGCGTACAGATCCACATACGTACGTGTCACCGTGTTCGGGTGTCTACGCGAGCCTACGTGCGTTCGTCCGTGTATCTTGGCCGTGCGCATACTTGCCGGTCTAGAATGGCTTAACATGGCAACAGCATGCCCAGGCCGCACGGAAATAACTGCGCACGCGATTCCGTCCTAAATCCCAGCCCTCGGGTTGCGGCATTACCCGGTGTAGTATTACGGCAACACTCATCGTCTGATAAATGCTGTACAAACAGGTTTGCGTGTGTGTAAGTTGGAAGTAGCACGGATAGTATGTGCACCTGTATGTCTGTATGCTGATCTATGTGTGACAGATTTTTACTGAACCAATGAGTGAACAAGAGCGACAAGGTCAATGCGTGAAGGTAAAACGCTCCTTGTGCCGATTGGTCCATGGCCAGTGAGACATTTGACGCGCATTCCTGAGAGAGAGAAAAGCAATGCAACGTGCACGCCGTTCGCACACCGAGGTTCACGGTGGGGGCTGGTGGAGTTGGAAGGGTTCCGAATCAGCCCCTATCGAAGCAACGTGGGGGTCGCTTGCACACACTGCGCAGTTCGATGGCTCATTAACGCAAGATACGGGCCGAAGCACGGAATGAACCCCATTTACGCGCAGGCGGACAGCGTCCCACGATATCGTGGCCCTGTCGGTATTTTTTTCGCCGCATTTATCGATCCGCCTCTCTCCTGTTCGCAAGGTCGGTCGGCTGGCCCGCCACCTGCCCACCCGCTCAAATGCTCGCTTGCCGGTGGTTGGTTATGGGGAGGACGGAACGACGATACAGTAGTGTTGACGCGATGACGAACATGCTACGGTGCGACACGGCCCAGCGGACGCGCGCGCTTGGATGTATAAACACATGTAGTTAGACAACAAACACAACAACGACAGCAGCAATAGCAACAACAACAACAACAACAACGCAAATGAGAGCCGAAATATATGTTCTTGTGGAAGTGTACGATAATGTGTGTATCGACGATGTTCTGTCCTAGTGAGTGCCTGCGCACAAGGTTACGCATATTCGCCCCAGCCCATCGCAAATTGTTAGCTGTTGACCGGACATGGCTGCTGTGCATGTTGGTGTGTTTTGGTTAATCTTTCACTACCGTAAATCGATTCTCAGACGAAAGGAAGTAAAAGTAGGAGTGAGGCAGACAGGAATCGTAACACCGAGCTAACCGCGTCCACGCGCCTCACCACCTCATTCAGACGCTCTCAAATGTCTTTCTACTCCTGGCTGTCTATCGGCGTCTGCCTAAGCGGAGCCAACCCAGCCGTGGCATACGAGATCAACCCGAACATATAGCACAACGGACGTACGCAGTCCTGGAAAATTATAATCGGAGCAGAGCGCGACCATGTAATTGCTCGTTTGACAATTTCGTTTCAATGCTAATGAATATGGGCAACGATGAGCACGCTTAGATTGAACGTAGTGATGTTTTCACGGGCACAGAGGTGATTTAGTTGGTCGGTCTGAATGTACTAGCAGAGCTGTGAAACAGCGCACCAACACTACGGATGGGCTGCTATGGCGACGTTTTTCTCCTCAATATTTTCGCTTTTTCTCAATTTTTTTTCTATTTCACGTTGTCCTCACAATAAGGTTAACGGATATGAGTCACAAATGACACGTCACTTATTGACGAACAAAGATGCCTTCGCTTTTATGACTGTGATGCGGCATGAAAAGTTTCGAACTCCTTCCTTCGCTTATTCCTGTTTCACTTTAGCGTTCTGTTGCGCCCAAGAATGCAACAAAGGTCTTACCTAACAAACTGAGTCACACATCACAGATAAAGACGAGTCGAACCACGAAGATTGGCAAGATGACACCAACTCCCGGCAATGGCCAGAGAATTTTTTCGCTGTAATTCTTCAAAATTTGCTGACATTTTCTGACCATATTCCTAGCGCCCTTTTCCAAGTCTGAAAATCCGTTCAACTTTTAGGACCACAGAACATTGTCATGGACAGAACAATCAGGTGCCCCTACAGAACCTCCTTGTCATTACTCAGGAACGAATGGTCAAATGAGACTCTTCGACCACATCCAAGTCAACCTAATGGAATAGAGCAAATTCGAAAAGCATCAATTTTAATTCTTACCAAGATAATTAGTTGAAGTCTTCATTGTCAATTGCATGATAGTATTCGAGCTAAACTATTTTTAATCGTAAAAGAACAAATATATTATGTAGATGGCCAACAAGCTAGACAAATCTGACGTCGAATTCCGGATGCCAAACGAGACCAGGTGTATTTTCCTCTAAAATTTGTTTTCGGTAGGGTATTCAGGGAAGTTGAAATATGTTTTGCATGTGGCTCCGGGTGTCACTTTGAGATTGATGAATGTTCAGTGAAATGCACGGCATAATCTCGGCATTCCGCTATCTTGAAGACAAACCGGACTCACGTGCAACCCCGAGTAAGCGGGATTAAAGTCTTTCATGGAATCAACCCATTAATTTGGTTGATCGGCATTTTTCGGGAAACGCTGTGATGCTAGACGTTGGGACTAGTTAACAGTTCTGTTTTGGTTGTGTATGGACATTGCGATCAATTCTTCCAATTCTTTATGCCTGCACTGAACAAACGAGGGTGATTTTAATGTGGGCGAGAACAGCTACTGTTTCTTTTGTTCTCCGGATGCTGATGAGTTGCAAAAATCTGTGCGAAAAGGCAAAATACTTTGTTTCAAACAGAACCAACGTGATATCGAGAGCGGGCTGTTTTTGGATTAACTTTCTAATTAAAAATGTTGACAGTAATGTTAGTGTAAATATCACACTCCAGCGGTGGCAAACGGGTAATTGGAAACATTTTCCCGAATTTACGAAGGAAAACGACACTTTATCTTTCTGTACATATGCACTTTCTTCTAGTCCTTTTGGCAAATTCCCCTTTGAGACGGAGAATTTATGACCTCCCGGTCCATACGCAAATCAGATCAGATCTGACCACATCAAACAAATCTTCCCTAGTATCGAGGAAAAGAATGGCGTTTAGGAAAAAACACAAAACAGTGTACATCATTGTGTGAGAAAACGCCGGCCCAGTTAAAACCCTCTTTCGGAGGCCTCTCACCTCGTCCGCCGTAATAATCTAATCCGGTCGGATTGGAGGATTGAATAGCCCTGAATGTGGGATTCGAAAAGTCTCGCCACGCTAGCCTCCATCTGGAGGTTAAACTGTACCAGTGGTAATCGGATCGCAAAGTGTGTATGCAACATATTTCTAGTACCTGAACAGGTAATGCACATGAAACCATTAGATGGGAAGCTTTGATGTAAATTCTTCCTGGATTTTCAATGCAATAAACTGTTCATGATGCCATCGTCAGGACTATGAAGTAAAGCGTGAAAAATGGTGGGTTCCATGATTTTATCGTCGGTAATTACAAGGTTGAGTAGAAAAAACAAACCCAAATCCAGATTGCATCGGATAAAAGCATTCCATAAAATTAATTGACTGCTTCACTGAAAGCCAGATTTCGCACTTGGGCGAAAAACATACCTAGGGTAGATATTCTCATTTGCTTCAAACCAAACGTGGTGCAAACCAAACGTGGTGCAAACCAGACAAAACAGACATCAGTTAACGGGAGAGTCAAAATTAATAAATTGGATTAGAAAGTGACACGAATTTTGTTGTATTCGTGTTCGGTTGGATGTTTTCTGTCCGTTTTTGTTTCGTCTTCGTGAGGCAAAACAGTTCAAAACGTCTGCTCACCATTCGCTTCGGTGATTTCGATTCCACGCCAAGTTCCTAACAGATAAATTCCTCATATCTTGAACCCCAACCAGGAAGGCGGCGAACGCTAGCCAAAAGCGAAGACAAAACTAACTTAATTATGCCCGGCACGAAAAATAGCCGCTAAGCTGTCAGAGGCCACGTCAAGAGATTATATCAATCAGACGAGGACTGTCCATATCTGGCAAACAACACACGGCGCTTGACGGCGCACGTCCTCATTGCTCTACTGATGTCCCCACAAGATTCGGAGGTACCGGAAGTCAAATTCAAAAGGCTCATCGGCTTCCTCGAAGCGGACAGATAAAGTATTTCACCTACAACGAAGAACACGGGGACACGTGTAATCTTACTCATTTCTTTTAAGAGAAAGTTGGATATCATGACTTTGTCCTGGGGTAGGAGTTTCTTGAAAGTCACTCTGGCTGTTGCCATTCGTGATTTGACCGCCTCCCCAACGCCTTCATCACTTACGATTGAGCTCCGGGGCGCTTACAGCTGCTGACCGTTTCTAACTGGTCAACTGTAATAAGTCTGTCTGTAAATTACCTGACACAGTTTGGTGTGGATTCCCGATCTCTTGCGACTAAAAACTAACAAATCGGAATCTCGGAAACTCATGAAAAAGAGTACCGAACTTTCTGTGACGGTCATCGTCCCAAAGATACTCCATCGATGAAGCCCCTGATTAGTTGGTGTGTATCATTGGCTTGTAGGCGAACATCAGCAAGATTTCTAGTTACCTCCATTTTCTTGAAGTCTTCGGCTGCACAGTGTTGTTCCGCATGAGTATCATTACATCATCATAGACAGTGAGTGCAGACAAAATTCCTGTATCCTGACCTTCGAAGGTGCAAAGAACATACTGTACCTGGACATCTCAACCACCAATTGGTCCAAAGCAGATTAAGTATTTGGATGCCTTTACACAGCAGGACGATACCATCTTCATGTTCTCCGCCAAAAACACTGTGCTCTTGGAGGAGTGCAACTCTATCCCTGCTAGACAGAAAAAGTATTCCCTAGAGCACAGTACGGGAAGGCCAAAAGGAAATGTAGATGCAGAACGACCTTGTTGTAGTCCATTAAAGAGGGTGGTGGGTGGTAAAAGCTGACCAGAATATTTAAACCGATACAAGTTACGGCGGTACAACTCTTCAAGGACCCACACATGTTTCAGGTATACAATTCCTCAATAAACAGTTCTACAGTGTGATCCTGTCGACGCAATCGATAGCTGCGAGAATGTCTAGGACCAAACGGGTTGCTAGTCTTGAAAACCATGATGCTGCCTGAACAGCTGATGTAGGAGGAGCATTTGATGGACATATAGACGGACGTTTCGGAAACGAAACTGCTCGTCGAGATTCTGCTTCTCCCTTGAATTGTGCAACCTGGGAAGAATGACAGAAGCTATCGGCCTTGGTATCATTCGCATTAGGCTAATAAACCTAAGATTGGATCAAGTTATACGAGAGCCGTTTGTGGATTTGAGACCACAGTCTCATCTCTTACGAGCCGAGACCTGGCCAGAACTGTGGAACCTGGATAGTAGAGGCTGTATTTCCTTAACGAGCTGAAGTGCAGCACCGCATTGTTTTTTTCATTCTCATATTTTTGTTTCCTTAGCAATGGGGCGACAATGAACGTCATTTTCAAGAGGGGGACTTCGGCCAAAAGAGGGCTACCAAGTGGGGAATTAGATCGACGGTGAGGAGATTCGGACCCGCGACCTTCACACCAAACGTCGACAGCGCGATGGGAGTGGGGAAAGGTTTTCTTGCCTGGTCGCATTGTGGATGGTTGAGTAGGACCAGAGATTTGTATGCACCCGTGTCATCTGTGACATTCCATGATTTGGTCAGTCTGTGTTCTTTGCTAACTCGAAAAGGCTAAATCTCGAGAGGTACAATGAAGGTTGTAAACTATTTGCCTCGCAGGCGAGAAACCGGGTGATGATCCATACACAGAGCCGACAACAACTCCTAGTTCAGAAATAACTTGAATCGACATTAAAAGGTCGAGATGCAACATTTTGGAGAGCAGAGAACCTACACCGGCATTTCAACGTTCCGCTAAAATCAATGTATAAACCCAGCTCTGTTAATGTTAAAAATTGTACGGATTTCGTTATAAGTTATTTTGCATTGCATCTGAACCGAAATCAGGAAAAAGAGATCTTATTTGAGCATGTTGTTCTAACAATTGTGCAGACAAGTGGTAAATACAATTCAGCCGTTCTGAATCAAGTGAATCAATAGCCAATCGAAACGTTCATATGCCACTTCTGATCAACCCTTTCGGGTCAATGGAATACGACAGGAGCCACTGACTGTGTTCATTAGCTGTGCGTACGCCACGTCACAGTTCCATTACCTTGTTCTTGTGGTCTTTTATAGGGTATTGCTTGATATCGACGGATCCGCCAGGTTCTGAACACTGCAATTGCTTATCCTTGATCTCTTTATTACTAAATGTACTCCCACTCTGTTGAGTACTAATCATTAGTTTGGTCACCATCACCCTATTCGCACTATGGTTCCAAGCTGGTTGGTGTGCAGCTCTGGTCCATAGTGCATTGGGCAGTTTATCGTATGATACTAATGGTTTGGGATGACGGTTGTTTTGTGCAAGTACTGGTACTACAGGCTTGCGCTACTTGCCCAAAGATTTTCGAATGAACTACTAATTTCGTAGTTGCGGTTGCTGAGCGAGTTTACTTCGTTTTCTCGCATTTGATTTCAGTAAGAACACAGCAGGTATACATTATATCATACTGTGAAATTTATCGAGTCAAGGACAACCAGTCGGAATAGCCCTCCTGCCATGATCTTATACTCAAGCTCTTGTTTGCGATCTGTTTCACAATTCGGGCGCGGTAGGTGTGCATTGCCGATTACTCCTACAGTGCTTTTACGGCCCCCTATTGGTGAAATCACTGTTGATTTGGTAGGATGAATAATTTCCCTTCGCATTTATTCTTCTGGTTCTTAGATGTTAGATCTTCCAATTTCTCAATGGTATTTTTTCCCTGAGTGATTGCTTCGTCCTCCCATCATGCATCTGGTCTCTCGAGCAGTTTATGGCCAGGAAGCGTGCTTCCCAACCCCCGGTACATCACAACAGCTTTCGTCTCAGAGTTCTGACCCACATCTAACCGAGAAACTGATTAATAAGCTTATCGAATGAATTCGAATGTTCAATTGATATCCAGCTTATTTCAATCGGCCCAGGATTTGGAGTATTTTTAGCCAATCATTTTTGCCTACGGGCATTTGTGTCATCGATTTCTTCTCGATGTTTGCAATTGCGCCGATCGATTTTAGTATTTCTAAAAAGTGTAACTTTCTACATAGGCGATTCAAGTTATATGGAAGCAAAATTTTATGACCAAAGTACCGAGGTAAGAAAACCTGTCCAATTGAGCTGAAAACCACACCGGTTATCGGAATAATTGAAGTAATTCAAGCTTCTAATTTCGCCAAGCCACTCTCGAGTATGACATACCACTTCATGCGCCCACCATATTTCCAAATGCCTCTATCGTTGTTCCTTGTAAGTTCATGAAGAAGCTGACTTCACAGAGGTCCAGAGGTTTGTACGGAAACTGCAACACTAGGCAGAACAACTTGACTGCCTTGTTGAAACCATGAGCCGTGCTTCGTTATCACTAGAATCGCATTTGAGTCTTGTGAATTGCGCCTGGACGTCCAGTTAGTTTCAGAACCAGACGATGATTTGTCAAAAGTTATTCGTTAGTTAGTTAAGATTCAAATTCAGAAAGACAACCCCTGATGGATAGTTTGCATTTTGTTTCGTCTTACTTTCTACACCAATGGGTTATTTGTCAAAAACTTAAATGACAAGCGGAATCTCGAGATCACTTGTACCGTGAAGTTTGAGTGACTCGAAAGCGGCAATGAACTTTCATAGTCAACCCGTTGACTGAAACGTCGTTTCCCGCGTGCCTTCCGTTCAAGTTGGAGTCGTTGCATCACTTAAGCAGACGCAATTTTATGGGTTCGTCTACGAAACACGAGTTTCGGATAGCGAAAGTGGATTTCTGTCTGAAGACTCGTGAGTAGTGATAAATCTTTACATTTTTATGAACCTAATCCACAATTTATCGTGGACGATTGGCCATGAAGTTCGTAACAGATAATTTAGTCATCGAAGGACGGCCTGATTTAGATCTTTCACTAAATTTTAAATCTGTGTGAGTGTAGAACGCTTTTGGAAGACGGATCATGGCAACAAGGTGTTATAAATCAGACAGCTGCACGTCTGCCTGTTGACACGAGGGTTGATTTTATGTCTAGTCTGAAAGTTGTCCAAGAGTTCGGATGAGTTGAAGACAGTCATAGAACAAGAATCGATCTTTTTGGGGAGTTGTGATGTTAAAATCCTCCTAAAATTGATGCACCAAAGATCTGAACCGGAACACTTGGTCTGTGCAATATTCAGTTGGCCATTTTTGCCCCAAAACTCAGGGGAATAAGACACTTTCACCTCATCATTCTTTCACTGATAAGCGTTTGGTGATATAGAATTCCAACTTAAAGTTCTAATTTAATTATTTCACGAATCCCAGAAATGATTACCCTACTCCGTTCGGAAGTGGAGATAGTGTGAAACTATTTTGGCAGTGTGTACGAGTTTGTAGTGAATTAGATCTGACTTGAAACGGTAAAACGGAGGGAGGCGTACGAAGCAGATAACTTTATGCTCACCAGCATCTGTTGAGAAGGGGTGTGCGTCACCCGGGGAAGATGTATGAACTGAGCAATTTGTCACTGGGCGTTACGTGACCCTCAGATCGTTCTACTCCCTTGTTGGTTAGATCGTTTGACTAACAGCATTGGGTTGGGTCCCTTAAGTTGAACTCCCGCTTTGGTCTGGACACCCATGTACTGCGAAGCTGATAACAGAATCCTGGATCCCAACGGATAGCCGATGATGTAGAGATGGAGGACAGAGAAGCTATCACGTGCGGTTATCGAAACAGGTTGTTTCCCTTTTTCTTTTTCTTCTTTCTCGCTCAAAGTTTTCACCCTTCTCCATGATTCCGATGGCACATGATCCCTGATTAGATGTGTGCAATATGTGTATTAAACGTAAAAATAATTCCCAGAGCTAATACAAGTACCAAATGACGAAGTTCTGTAAGCAGTTCGAAAATTTAGTCCAAGGGATATGCAAGGATAAATTCGTGAAATCTCTGTAACAACGTGCTTTCTGGCCACTCAAAGCAGACTTCCGCCACACTCGGGAATTCAACAGGGTCTAGACTAGGTAGTGGTGATTCGTTGAAGCCAATAAGCAACAGCGTCTACAAATCTGCGTTGTACAGTGATTTTGTGTTCCTTGTAGTTTGGATCACTGTATTCTACGTGGTGTGATTCATTTCATGACTAATCTCCAAATGTTCCACAATTATATTATCCTGAAAAAGTCTATCCTACAGCATAAGTTTACATACAGCCAGTTTGTCCGGGCAGTAATTAAGCGTCCGTCCTCCCAGAGTGATTTACCCCAACAAATAATCTACCGCAAACCTGGTGATTACGCACAGTTAAGAAGAATGTCAAGCCTGTATCCCCGCATCGTTACAAATACCTTTACTTTAAAAATGCAAGGTGAACTAGAAGGAAACAGACAACTACAATCTGTCAAAACCGATTCATATAACGTAGGCGATTATTCATTACCAAAACTTGTCAGTTTCAAAAGCCATGTTACCGACAAGCTCCAGTGCGACCATATACTCACATACTCACTTTAGAATGATTGTTGACAGTCAAGTTTTCCAGTCCCTCCTGTATGCGCTAAATTTTACTGAGCACACAAGCAACCTTGTATCTGTGTGCGTGAGGATATTTTGACAGGCAATTATGGAGGACTCAAGCACCTAAGACAGACGAACGACCGGGTTTAATGCAAATTTACACTGACGCTATGCAGAAGTTCTGCAATTCTCGAAGACGGTTCCGTAATCCCTAAGTTTGTATCTCTGGCTTGGTGAACAGGACAAGAATTAATTTCGGACATTAGTAAACCGGTTGTGTGAAAAATTCGATGCAAAGTTTCTTCTGTGCAAATTTTGTTGAAACGAAACAGGGTTTGTATTTGGCTACAGAACATGGATACATTCTGCGATTATTCTACAGGATTCCGAAACACATTGTGTACCAGGGACCTCTCACATTTCCGGATAGTTTCCCGCTCACGTCCTGATTTGTTACTCTACTCTTAAATTATATGAGGTAAAAGACGTTTGGGTTGAAATCTGCACTACGAGGAACTGCTAACTTCTTGGTATGGTGTGAGCTGTTGGGTACAGCAAAATCCTTCTGTAGAACTGCTATGATCCAACAGCGCACAATTTGACAGATGGCACACAAGTAAAGTTTAGTATACATTCCCTATACACAAAAGTCATCGAGGATGATAAATGAGTCCATCTCGATGATGTCCAAGTCGATCAAACTCAACCAAACTGATTGAGTGATTTCTTCCTTCAGACTATTCAGGGGCGGATTTCTGAAGTAAAAAGCATGGTTAGCACAAAGCCCCTGACCCAATCCACGTACACTATGGAGCTTCACTGAGTTTCTTATAGAAAACTGACCCATTTATCGACCATGGATCTGCAATCATTGAATTGAGATAAGAAAGCATCAACGTTGAAGACAGAGTGAAGTTTGGTCGACCAAAACGGACCAACAACAAAACTGCGTCATATCGGGTTTGAGGAAATAATCAGACTGGCACACGGTAAATTGACGCACTTCATTTCGTCGTGATCCCCGTACAACCATCACGAACACATTGAGACAATTAAAATAATACTGTATTACACTGATTGTGATATACGGACGCGCCCAGTTCGGGCGCGGTGGATATGCACTGCTGATGATTCCTAACAAGGATGAAACAGCTGTACAGTGCTTCCATGGTTTCTTTATGGTGAGTTGGGCGATGTTATCACATGGTGAATTATTTCATGAAACATTCAATCCCCTACTACTAAAAAGTGCTAGTTTAATTTGTCTTCGCTCTATCTCTTCATGGAATCTCCTGCACATTTGGGCACCTCTGAACGTACTGATAGTTTGCGAATATGGGGCGATCACCGAAGTTATTGGTTAAACTTTGATTTATATGAAGGGAGAAGACGGCCGCAGACGAACAGCTCTGGTGTCGAGGGTGCTATATTTTCCCCACGGTCAGCGGCAGTTGTATAAAATACTTCAAGTTCTCTGTCGGCACTGTGAACTGGTGAACGAGGCCCGTCGACAAGGTGGATTTGTTTGCTCTGCTCAGTTGACAATTCTCGCCAGGAGAAACCCTTTAATCCATCAGTCGGTCCCCGACTGCCTTCTAAAATTTCTATCGAATGACAACCGGCTGGTTCGATAGTTCTGAGAAAACCCAAATGAAGCAAACCAATTAGTCACGTGTGCATTTGTATTCCCCGCGGTCGCTACACCGTCACTTGGACCAACCTCCGATTTTCACACAGTTCCGTTATCAAGCCGCTCGTTTTTAAATCCATTACAATGGCCCGTAAGAATATAGCATTGTCGTTTGAACGCAGCAACTTACACTACCGGTAGACTTCTGTATTGTTAATATTAGTCAAGTAACCAAGCTTTGTGTTCAAATCATCCGCCTTTCTTAGGATACTTGCAAACAATCCACTGAAACAATTAACATTTCCATATTTTCTTTTCGTTGCTCAGTTTCTTCGCTAGGCTCCTCATTAATGTCGCATAGCTTTTCATCCGCCTGCGATAATTCCCAGCGTTGGATATCCATTCTCATCGTAGTTTCATCTGTTCGTGACTGATCTCTTCATGCGGGGAACACACTGTATTGGAACAAAATTGAAACTGTATCGGGGAGTGTTTGGTCTGAACTAACGAGCCTCACTCCCCTTTTATTCCAGTGACACCAACCCGTTGAACACCACAGAAGCTGATATCCGTCAGTTCTTCGTGGGGCGCAGTTCGCATCTGACGCTACAGGACTTCAAATCAAATAGACCTAAATTATCTTTAGATGATTGACCTGAAGCACTGATCTACGGGAACTAATGATCATAACCTGCCGGACATTTTCTCAACATGAATCGACCACACAGTTTGTTTTGACCTGGACAGAGGTGAACTTGAACATGACATACTTCAGCGATAGGAAGATGTTAAAGGGCAAATTCATTAGATGAAATGGTTTTTATTTTGAACTTGAGTGTCCATCCCAATAACCAGTACTCAATAGAATGATCAATGATTTAGACGAGTTAACCGCAGCCGTGCGCATCTGAAAGCTAGCCCGGGAATCTGAGTCGTGCACCTCACATTTTTGTCTTTTGGTTGAATCCAAAATGATGATCTTTAAATCACACGAAGACTTTTGATTCTGTCGTGGATATGAGGCTAACACGGCAAAATTAATCAATGGAGTGGAGCGTTCACATCTCGAGAGGTCGGCTGGAGTCAAACAACCAGCAGTGGGCTTTACTGTCGAATGAGTAACAAATGTAGCCGCTTTTCACATGCGTATCATTACAATCCCCGATTAGCTGGCCCCCAGGACTAAGTTCATAAAGGTCTGATCTCGAGAGAATCAATATCATCATCTGGTTTTTGACTAATGATACACACTCCTAACCAGCAAACTCATGTAGCTTTGACTGATGAAATTTTTGTTCCACGCCAAACACTTATCCCTGTATATCCAAGACCGTTTCGGCCAAGTATCAATACGTGAGACCAAATCCAAGTCCGAGGGCTTTGTTTTAAGCCGAGTCACCAACGACCAACCTGGCTACATCTTCACAGGCACTTGCCACAAATGGTTACCAGAATGAACGTTAAACTCGAGAGTAAACCACAACGCGTCAAAGCCGTTTGGGAGGAAAGATCAGCAAATCGGTTTCAACTCACGTTGGTTTGATTTCGCGTTTGGTACACCATTCCTATACAATTCAGTATAATATTGATCTATCTGTTAGGTAAAGCTCGAATTACAGTACCACAAACAGGCCCCTGCAGGGGGAGGTACAGGTAAACATGACAACAAGGACGTATGACGAGCCTTAATCAGCTTCGTGGAAAATGAACATATCATTGTCCAACAGTCATAATTGGGTCAGGCCGCTGGAACCCATTGGAAGCTATCGTTTTTAGCAGACTCATGGGAAATTTTATACCCATTTGCCTTTTTTGTGTCCGGAAGACGCAGTTTTCCGTCTGGTCAACAGAAGAACTGGATATTAGTTTAAACAAGACCATCTTGCGCAAATGTGGATTTCAAATTGACCAATGTTATAGACTTGAAGGGACAGAAATGAATTTTCAATAAAACCAAGGACGAAGACAGGATGCAGATTGTGTAGTGTTCTCGAGAAGGAGGAGGAGGACGAGGAGGAGGAGGAGGAGAATATCCTCAGTTCTTGTATGGCTGCAAGTAATACAGAGGCTGCGTTGAAGAAGATAGTGACAAGAACATTTACAAACGCATGTCAATCTTCCCATCATAATGAGACTACACACTGGTGTGGTATGACGGCTCGCGTGCCACCATGACCCAACTAGGTATGCAGGATGGCTTATCTTAAACCGAAGATCCAATTATACCTGGACTGTCAATACGTACAGGCGTGACAAACTAATCTCCTGGTCCTCCAGGTTGGGGTTGGTTTGAGCTGTAGCTCAATAGGAAAATTGAGCGCAAGAATAATTGATCCAAGTAGATGGACTTCCACTCAGCCACTTCCCGCGGCTTTGTAGACAAAGACTGACTGGGTACCCTAATTGTCCTCTTACATAGCATTCGTCCAAACAAACGCCAATGAATACCGCAGACATAATAAATTCCACACTGTACCGGTCGTCGCGTAAGATAATCAGAACTGCGCCATACACTGATTTGAGCTGTGTGGGTCGTGATAAGCATACGCCTGCTCCGAGTTCTCTTGCTGAATTAAGGCCCCACCGCCCTGTGGGTAAGATTTTTGAGCCAAAGGCTCCGGTTACGGTGTCCAAAGAAAAAAACACTTTGAGATGTGGACAGCTTCGAAGTACTGATAGCCCGACTACCTCCAGCCTCATTTCTGCAGGGGCTGTTTTTAGTTTCCACTGGTCTGATGCAGGGACCATGGAAGTTGCCACGAAGAGCTGCAACTCGACCGGTCTACATGATGGCAGCATTAAAGGAAAAGGAAGGAAGTTCGCAAGCATTACTTAAATCTGATTGTTCACTTCACTTGAGTGCCTTCAATGTCCACACATCCACCAAAATAGGTCAACAAGGTGCCCAGATAGAACTCATGGAGCTTTCAAAAATAGATGATGTCCTCGAAATGCACACACAGGATCCCACTTTCGTGATCACACTTCCTATCCCAGATGTAACCTCGTTCTCAAGCTTCATTCTTCGCGTGTTCGGTAATCCGGCTTAGAGCGCTCGTTGCCAGGGTGGTGTTGGGGTCGCTTTGAGCGTGTGAGTGCACTGGCACACGTAATCCCCATCAAGGCCACTAACGTGCGGTTTGGTTGGATAGTTCTGTGAGTGCCAATCTCAGTCAACTGAAGCATCGCTGGCTGTTCCTCAAATGTGTAAGCACCCGCTGATTGCAGGACCCTGAGTTGAAAGACGAGTTCTACCGGGAGGTATCTCCGTTACTCCGCTGTGTGCATTCAACGGACGTTGTGGTCGTTGCTGGCGGTTTCAGTGCCCCAAATGGATACTAAGTAGAGAGGAACCGGTACGTCGGAGGTTGATTTTCTGTCCCAGCAGATCTCACCAGTAATGGGGATGGTCTCATTCAGGTTTGTTGTGACCACAGGCTATGTCGGGTAAACACCAAATTTTGTCACAAAAAGCGACATCGGATCACCTAACGTCCCCTCCCCCACACTCGTCCTCACAGCGTTCGACTCAGATCGATCAAATTGTTATGTGTCACTGGTAGCGTGGGTCAGTCGAAGAACGCCAATCGCCCTCATCCACACCTGTGTAATCAGGCCATGTTTTGGTCTGCATTCACATTCAATTAGGCCTAATCTGTGGTCACACCAGCACAATAATCATTTATCCGGCACACCCGATTCTAGATAATAATGGCCGACTACAATTCCTGTCGGAACTCTCAAGATGATTAGAATCTCATTAAAATGCCCAGGATCCGACCGAACACTGGGACCAGATCACACGAGCAATGCACTCAACGGAAACTACCACACGGGACTCCAGACCAATTAAAAATCAGTAAATATGGGTATCCTCAAATTCAATTACATTATTAAATTCTCGTAGATCCGTCCCTCCAGATACAACATACGATGAGACGCGCAAACCCCTGAGATGTCAACTGACCAGGAGTTGGAGAAATGACCAAGAGTGGTGTTGAATAGGGAAGTGTAGCGCAATGGAAAAGGCTGCAGCTATCGGATATAGTATAGTGACAGTGTTTATCGACTGATTAGGAATACTGATCCACAAAAGCCGAACGTAACTGAGATGATCAAGGAAGCAGACGGCACGTTGATTCATTCTCAAGACTATCGGTTGACGAGTTGGGTAGAACGACTTAGGGAACTGTTTGGTTGGCCCACAACCACCGTGGCCTTCCCACCTCTGTCTGCAAATGAATCAACGTAGGTGAATACCAACCCTTCATCGGGAAATGGAAGTGATCAGGAAGTTAGGTTTTCTTGAAAGTCAAAAGCTGGCTAAACCAGCTGAACTGTCGTCATCGTTCTTCACGAATGGTGGCCAAGTATTAACATGGAAGTCCACGAAACTCCTGGGATCAATCTGGGAAATGGAGTAGACTCCTAAGGATTGCTATGAATCGGTAGTTGTGCCGATTTACACCAAAGATGGTAGATCCTCGTGTGAAAACTACAAAGGAATTAGTTTAGAAAGCCTCACATCCAAACTGCTAGTGGACATTCTCCTGCGCCGATTATCTAGTACTCGCAAAAATTGTGTGCATCAGAATCAGGCTAGTTTTCGTCCGGATTGTGATTTTATTGACCAAATCGTCACTTCGTGGTAGATCTTGGAACATAGGCGAATATTTTGTAGACTCACTGCACCTGCCTTTCTTGATGTGAAAACGGCATTCGACATATTCGATCGTGCCGTTCTGTGGCTCTGCCTGTCGTTGAAGGGTATACTAGATCGAATCAATTCAATTCACTCACTCGATCTCTCTAGGTTAATAACCGCAGCCGAATTCGTGCTTATGGCGAAGTTTCACCCGAATTCACGAGGAGAAATGGTGTTCGCCAAGGTTATACTCTTTTCCCATTCTTTTTCGCGAAACGAGTTGGAAAGTCTGAGTAACACCAGAATTCCTGGGGTTTCGTAAACGCTAATGGATTCGGTTCAAAACCCGTTCGTAGCCTTTTTAAATCTGAACACCAAGGCAATATAATCCTGGGCAGTGTTCAAATTACTCGGGCGTAAAATCGAGCAATTACAATTTTTCACCTATTTAATGTATTTTCCCGAATATTTTCATGTTTAGTCCCTTATTTCACAAAGTAACGAGCAGACCTAGGCACTTCTTATGGGTGGGTGCATTTTTAATCAAGTCAGAAGAATGCGACAGTGTTTATTTAAATGCAATTCCTTGAAAATATGTAGTTTTCCCTCAATAGCCAATTTTGGTCTTCTAGTATGTAATTCGTAATCTCCAATGTCAGTAAGTTTTCTGATCTAATTTCGTCCCACCGACTGAATGGTCAAATTTTACATCGAATGGTGATATCCATCCAGCAGTCAATCAATGGACGACTTCCCCATCCACATGCCTGGGACGTTATACCCATCCTGCTCTTTAATTGCCTCAACGTACTTTTGACAACGTTATCATTCCATTTCATAAAAAACAGGTTTAAAAGTTGCTTCGCGATCGGTCGCGTGTTCTGATCCCCAATACCTAGTTGGTTGGTAATCTCTTTTGTTGTCCTCATCTCTGCGTGCACACTCATTTATCTTAATCCAATCTTCCGCGCTGATAAAGCACCAGGGTATTTTCTTTGCATCTACGTATGACGTTGACTATACTGTTTTTGGCATACACTGGCGTGCTAGATAGGACGAATATTATTGGAACCCATAGCTGTAATTTTGCGTCACCCCGGTGCATCGCGAGCCCAAGGAAACAATATCAAAAACGTACTATTTCTGCTAGTCGATGACCTTATTGTAACTTATGAGCTCAAGACAAGATACGGAAATTTATCAGGGAGCGTCAGTCGAAATGGAATCTGGTATGCACACATTGCCCCTCTGGGAAAAACTCATGCAGATAAAACTCACGATCGCCAGACCTCATTTGTTTATCTAGTTTCCATCCCCGGTCTTTATGAAACATAAATTGCATCATTCGTCTATCTGCGAAGATAGACCTGATTTCTTTACAGCGAGTGGTACGATTGAATTTTGAGTCGAGAATGAAGGATTGTGAGTCGAGGTTAGAGAATTGTGGAGTACTGTTCCAAAATTCTCTATCGGTCCGTTTCCCATTATCTTTTAATATGTGACCTGAGCAGAACTTCTGATTTTGCAAGACTGACTCAACAGTCGACTGGAGTGTGAAATGACTGAAATATAAACGTGTCCGGAGACGCCGTTCTACCCGGTAGTTTTGGACTAAGAGAAGCCATATTTTCGGTTCTGACCGCGCAACTACCAATGTACTTTAGGTAGCAGGAGTGAATGTGTCCAGTGAAACCTGTGGATGATGGTCATGGTGACAACACACTGAAAAGATGGAATGTCCTGAGTCTACCTTCAAGAGCATACCACAACCCGATGAGCGTTCTGAGTTTCCTGGATCTCATTACGGTTAACTTTGCGTGTCGTCTGAGTCTAGTCAAGTGATATCATTCCAAGGCAGGAACAATACTTTAAGTTGGTACTGAATTTTTCCAAGAAATACTTTGAAATCTGGGACATTAATGTGACTGGGCGAGTTTGACTACGGCTACAAACATTCCGTTGACAGTCGTGATACCTGTTTGCCTGGTTACTTAAATCCACACAAATGGGACAACAGATCGACAGTTGATTGGTCTCGATTGGCTGCACCGGTGGTTTTCGATCAATGTGCTGCGTTGGTGTATTGAGGTTTAGTGATCTGAACGGACCTTGGAAATGACCTTGATCTCCCTCAAAGAAATGTGGTTCACGCATCCACGAGGGTGCTATTACAGAAAATCACATCTGGCTGTTCTGTTTGGGGTTTTATTCAAGCTGTTACCGTTATCTTTGAAGTGTGTCGGACAGAAATTGGCTGGGTCACACGGAACATGTTGCTTAACCAGCCCACGGCGTAATGTTAGACAGTTGACCAGTCGACAGTGAGTTTAATTCAACGGGCATGATTTTGGTTGAGATAAATCACTCTTTCCTCACTGACCGAAAGACCATTGGCATGAATCGCAATACCTCTCGAATGAACCCGGCAGTTCACAGATGGTTTGCCCCTGCTGTAGCATGGAGGAGCCAAAAGCATGCGCTTATTCTACTTCAAATCGGATCCATTAAACAAGGCAAAGATTACCAAACGATGATCAGAGGCTACCAAATGTCAGAAGAAACATATAGGCTAGTGTTGAATTGTGTCATGAACGCTGAAACGGAACGAGAGTCATCTTGCGTTGGCTTCCGCCATGCGAAATGTTCTGTACAGAAATCCAGGGGCAACATTCTTAAACTCAATGCACGAGCAGGAGAAATAAATGCTACCCTAAAATATTAGGTAAAATTTACGCAACTTCGTCAATCGAAATTTCCCTAGAAATGCTTAATCAGAAGTACTGAAACCTACCATACACTGATTGAGTTATTTGTATTGATAACAAATTCAAGGTAGATACTCAGGCAAGTTGTTCAAAAAAACAATTTCTTAGTGTGTATTCCGAATTCCGTTGTGAATAAAGGTGAAACTGCGTGGCCTCAAGTCTACCCATCCAATGCAACTTAGCAGGACATCAGGCTTGCAGTGCGTTCGTACTCCGAGACACTAGTGTGATATTCCCAGCTTACTCTGTCTAGCTATTTTCGACTTACCTTCACTGATGAAAATAACGAAATGAGATTGTATACTCGGGACATCAAAAGTTACAAACAGTCAGGTGGTCCGCGTAGGCGAAACAATGGCGACCATCATATACCACTTTTTCACATCATCTCGGAACTGTGTAACATTTGCTAGGTTTTGTGTCAGAAATAATCAGCATTGAGTAAAACTGTTTCTATTTCATAAAACCTGCTAAGCACATGCCTGCTAGCAAACTATAGGGTAATGGACAGGCAATCACTGAACCTTACAACACGTCGCGCAAAAGTGCTCAAGTATGATGGATCACTTTTTAGGGTTATATAGACGAGGCGTGAATAGGTCATTTGAATAGCAACGCCCTACACTTTTGAGTTAATTCCTAAATGAAATGGGCAATGCTGGTGCCATAGGCTTTCGATGATCCTCATGGTCATTTCACGTGATTCTTCAAAGCCGAAACGCAGTGTTTTCTGGAATTGCACTTTTGTAAATGCATGTGCATTTGAGACAGTTCTTCAATACAACAGATACATTCGACAATGGATGGAAACAGAGGGCATGAGAACGACACCATTTTCGTCAGAAAACAAGCTCCGTAATGTACCGGCCTAAGGTGGCGGACAATGAGAGATACGTTTCGTAAATTTCGAGCGACAAAATCCCAAACTTCACACTAAAACGATTAGTGTATATGTTTTGCTTTATTGATTTCGTTTTTCGCCGGAAGCGGCAACACCCAGGTAAGCTGCTGTTGGTCGAATCAGACGATTAAAAAGTTCCTACTCGAGGATCATCGTGAAACGTTTTCGGAGAATGAGACTGTTTACAGTTTTCTAAAAGTGGTCCATCTCCACTGGGCCTAGCGAAGTTCTGAATCTAGCGTGATTTGAATATTGCTTTATAATTAGAAACATGGATTTGGTAGTGGAACAGACAAATACGTCATATACACAGTGTGGATACCTTTGGCGTATATTTTTTCGAACAGTTGCGCTATTGACGAGAACGTTTTGAGCGACAGTCCATTCCGCATGCAAATTTTAACTTCCTAACTTGAATTACTTTCCAGTTTTGTTCTCAGTTGGAAGACAAAAATTCTACCTCCTCGAATCCTGTGTCATGACCCGTTGCCTAAATTCAATTTATCTGATCTGGGACAAGCGGACGTGCTGCACCGACCGCCTAGGATACTGTTAAGACCAGGGGTATCGATGGTGTGTGAACGGCGTAGTAGATATATGTTTCAGCTTACTATCCAGACAGCCTATTGTGTACATCAATCCGTCTGTTGGAAAGGCCTTATTAAGCACCCAGACAGGTGTGGCTGATCGAGTTAGACCTAATCACCCGGCCACCTACTCCCTTGTTTTGAGGGGCCTCCGATAATCCTCGATAAGTAAGGCTCGTCTAGGCGCATCAAACCAGCGACTCTCGTTTCGAGCTTCTGATGTTTCAAGGGGCATTTTTCCGCCGTCTTTACGAGCAGCCATTGTCGACGTTCCAACAAATTTCTGGCCCTCCTTCATTTAGTCAGGGAAGTCTAGGGACGCTAAGACCGTAGGGTAATAACAAAACAATAACAATCTCAAATATGACTTGGAGGGTATGCTATACCATTGTAGGACTGAAGTTAGAAAAACACCTCCTTGAGGCCAATGATTGCAACGTGAAATTGGGAAACCATGAGCTCAATTTTAAAAGGCATCACAAATGGTCCACACAGTACGTGGCTAATCTAAAGTGGTAAACGGACCCCGTTGCTGACTGATCGGTGATCTGACGTGGGCGGGCTCGCCCCGATTCCACATCAAACTGCAGTTCAGCCATAGTTTAGGTTGGTCCGCTTGTTAGATGTGATAGATAGCAGCCAAAATAAATGTTGTGCCTTTTCCGAAATTAGATGTATAGTCCGTTTCACTTTACAATCACTGATTTCAGTGGGATTTCTCCTGGAACCCAATCTGGAACTGGTATATTGATGGTTAAGTAAGACTAACGGCCCCACCACTGACCAAAACATAGTGGAGTTTTCAACGGAGGAAACGTGCGAACTTGATCTGACCGTTAGTGAAAATACACTTAACGCTTCAGATAAATGCATCAGTCTGGTGTTATTGACTGGTGGTGGAAGCTGAGATGACTAGTTTGGACGATTGCATTCTCTATGAGAAGCACGGTAAATGGACGATAGATTGACTGATCGACTACACGTTCGGCCTACTTTCTGCTACTTTTCGCGAGTTTACTTGAGATTCACGCTTCATTAGGCGAATTCGCGCGCAGGCGCATCTATAACCCGCCGTTTTTCTACGTCCCCTAAGGCTATGGCGTGACTCATCACTTGCGAGTAGCCTGTATCTTTCAAACCGGCCATCACCACAGTTATCACGTGTCCGGAATCGAGGCCAAGCCAGGGACGAAGGCCCCTGCCGGGGCAGGACAGCCGAAAGTGGGCCGATGGCACCGATCGATGGGCCTGCAGACGAACCAGCTCAACAACCATACGGAACACGTAATTTATGGAGCGGAATGAATCAATACGTTTTGTTCAGTTTGCTTACGGCAAGCTCCCGTATTCATTTCTTACAAAACTTAATGCGCAACCTACCTACCAGTTACTTTGGTGTCTTTTGAATACCAACTGACCTGAATAGAGTTAATTTGAGTTGACATTAAGATCGATCTAAGGCGCTTGAATCGCACCGCTATGAACCAATGACAAATCCCTGAAAAGTGCTCATCGCAGTAGATGAATCGTGTCGGCATCCCGGCCTCAGTGGCTCTTCACATATTTTACAAAGGAGCGGTAAGTGACTGAATGGAGAAAACATTGGCTGTTTTGAACCTAGGTTAATTAAATGTGATTTTCCAAAGGTGGCTGAAATATCATCGAACGGTAAGCGTTTACAAATGAAGTACATGTAGGAGTTAGCCACGGACACCAACGCTGCACGATCGTACGAAGCTACTTCAATAAGCCCATTCCAAATGCTTCGCTTGGGGGTGATTTCTGAAACATGAAGTGAAGTTCCCCTGGTCCTATATACGCCGAGAAGGATTCCACCAACTAGTTACTCATTAGAAAGTTGCTGGTCTTATTATTATGCGAGCTTGGAATGTTTTGCGCATCCGTGTACTTTAAGTTCTCCACAAAGGAACACTTCATTGGGGCAACGAATAAGGTTTCACAATGAGAAGTAATGGTAAACGACTTCCAGTCTAAATAATCAAAGAAATCATAGATATCTGAACTGAGACCACGAAAGTTTACCGCCTTCAAGGCACCAATTTGAGGCTCCAGAATAAGAAAATTGGATTTACCGGACAATTAAAAAATTGCATTATGAAACATGCACCCATACGCATGCCGCGTGTAAGTGATGGACGAGATGAGTTAGCAAAGCTGGAACATCAATATGGCCCATGACGTGAGACGTACTTTTGAAAGACGTCAACTTTGTCATTGGTTCATAGATCTCACTCAAGCGGTGCATTTCAAGCACCTTAGAGCGATTTTGATGTCAACTCGAACTAACTTTGTCCAAGTCAGTTGGTATTCAAAAGACATCAAAGTAACTGTTAGGTCGTTTGCATCTGAAACTACGAGAGGTTCATTTCCTTTTCCATGAGTGTAGTATCAGCTAATTTATTCGGTGACAAGAGAGGATGTTCCCGAGATAACGTCAATGATGTTATGTAAATATGCAAGACAAAAAAAGCTGGAAGTGCAAATAGGGAAATGTTCCTTTGATGGTGCTTTCCCATTATCAAAATCATGAAATTGTGCGACTAGTTGATGATCGCATTTCCATTTGGAAGGATAAAAAATCCCCATTCCATTTGAAAATTGGTTTCAGGAACTGTCGTAGGAATTTGAAGCAGACAGTATTGATCGTTTACTAAAATAGACCACTCCGACTGAACTACACTTGATGAGTCATCCTGTCTGTCAACCAGTAATGGTCAGTCTAAACCAGTAATCTTATCGATCTGTAAGCAATCGTTTGCACAATCATACCTGGCCAATCTATTTCAGCAGATTGTTTGCACGCACTCACGGGCATTAGTCAGACCAGGATTTTTCATCAAATTAATTTGACAATGGCATAAAAAAGCTTTAGCCGTGGAATATGTGCGGCATTTTTCAAACAAAAACAGGATCCATTTGAAATTCTAATTCAGCATTCTCCATTGCGGAAAAATACTGTCGATGATAATTTCTCCATAGTCGAGATATTTTTCAAAGCATTAGTGAATTCCATTGCCAACGTGATAGTCGGATTGAACTTGATTTATTGCATCGCAACTACGAAAACACTTCTGCTGTTGATGATGCCACTCTTGATATGGGTAGTCGAATACGGTTTTCTGCTGGGTAGGCTGGGCCCGGCTAAGCACAAAAGGTAATGCCATTCCATACTCCCAAAATACTCAATGGACTTAAATTTGGCGAACAGTAAACAGCATAGACTCTATCTTTAGTGAAACTTCTTTTCTGTCTAAATGGTGCTTGGAGCTATCAAAATCCTTTCAGGATCATCTCATCTCCACTCCAGGTCGTATTAATAGTCAACGTGAACGATCTAAACTACACTCATTTTTGTCCGTGGTTTCCATCCCGCCTTGTGATAGTAACACTGGCATCCGACTTCCGAATAGGTTTGAAACAAGTCCGAGAGTTACGTTACAGCAAGTCAAAGAAGAATGCCAGTGCTAGATTCAGTGAGTAGGTATGCAGTCTGTGTAAGAAGTCTGTGCTTTAATTACTTACGACAGACCTAGAGTTACTGAACCCAGCCGTCAAGACAGCCCGTGCGTACCACGCTGACATTGCGGGACGTGGCCGAGTTTGTTCACGCAAGTCACACAAAGATTAAATATGTGACCTAATTTATCTTTATCTATTAATGAAATAACCACGTACATCATTTTCAGGAGAGGGTGGCACGTGACTAACGGGGCCTGCCAAATGGGGAAGGTGGGAGGATTCGAATCCGAGATTTTTACGTCCATCTGCCGCGACCCTATCGGCTTGACCACTAGCGGTCAGGACATGAAAGGGACGTCTGTTGTGTGTACTTTGCCCAAACACTTAGAATCGTGAATCAGCCGGACGTCGTAGGTCATCAGATCTTATTTTCACAACGACTATCGTCATCATCAGTGACGTGCCGGTGAAACTACAGTTGGATAGAGCATCTGACGGGACAAATGTTTTTGAATCCACTTCGGACTTGCTGAACAAGCCAGCCTAGGAATAAGCTCTGGCTGCATCAAGTGAACAACAGTTTTCTGTTTACAAGAATCAGAGTGAATTCTCTTTCGTGACTGTCGTACCACTTGTACATTCTCCTCGGCTCCCCATGATCACTTGATCACATCAATTAGATCAATTCAGTTTGTAACAGTCTACATTCCACGATATCCGTGACTCTTTTGACTGTACTGTAACCACCAGATTTGGTGCACAATAAGACCAGAGATAAGAATGTAATCCTTGCACACTCCAAACGGACTGCGGTGATGTGTATTCTGACGACTGTGGTTGTTGTCATAAAAACAAGTGTATTTTCCCATGTGCTACCGAGACCTGCATTTTGACCCAAACGGTCGGTACCTCAGGTATCAGTGCGGCTTGTTGACAGCAAAATGACCACTCCGGGGCAGATTTGGCCGAATAGCCGTGTCAACCACTCTCCATGGACAATGCCAATCGGAAAGGCTAAGATGACAAACGGTCTCGTGAGGTATTGCCTCGATTGGACAACCAGATTAAGCTGATGCTTCGAAAAACAATGGACCTGATGACTTATTAGTCAAGTCGAACGTTAATAAACTATTTTTTAAACCTTAACCTTTCGTTCCCAAGTTGAAGTTGAAGGTGCAAGCAAGAAGCTTCTTACTGTAAGCCCTACGGGAATCTGTATCTCTACAACCGTTTGATGATGCATGCAATGCTACATGGACTGGGATTTATGAAGCTATTCTCGTACGATCTAAGTAGAACAAATGTGTACTCTAATTATCCGTTATCTGGTACATGGAATCATTCGCCAGCATTGCCAACGGGTAATCGGATCAGCTAGAAACTGCAGCATTGCATCAAATGATGACACTCATGAATGAACAAAAGTAGAAGTCTTTTATCGAACTTGTTAGTACTGTCACGATTTTGTATTACAGATGTACCGAATAAGGGCTCTATTGAATCAATGCCAAATAGAATTGGTCAACGGCATCTCAAAACGCGACTTTTGCAGTTAGTCGAATTCTCATTTTCTATTTACTTCATATTCATTATGGCTCCAAATTAACCGTGATTGTAATGGCCGATGCTTCTGAGTACGGAACTAAGGTCGCTATGCCACACGAATCCCCTGATAACAACCGTTAGGTTGTGCCCCTTGTTTTTTATATAGCTAACATCAAGAGAGAAGAATTATAGCTGAATTGAAAATAAGCGGTTAGAGAGAAGAACCGTTATTCTCTATCTTTGTCAAAAAACAGGGGTCTCAGTACACAATGGCAACCCGTTGCAACTTTGGGTCGAAATGTTGTTGCCCCTTATAGGAACCCCAGGTATTGGACCCCTCGATGTCCTTGCCGCACTTATATCCATCCAGGGCAGCTGCTTCTTTGATGAGGCTGGCCTGAATGTAGCAACCGCTGTTGATCCTTAGCCTGTGGCTCCGTCCTCGAAGATTCAGTGTAAAGTATCCCCGATTCTACCACGGTAGCAACTTGTTGTGGGTAGGAACACTTTGTTGTATTAATGGTTAGCCTAGGAACCTTACAACAAAGCTTGTCAAGGATGTTTCAAAGAAAGGGTAGTCCTGTGTTTTGACCATGATCCTATGATGTTCGGTGAGTGAGTTCTGTTATCAAAAAATGCCAGTCCGGTTTGTTAAGACAATTCTGCTTGGTCACCCTGGGATCAACTGTATGGAGACAGTTGCCTGAAGTTACGTATGCTGGTCATTCGCCAATAAATGACCTGAATGAGTAATCAACATTTTTCAGTTGTTCTTTCTCATCTAAACTACCCCCAAAAACCGCACGACAATCCTAAGAATCCTAAAAACCCCTTGGGTTCGGCCCTTGTATCGATTTTTTCTGGGTCCATCGACTGGGAGAATCACGTAATCATTTTGGATGCATAATCAATGGGGTTCCTACGTGTATTATGACCAGAAAAGCTGTAATGGAAAATCCGAGCAGTCTGATATTTCCAGGAAAATGTATCTCGCATAATTACTCCTAGTTTACATCTATACAGTTAGCTTTATTTTTTACTTAGAATTACGTCCACTATCTTTGCTCAACAATCTGTGGTGACGTAGACCGATCTACTGACACATTGGAACGTTGGTTGATTCAGATGCAATTAAACTACAACAGTCAGTCGATACTTTGCCCAGGAAAACAGTTTGTTACATTGATACTCAAATGCGTCGCAGTGAAGTTGATCGATAAGCGTCAGATACATGGTGCTAAAAATCCCATCGTTTCCAACAACGCGTGTTCCTAAGCCTAATTTTGATCGCACCCGAACAAGTGACAATTTTAGGAATAGTAGCACAAAAAGTACGAGCAAGTTTGTTGCGAGAAAATCGTCACTGTCCTCAATAGCACCGTCACCCCCGGGGCCTGTTTGTGTACCGCCTATCGATCAACGTTACCAAAGATTCGTCTTATCTCACGGGCATTTGCGAGAACTTGGTTATTAGTTCCAAATTAGCATAGTTTTTCTTCTCGAAAATTCTTTGCGTTTTTTATTTCGCCTCCAGTCCGATGATCTTGACAATCACTACAGAGTGATATGCTACTGGGTGCGTGTCTAGGTTGCGGGTGAGGGAACGGCCACCATTCAGGTGGTTAGCCGTGAGTGAGTTAGGTCCAAGCTCACGGAATAAGCGTCCTTGAACAAGCAGGGCAGCGTCGAGGACGTGGTGGGTTTTCGCCTGGCAAGCGATTTCCCTAAAAATGCCATAATGGCCCGCTGGAGGAGCCGCGACGTGGCTAGTGTGGCCCGCCAACCAAATGAGGCCATTGTCACTTGTCGTGTTCTACTGACGCGACGAGGCTTTTCAATTGGCCCTCGACCCGTCTGGAAATAATTCTACTGTCTTGCAGAAAGCGTTGTGAATCGGGCGACTGAGCAGTACAGTAGCCCATAACGCACACAAACATGATCTACGGAAGAACGCTTCTGTCTGTTTCCTCACTTGTAATCGCGATATTCTATCGCACAGAAGTGTTTGTTCCTCTAACAAATCGTGTTACTCTTGTTCCCATCCTATTTCCTTACATTCTTCTGAACTCCAGTCGGCCAAGCTAAAGGTGGATTCACTGGAATAAGTCCTATTGCTGTTTTCTCATGTTCTCCATCAGATAGCATCCGAATCTCATCGAACCCACATTCGCCAGTTGATGCAATTCTTTGTCCTCGATGCCCCTTCAAACTTGCCAACTTCAGTGTGCGAACACTGATACGTGTAGGCCGACAGGGGTGTTTAGCCCGTGCACTGGAGACCCTAGCCATCGACTTGTGCTGTATCCAAGTGATTCGCATTCAAAACCAGAACTCTGTTATCCGGCCGGCATATCCATTTAGTCCTTCCTTGAAGTTTCATCTGCATCTTTCTGGGGACTCTGAGGCTGCGTTTCTGGTGTTGTTAGAGAGGGCTGATGTTGCACCACATGACTAGATGTCAGTCGACAGGCAGGCATGCGCAGCGAAATTTGGAGGTTCATGCAGAGTAAATAACCGTCGCTCTTATAGACGCAGCCTGTTTGTCATCTCGGCGTACGCCCCAACAGATTGCAGCCCAGATGTAATCAATGACATTCTATCAAAACTGTACGAATTCTTACGCACAGCAAGGAGGGGGTACATCGTGATTTTGGCGGGGAACATGAATGCTAGAGACGCATCTAGGGGGTCCTTTTGATCTCGATTTCTGTCATTCGGAGAACCGGGAACGGTTGCTGGCTTTGTGTTCAAACCATTAATAACCAACCGATCGGATTTAAACGCAGTTTGTCTAGAAATCAAGTACAGGAAGGAGGGAGCATTTTCAGTTCCATATGCATTTAACTTCAATTTGTGGTGCGTTGAATTCAATGAAACTGTTTTAGTGAACATTCCACCGAGAAATTTAGACTTTGACTTCACTGAGAAGATATTGCAGTGGACCACTGAGCCATGTCAAGTTTGCTTCTGTTGAACGTCCTTTGGCAAAGTTACATGAGATGAGGTCCGGACGAACAGCAAAGCAATCGTTCTAAGTAACTTTGGGAAGTACACAATAATTTCCCTTAATTATGCCAGATATGTAAGCAAATTCTTCCCAAATAATTTACTGTGCTCCCGTTCACAGTGGTCTGAAACGTGACCATCTTATTAAAGCACATTTTAGAGTACTTACTGTGAGGTACACTTAATAGATTTAGGCCAAAAGACATGTTTTCCAGGCATCCTGAACCAGAAGGATATTTCTATCTAAGTGCGAATACTTTTCGGGTTATTCCCAGTGATTAGCGTATAATTCGAAAGTTGCTTGAGGACCGTTGCGATGATAGATAGCATGTGCTCATCCTGTGTTTAATCCATTTCCGTAAGATTTCGTTGAGGCACCAATTTAAACAACTCATCTCACAGTCAAGCTGAAGTGAATGGCCCACCAGTGAGCATTGATAATGAGGCCGTCTATCACTTTTTTATCAACTCTCTTTTGATTCACTTGGGTCCCGGTGGCGTAACTATCTTTCAAATAAGTCACTCACCGTGTGTTTGTGATTAAAACAGCAAAATCAATGGGAGTTTCATTTCTACTACTGATGGCCTTTTCGATAGTTAAAAGTTGGCAGAATTCACCCCGGCCTATTGGTAACCCTGTAGGTTAAACTCAAGCATGTCGAACCCAGACATACACCTCCACCGGTGACATATTAGAAGAGTCAGGTGCGTTGGTACATCGCAAAACTGACTGAACCAAACCAATCACATAGGCACACACACATTAGCCAATGGCTATGTTGAGTGTGGGACTATTGCTTGAACGCCGAATTTCTGTCTACAGACAAAAATGCCTCATTTACTAGTGGCCGCCAGCCTCCTGGGTTCATCGTTTCTTCTTTGGTCTTTATTTCGGGCACGGTCTCAGATCTCATAACGCAAATCAGACGATTTTTGAACGTATCCTCTAACACCAATGACTGATATAGACCTGGCTCTCAGGCGAACAGTTGCACGCAGTCCTCATCCGCGATTCATCCACCTGGTCCCATTGTGCTTCGTCAGATTGACCTGATTGCTGAACATCGGATTATTCAAAACCCATCACTCCACAACCAGCACCATCATATCCAGCATAGTGGGTTATCAAGAGAATGTCTTAACGCCCAGTATCTTCCCATGCAGAGTTGTTATCAAGCTGCCAAGAATCTCAATTAGTTGTGAGTTGCATCAGTACAATCTGGTGGCTGGAAAAGCCTTGAGATTTCATTGCCAGTCTGCTTGATAGGGGTTTTCGTAAGGCGAACTTCATTGCCGCTCAATAAACTATCTGGTCTTATTTTCCTAAAACCTCAACCTGCTAGTTCGCAGAATTCCCACCACTTGATAAATTCCAGTGAAATTTGGAGGGCGCTTTTGAAGCCAGCTGTAACTAGAATGCGAGGGTCCGACTTACTTAATAAAAACAAAAGGGATCCTATGTTTATGGAGTTAGCTGATGGCCAGATGGACGTCGTCGTTACGCCCAGTAAAGGGGGGAAATAAATGTAGAGTAACAGATTGTCGTTTGTTTCTAAATGGATCAGTCTCACTAGTCTTGGAGTATTAGAGAGAGATCGGGTGATTTGCTCGGATTCATGACAAAAAAAGCAGAGCTGACTATTTCACAGGAAACGAATGAACAACGCTCGATAGATATCTTTGCAACGAATGCAACATTACACCATAAGCAATGCCAGTAGAATTCTTCCGGCCATATTTGAAAACGGCACTTCCTGGGTCCGAAAAAGGGGTTGCCTTGAAGTCACCAGACAAAGGAAAATATTTTCATGTAGACTTCAATGCATGAAATTCCGTGAAACTCCCCGTTCACAGATCCGACTGGAAACTAGGTAACTACTATACACGCTCGATGATAGTTAACGATAGATCAAGCTCTTCCTGCGCGAATTTCAACTTGTACCAGAAAGTGAAATAAACCACTCCAAAATGAGGAACCAAATTTCACTTAAAAATGCCCTCTTGGAGAATAAAAATGGCAAAACCTAAGAAAACTAACCAAGCGAAACCGTTCCCACCCCTAATTTATAACCTAATCAGCTGGCTTTGCGATCGCTGACTAAATCCAATAGGCTTTGAGACCCTGAAGCGCTTCCTCTTCGTGTCATTCACGAGGCGGTATCGATCTAATGTCTTGGCAACAACGATGGTGAATTCGGAAGGAGACCGTTCTCACAGTGGATACACGCCTGCATCATACACAATTGCGAGGAGTGTGCAGCGTCCCATGACCGGTAATCCGGTATTGGTGACCTTGAAGCAACCGTCAGCCTGCAATTTCGGCTACCATGTTCGAGTGAGGAAGGCTGATTGAATTAGAAAAACTGAAGTTCACACGTTTAATGTCAGAACAAAAGAAAAATGTTCTAAGAACCCTCCAGTCCGCATCTCGGATGGTGTACAGAAAAATGGAAAGAGTCTTACGTAAACAAAATCTTCATCTCCAGCTGGGACTCGTGTAACACAAATAGATCAATGAAAAAAGGGTTTATTTTGTTCATGAACTGCTTATACGTAAATGGCACAGACGAGAGACTATTGTTGATGTGACCCAAGAAAAGGAGAATTCGGCGGACACGGGATCGCTAACAAAATCCGTGATGATAGTTTTGTTGACAACATCGATTAGTGGATAAAAAACCAGCTGCATTGAGCATCACGTGATAAATCAGCATTCTGTCAACCGCGGTTAAGCCGTGAAAACCACTGATTTTATCGATCTGTTCCAAACTGCACTATAAACCATTTCACACACTTATATTCTGGTCAGCCAAGTTCGGTGAATTTGATGTTTTTATTTCCCTGGTTAAACCAGATCGGCGTACTTGATACCATAACATATACAGTACCTACTCGGAGTTGTACATCTGTAATGTGTTGGATGACCTGGCACCACATTTCTCTGTCGATCTGAGGGTGGGCGAAGAAATCTGGGGACCCAATCTGCCCGCATTGATCGCTAGAGTCTTCAGTGAACGAACTAAACACACCTATCATCCAATACGCATTAGCATCCCCACGTTATATGCGGCCAGTGTAAAGGGCCATTGAAGACGAAGAAAACCAGCCGGCCGAGGCGATTTAGATGATTTGGATGGCAGTCGAAAGATGCCACGTGGTAACTAGCACAGAGTCCCTCTCGGGGACATTGCATATGGTACCATTATCTGCAGGTGCGGTGAATCTGGATAGTTATACTGAGAGGGGACAATCTAAGCTGGTAGAAGAATAGAACCGATTGTGTGTGTGTGAAAATTTCAGAGCGGTTTATTACCAGATAATCCACCTTCATCATTGTCAGCTTTTTCCGTACTCTTTCGCTCCCCTAATTCATGACGGGACAACGGCGAAATGCGACATCTGGGCCGGTTACTGATTAAGTCATGGGTGTAAACGGTGTTTGTCACTGCTGTCTTCGCGTATTGTATATGAATATGAAATTAGTAACGATCCAGTACTAGTCGGTGGGTAATCCTTTTTCATCTAACCCTCCTCTGACGATACTGGTGTATTTTCACTCTTGTTCCTGAGATTTATTGCATACGAATCATCATGTGATGGGTAGCTTGTTTCCCAATGTAGAGTCCACTGAATGCTGCTCATAACAGTAAGAATACTCCTAAACAACTCACACAGGAGTTCTTTATCCACGCCTATTTTTTCGACACCCACTAATGTCCTTATGCGATCGAGCATGAGAAATTCGATGATTCAGTGCTTAGTTGAACCAGCAAACTTACCAGTCGAATCAGTCACTGATTCGAGCACTAAACTGCAATCAGGCTTATTCATTTGACATAATTTCGCTGATTTTTGGCGAGAAGCGGGTTGAAATAAATGTTCCCTGTTACTGTGGGGCCCAATCGATGCCAGACTCCATGCGGCGACTAAGCACAGAATTTCCTGACAATGTGGAAACAGCACCACACAAGCCATTGAGAACAACGTCAAGTGGAGAACAAGCTCCTTTTCACCAAATCATAATCAAGACATTAAATCGCATAAAATACGAACAGTAGCAGCTGGGATAGGGAAAAGAAAGTGGTTAGACGAAATGAGCGAGGCAAGATTGTCGATTTCTCGCAATTACGGAAGTTATGACTATTGTGCGATCTGCCGACATGGGCTTCGAAACAGGCCTTTCAAACCTTAGGTTTCTTCCGACTACCTGACATATCCAAGGGTGAAAAAAACAGGTCGTGCGTTCGTTTCGATCATCTGAACGATAGTGTACGTATGCTTGGGATATGCTTTATATCTTCAAAGTGCAAAATTTTGTTGTCCAACTGGACTACCTCGGAGCCAAATCCGATTCTCGCAGGGGAAAAACCGGGTGAGGTGGAGAGATTTAGTTACTTCGATGATTGTTTCTCACCTGATGGTTTATATCGGATGTGTTGTCTTGACGCGTACAGAAGGCGCTATTGGGATTCACTAATCTGGAACTTCTGTGGCGTCCGCGTGACATTCAGGCTATCGATCAAAAGGTCGGTGCTGCACTGCCGCTCGGAAACATGTTTGTTGGCTTCGGAAGTTATGCAAGGACTTTCGGTGTTTGAACACTGTTGTGTTCGTAGTATTGGTAGAATATGGTAGAAGACATTTGTGGATAACTCAGAGGTAAAGCGTAAGGTGCGCAATCCTAGGGTCCAGTCCTTAGAACAGACACCTAATAAGAATAGCTTCAGGTGATTGTCACATGCATTGCGGATGCCCAAAGAACGACTGCCTCGTTGTACGCTATTCTTCAAGGCATGTGGTGATTGGAGGATGAGGGAAGGAGGCTAGTCGCTGACATAGGAAAAATTATGAAAACTTTAACCAGTGGTCTTGCTGTTGTGAGTACAGTCAGACCATCTGGTTGGAGTCCACAAGATTTCTCAAAGCGCTCGTTGGAGACATGTGATATGGCTGAACGTGTCAGTCAGTGGCGTTCTTGCATTCGAGACTTTTCTTCTGTGTAGTTCTTCGACTTGCTATTTTTTTGCAGTCAGTCTTCATTGTTCATCGTCCTTTCTTCTGTTTGAGTAGTCGGTGCTGTAAAGTGGCAACCAAATCCGGGACACGTCTACGCAAGGTTGATGGTCATGCAAACTGAAATGTACCGAATGATACCCTCTTTTTGATCTGATTTCTCTGCGTGTTCCACATTCTTGAATCTTTCACTTCTTTCAACCACCCTCTTTACTCGTCCCGGTTGACAATAATCATATTTAATGTAATAATGTCGTGATTATGAATCATTGAAGACTGGCTTATTCACCACTTGTTGTTGTTCCTCTGACATTGTAATTATCCTCAGTTTATTCCCACTTATGTTAACAGCATTCAGAATTGATCAAAATCATGTATCCCATGCACAGACTCCTTCGAGAGTACATTTGCACGCAAACTGTGATGTACCGCACAAGTAACCGGTGCGCTTTGCATCACGAATATGCAAATATACCCTAGTGAGATGGGTAAATTTTATGGCTTGCGTGAACGAGGTTTGAATAAGGCATTCGAATGACAACTCTGAATACTTCTGGCATAAGTTCGAGCAATTTCTTCGTCCAGTGTTTTGCACCCTTCTTTAATGAATAGATGAAGCCTATCGTTTTCAGGAAGAATGCTTTATGAAATAATTCACCATGTGATATCATCGCCCAACTCACCATAAAGAAACCATGGTACAGCTGTTTCATCCTTGTTAGGAATCATCAGCAGTGCATATCCACCGCGCCCGAACTGGGACGCCAACCCGAACAAGGACGAACGATTGTGAGTCGAACGCCTTAGCTATTACGCTACCGGGCAGGCTCTGAACGGTTTGTTGAACTTCACCACATGATGTTGCACCTATCCTGCCCGGTAGCGTAATGGCTAAGGCGTTCGACTCACAATCGTTCGTCCTTGTTCGGGTTGGCGTCCCAGTTCGGGCGCGGTGGATATGCACTGCTGATGATTCCTAACAAGGATGAAACACCTGTACCATGGTTTCTTTATGGTGAGTTGGGCGATGATATCACATGGTGAATTATTTCATGAAAACATTCAATCTCCTACTTCTAATAAAATGTACCAAGAATGCTTTAGCCAACTGAGGACTACCGATTGGGGAAGTTTGACATAATTTCGATATAGCCTGGAAAGTGGTGCGCAATGTTCCGTATGTCTAAACAGGGACGAGACGCCAAATTGGATAAAATCCGAGACAGAACGGCAGAGTGAGATTGGTTGTGATGGCAGCTGAGTGGAACGACTACATTCCTTGAATCCCACATCAAATCCCACATGTTGCAAGGTCAATAGCACTGTTCAAGAGAAGACTGTCTGTGGGCTCAATCTCACATTGGTCCTGTGGAAAGTTATCAGACATAGTGATGAGGGACGTTCTGACAACGATGGCCAAGGTGCTGTTATTTATGCTTTCGTTTCCGTTACTAAAGCAAATCAGACACCGTAGCTTTTGACGGCACATTCGTGACCAGAAACAGATTAGCCTAGCAGATTTTGATTTATGGAAGGAAATGCCGCAACCGGGAAATAAACGCAAAATTAGTGCTCAGTAATCAACATTTTCCAATTATCCTGGTACGTTTGACCAGACGTAAAAGGGTAACTCATAGTTCGGGTAATATATTGGGCTCGTTATGAATGAAACTTTCAAACGGAGATCAAGGACAGTACACTGAGGGAGTTCCGATTCACGCATGTCCTGAATCAGAAGTTCATCGGGTTACTGTACGTTAGGAGAGCTAGAATCACAATTCCTTATCTTTGCAACCTAATATTACCTCACATTTCATGCACACCTTTCAGTCTATGCACTTCTTACCTTACTGTGACATTTGCACTATCGCAGCGAAACTCCGCAGGCGGCTTAACAGAAAAACTAATTAAAGGTATACTGTCAAGCACATCTCGGTCATTACGTTTGGCTTACTGGCTGGGATTTACAAAGAAGGGAGTGTTCGCTGGATTATCTTAACATCAGATATTTAGCATCAAACTGGCAGACAACATTTTAAAGATGGAGCCCAACTGCGCTTATGAGTGACGTGTACATCTAGGTGTTCAAGCCTCATAATGTGCATAAGAAACCAGGTGGTATCTCATGTTTCCTCGATCATACCCCGACTAGTTGTCGCGGTTCCAGTCTTCTATCTGATGTATTTTTCCTTTCAATCTTGAACTCACCTGTTCTTCCGATTGGCTCACTAACGGCCCCTTTGCGACTGTTTAATCATCTCACCGACTTCACTGCTCCGTCCTTTGGTTTAAATCTCTACTACTCCGCTACTTTTCACGACTCGGTAATTTCAGGTGGCACATCACTTATCTATTATTTCCTTTAACTATGACATGACTGGATACGCTAATTGAGGGTTAAAATGTAGATAAGTTGACCAACGAACCCGCTAGTTCAGGCTGAAGACATCCTGATGTTGATCTCAACATTTTCGATAGGCGAAAAGAGATGAAACTGGGTTTCAATTGTACTAATGGACAGGGGCCAGGTCTGGCTGCATCGGTTATCGAAAAGCGGTAAATATCTCTATCGATCCATAGCTTTTCTCAAGCGAATCGTTGTCTTTCAAAATGCTTAACAATATCCCCCTCTCAGTATGATCTCCGTGGGTTTGGCTACTTATTCAAGTACAGTTATGCAAACGTACCGACACATATCTACTAGCACACAGATGGGGCCTTTCAGACTCAAATTTTTCGATCATTTCGTGTCTGATTCAGCATTTCGCACATGCCCCTCCATAAAACCCAGTAGTAGAAATGAATTTCGCGAATGGCAACATACTAGGAGGATAATTCTAAGTACTTTTGGACATCAGAAAGGTGTTTAAATCACCGCCTTTGGGTAAGAATTGTGGACAGGCTCAGTTGTAGTGGGTTTGACATTTGTCCGTTAGACACTAACCCCACTACAGTAGACATTTAAAGCAACGACTAAAGTTTTGCACTAACAAATAGTAGTTAATGAGTTTGGATTCAAATAATTAAGGGATGGACGATCTGCTGGAGAAACGAATGCTTGAATTGCTCAAGAATTCGTCTTACGGACAGTAATCTGGAGCTCCGGTGGGAGCAAACTGTGTCTGTCGTAGTCTCAAATCTACTTGCTTGTTTAATTTAGCAACTGTCGTGAAAACTCAGGCGTGTCAACAGTTCACGGTACTCACGTGGTCTAAGTCTTCAAGATAACTTGTTGAAGGAGAGGGCCGTTCGGTTTTCTAGTATATTTGATATTAGGATCATTTTACCAATGGAATCACTAGCTTGTCACATGACAGCCATAGCACGGGGTCTGATTGAAGATGTTCTCATGGTTGCTGGGTTATGCTGTTCCTGGGCCAATGGTTTCCTCCACATCCATGGCTGTTGAGCAAGAAACAAGGGGCTCTTTCAATTGCAATTCTGAATCATACTACTGATAAAATTCGGGAGTAGCTTTTACTAGTACGTAAATATACCCCTAAGATTTAGACATGTGGATGTAAAATCATGTGAGCAAGATCGCCATAATACCATTAATTATATTTTTAATGCTTGCTTTTAGCATTTATCTGTTCTTTGGCATAAAAATGGCGACTCGTGCTGACTTTAAGCAAACAAACCTTCCAACTTATCTTCATCCGTCAATGATCTAGCCTATGTGAGGATACGTGACCGGACGTTCTCTGGTGGGGCAGTACGCTTAGACACGTACCAATCCAGGGTAATGACCAGAAACTGATAGAACAGGCTAGAATATGTGTGCCGAAGTGTGATCTTTACGTCTGAACTGGTGAGGGCTGTGCAATTTCTCAGCTGTAGGCAGGAAGGTGCACCGTAGCAAGAACAAACGACTCTTGTAGAATATTATTTCTGACAAGTGGCTACAGCTCAGGTCAGAGCAGGCCGACAATCAAGGATAAATAAAAATTTGTGCAGCTATGGAAGATAGCGCATAAAGTACTGTGGAACCAGCCTCTTCGCAATTTAGTGAATAAATAACCGCTAATTACAGAAAAACCGTGACTTATTAGGGAAACGCTCAGGTAAACCCCAAGTGGCATTTCAGATTGCCTCGTTATTTATTTTGTTTCATTTGCTGCAAATGAAACAAAGAGGTCACTGAAAAATGCGAAAAATTGCATCAGCTTTGTTTTCCATGAAGGCTCAATAAAGACTGACATTGATATACTTCCGAACTCCAACTTGATGGACGTCATTTGGTCGAATTTCGGTCATGTTTACCGCATGTACATTGGCTTTTTTGTTGGATCTCAATGGGACTCAGCTAAAATATCCGTGTCACCGAGAGAAGAAACTCATCTAACGTCCTGGTAAGAGAATCAGGAATCGTTTTCTTTCTACCATGGCTGCTCGGAATTTTCATCGGAAGAAGATACTCCGATACAGCTGCAAATAAATTGCAGGATTCCTGAGGAATAAAACCCAACATCAGCTTACTAAGGCAATGATTTCATCAGAATCGCCGATATCACACTATCTCTTACCACCAGATACCAGTTTATACTATTCAGCAATCCAAATATTATGATCTCAAAAACAACCCTCTTCAAACGTGAAAATGATGATACGTCACACTGTATACCTTTCCGTATCACAAATGTGATGCGGGTTGCATTCAAGCTGGCCTGTGCCAGAGGTTCACATCCGGTCGCAATTACCTCCTCATGTTGAGCATATCTGTTAGTTTGTTGAAAATGCTGCATGAAGGATTGATGTGATCACTTTCTTCGAAATGCGTGTTTCCTTTGTCAGACGCAAATGTTTTTGAAAATCTGATGCAGGTGGGCGTTCTTTATCGTTGCAATCTAGACGACCTTGGTTCTCGCGCTGCTCTTCTGATTGCACGACGGAAGTTTCACTGAAGCTGCAACCCATAAGTAAGTATGTGGGATAAAAACTCCTCACGTTTTCTCGTTTTCTGATACGCCTAACAATCAGAGTTCAGGTCAATCATTTTAACCGACCACCGGGACTCATTTTTCACCATGTGACGCAAACATTGAACCGTCCATTAAGAAACCAAGGGAACACTGTAAGATTGTCTCAATTCTGTTTGCAATCATCAGCAGTTTGCATTCACCGCACCCAAAGTGAGACAAAAACCTAGGACGGATGATTACGAGTCGAAAATCCTAATCGTTATGAACATTCCAATCATACCTACATTATCGTTCGAGAATAAATTGCAAGCCATATGTCTCTCCAATCTGCAGCACAAGGTCGTTCATGTATTCTAATTTAGAGAGATTGTTGTCTGAGCAAATATCGTTTTGGGTACTTTCATCTGTGCATAACTATTTCGGTACTTAATAGAATCTCGAATTTTAGGACGGAAATACCCCGACAAAGTGGAATTCATAAATGCATAAATTTGAGGGATTGCAATGTGTCATCATACACTGTCTTACTACTGCGTTGAGTGTTCGGTTGCTGTGGCATCGGTGTGATCGGTAACACATAATAGGATAAGCGGACGATTAGGGACAAATTAGGTGGTGTCTTTGGCAAAATGACCTATTGCAGGTCTTCGGTTTTTCATCCCCTTTGATGGTATGAAGTATTTTGGTGACACTCGAGATAAAAGGGAACGATACATGACTATTCGAAATATATTCAGTCTCACAAAGCAAACAGTTGGGGGGGAGGGTTAAAAAAATTCACTTTTCCTGAGGTTCTTTTATGAATCCCATGAGGCTTATTTAAGGTTCGGATCCTGGGTGGCCATGATCGTGTTGCCTTTAAGTTACCACAGGTCGACGGAAAGATCGAACGTCCAAAGATCTTAGATCACACTTCTCTTTATTACCGCTGCATAAGTTTTCCCTTTTTACGTTCTACTGATCCCTTCTGGTTGAAATTATTCGGAAGCTAATTGGAGTAAAATAACACCAGTCTCTCGGACTTTCCATAGTAGAGAGGGCATCAGTTACTAGGTTTTGTCCACACCCGGAAGAGCTATTAGTTCTATCATTTCAGTCGGTTCCTTCGCTCACTGAACGTAGAGGGCTGTGTTTAAAGCAGACCACTTATTTGCACATACGCATACACTTGCATCATTCGACGAGGATCGATGTTTTTTTGCCTGTCTTAAACTCTTTGACCTTGAACGCCATTGGTTGCTGCACGTGGGGCAGATATTCATCTTTGTCTAGTTTTCTGCTGGTTTTCAAATTTTCACCCAATTCCCCCGTAAGCATTTCCTACACAGATCAATTTCACTTTTGCTGCACGAATTTTCTGTCTGCTGCTTAGGCTTTTTCGAGTAATCCTACAGCAGAAGTATCGAGTTGTATTGTTTGGTGACTGCAAGCAGTTCGCTAGAAGCGTTGGTTACAATGTTCATTCATAAATGCCTATACAGACTCACTCATGTGTGCATGGTTCAGAACATTTTCCCGTGATTTGTTGTATGTCAAACCCGTTTCCCACGCAAGGAATAGCTATCGGACTCTATGGAAATTGACTATGTTGTGGTGGGCATCTAATACTAGGGTGCCTCTGGGCCGTCGGCAGAGAAGTCCCTAAATTCTGGCCTTTAGGGTTGATAAATTCCATGAATTGAGGGTTCTCTCAAATGGAGGACATTTTCTTTAAGAATAATTCAGTCTTCTTCTGGGTGTAGGAGGAACACAGACGAACGCGCTCTTGGTTTCCCGTATCAGCTGCCTATAGTCATATTTCCGGTCCATTTCCTTTATATTAACTGGTTTCTAAAAGCCTGGCTTGATTCAAGAACTGATGTGGGCAGACAAACTTTTCGAAGGATCACGCTAATTATTTTAATGTGCCAAAGTACTGTTCCGAAAAATTGGATGACACTTCGTGACCCGACGGCAAACTCAGGTACAATGAGGCTGTCCATGTAGGGTAAGATTTCTGCAGAATTCTTCACTGATCTGTACACTCCGTCTCACTCAGCTCGTCGGTTGTTGGGTCGATAGAGTCTGTCAATTTTTCATTATTGTTTTTTTATGTTCACTTCGAGCTCAAATCCAGATGCACTTTCGACGAGATGTTAAAGTGCTAGACTGAGTGTAAAGCTTCCGCAAGAGTGACAGATTTTTTGCGTCGAATCAGTAACAAAGTCAATGGTTTCTCTTACTGCTTCTCAAGAACCGGCAGGGAATCCATGGGAATTCGGGTAGTTCGAAGGTAATCTCTCGCTTGGCTTAGATACAAAGCCGGGAACAAAATTCATCTTTCGATTAAACTGCTAGCTGCAATTACATCCCTCAAGAAGCTAGATATATCAGTTATCATCGCTCAACTCACCATAAAGAAACCGTGGAAGGAAGCACTGTACAGCTGTTTCATCCAGCTTGTTAGGAATCATCAGCAGTGCATATCCACCGCTCCCTAACTGGGACGCGAACCATGGACGAACGATTCTGAGTCGAACGCCTTAACCATTACGCCTGCTCGGTAGCGCAATGATTAAGGCGTTCGACCCTAATTCGTTCGTCCCGGATTCATGTCCCAGTTCGAACGCGGTGGATATGCACTGCTGATGATTCCTAACAAGGATGAAACAGCTGCACAGTCCATGGTTTCTTTATGGTGAGGTGAGCGATGATATCACATGGTGAATTATTTCATGAAAACATCCAATCTCCCACTACTAATATGTCAGTTAGTTGCATTTCCCTTGTTCGTGAGATTTCATAATAAAATTGTGCGTCTTCAGCTTCAACTGAATTGGTTGCAATATCTCGTGAAGCCACCAATGTTGGCAATAATTAAGGCCCGTTACTGGCCCCCTTGATTTGTGGCTTTCCTTGGATCCGCAACCCAGTTCACTTTACGGTAAAAGATACAGTCTTTAGAGCATTGTAACAGTGGTTGTAGAGAAGACTAGCCACCAGTTTGCGTAGCCGCTGGAATCAAATTCGAAGCAAAATAATTTTTTTCGAAACATCATTTAGGCATTGTTGCTGTTATGGTTGTTGTTGTTATTGTTGTTGTTGGTGTTGTTGTTGTTGGTGTTGGTGTTGTCGTCGTCGTTGGTGGTGGTGGTGTCGGTGGTAGTGGAGGTTGTGATGGTGTCGGTGGTTGTTGTTGTGATCGTGATCGTGATCGTGATCGTGATCGTGATCGTGATCGTGGTGTTAGTGATGGAGATAAAATCTACTTAGTTATTTATTCCTTTTCCATTTGAGGATGAAAAATACAATGAAAGGAAAACCAACATTTGCTTTCTAAACCGCAACCTGTTGGGAAGATATCTGAGCCCAAATAAAACAATGCTATCTGAACGGATTCAGAACACTTTGATTTAGCCGAGGGCAAAACAACGCGGGAGACAAAAAGGCACACAGTGTTTGCATAACACACGCTTGGGCTTGATCAATTTCATTTCCGCTAATCTACCATATAGCCCAGCGTTTCAGCACTCCGCCTTTGTTCCCGCTGCAAAAACTCACCAAATCAGAAAAACGGATCCCGTTAATCGGTTTGTTTGTATGGGTGTTACCGGTTTGCGATATCAGTTCATACGGGACGCATGAAAGAACGCAAACGCAGGCATGCGTCTACACCTGGGTCACAAGCCGCGGACGGTAACCCACGGCCCAAGAAGAGTAGAGTTCAGTGCGGGCTTGCCCTCGAATTTCAAATATGGATGGGAAAAACCTGAGAACGCACCTCATGAGTCAACGGAAGACAATTCGTGTGACTGTGCTACTGAAACTGTGTCTATGGGAGTATTTTTGCACTAGTCTACAGTCCCGGCAGACAAATGGAGCAAATGAGCCCCATTTACAACTTGTTAACTATCCCAGTGCAATAGATTGCTCGGTAGTGTTCAAGTAGACTTCCACTGACGGGCGAAGTGCTCATAATGCCAAATGTGCGGTTCTACAAATAGAATTTTATAGATTTGATTGGCCACTACTTTCTAGCAGTAGAAGACGGTGTAATTTGCAAATGGCCCATCGTACAGTATCAGGGACAGACAGTCGTGAAAGCACTTCACGACTGTTTAACCCTTTCGGCAATCACCAACAGTTCGAACTCCGAACCGAATGATTGTGAATCTAGCAACTTGGCCGATAGGCTAGTAAGGCTGGCTCCCAATGGTTTAGCGGCAGTCATCATTGGACGATACAGCCACCTTATCGGCCACCCGGGTTTCATCGGCCGCACACCTTTGCTCACCAGGTGAGTAAGGCTTTGATAGTTCAAGAAGAATCGTTCGGATTGTTCACCGAATAAAAAGGTGTCAAGCCAGTTGGATACAAAAGTGTCATTACCGTTCTTGCCGACTTTTATTGTTTACTTTACTTTTGATCCTAGTAACCGGTTATCACCTCAGTAGGTGTGTACTGAGAATTCATGAAATTCTATTCTCTGAGCTTCGTGTTGAACTGGCATATGTTTCGTCGTCTGTCAAGAAGACACTTAAGTAAAGAGGCGTAGTTAACAGCAGTAGAAGAGTTTCCGTGTGGATTCATGGTGGATTGCATCTAAGACGCTGAACTGGAAAATAGGCACCTCGCAATTTCTGCCTCATTGCTACTTACTACAAAACGGCTCCAAAAGGGCTTTCGACCGGATTGGAGAAGTTGACTAACTTACGCTATAGCGATTGTAAAATTAGTAGGGTTTGTGCAAAATTACGCGAGCTTATGCCGAAAATAATCAGGATATGGTAAAAACATTGACCCCCATTTCAAAAGATGTTGACAGCACGAGTCATTCACTGATTGTAGAGCAATGAACAGATAAACAGTGCAAAACAGCCCGTATGTGTACAGGTGGACGAGTGGGATGAATCAAACATTTGCAGATTATGAGCAGCAGATCAGATCAGGTCAGGTCATCTGTTTGGCTATTCCGAATAGCCTTGACGCAAGTACCAAAAATCATTTCGGCATAATTCTGTAATGATGTAAGACACGGTAAATAATCACCACGGTGCGCCTTTTAATAATGGTTTGCGTGATCCCTGATCATTGTAACTGAGGGAACTGTAGCCCCACAACAACCATTCCAGGGTCATTACGAAATCTGGAATAGCATTCTTTCAATGACTCAAAACTTCCGTATGCCGAATTCAACCATGATCGGAAGAGTCCCTTTGACTACACTGCATTGCTGCTCGAAACGAAATGTTGTCTTTTCTTTAAAAATGTTCACTATCCTTCACCTTTAAGCCAATGAAATAAAAGGAACTATGATTTTTTACAACAATAATCACTTCAGAAAAATTTTCATTTGAATTTCTATAGCCGTTAACCTCGCGCCAAAGTTCTCTGGTTCTCGTTTCTCTCGACGTATTGTCTACCCCAAGGAGCAAGCAAGGATAAATGGCATAGTATTAACCGCGGGGCAAAAAGTTGAAAAGATACACGGAAGAAGAAAGACTCGGAATGCAAGAACGACAATAACTGCGGATCTGTACCACACTACCTACTGTCTGCAATCCTCGCTTAGACAAATCTCATGAAGGCAGACCCCGTAGTCTAACCTCGCTTACATGGGCCTATCCGTTGGTTAGACTTTTCATATCTTTTCCTTGTGCAACCGGCCGACCCTCTTCTAACCAGCACCAGCGAATAATGGGGCAAGCTTTCCACGTGCGTGGGTAAAACATATTCCAACCGCATTCGTCTAGTCACATTCAATAACTCTTACAGCGATTGAAAGCTGCGACCCAGAGCGTTACGCCTAACCTTTCAGTTGCTAAAAAAATACTATTTTCTACCAGTACAAGGAAGAAGACAGTGTTCAGATGCATACATCTGTCCTCAGTGGCCATGTTTCTGAGCTGCAGGGCAGGACCGATCTTAAAGTGGCTGCGTGAATCTATCCTTTGATCTATAAACGGATGTCATGATAACTATATAAACGTTTCAAACCGATGAATGCCAACCTGCCCTTATGTATTCGGGAAGACATTTCATCTGATATAAGACCACCAAGAGAGATGCAACTAGCGAAGTGGTTAAATCTGCCTATTTTATTTGATACTTACCCCGGCAATAACAAAAACCAGCTCCGACATGGTCCATTCTTGCAAAACAAATATCAAACATTACGTAAATTGTTGTTCAAACGATACGGAAAAACGTGTAAATTACTCGGATCGTCACTCAGTAGCACAACATCTTCCATATATTCCATGTTCCACAGTAACTTGTCTAAGTAAATAGCAGTCGTGTTATCACCACGTGAGTGTAGGATTTATGAAGTAGAAGGGCATGGTGAAAACAACGATTCTGGCCAACGTCATTCATCGCAGTGAACTACAGTAAAAAGCCACCGTAAGCTCAAACTCGACATCCACTGTTCGCGTAAAAAGAATGCAGATAGAAAGGATTTTCTCTGTCATATTCTTCAATAACACCCGACGCTCGAGAACTGCACGATCGACTAGGTCGAACTTCGCATTCAGATCAAGAAAAGCAGAGAGGACGGGTCTAAGGAAAGTGTGTTCGTGTTCCTCGATTTGCTGCAAAATCAATATATGGTCAATACAATCCCGACCGGGTCAGAAACCGATTTCGATCTCATAATCGCAAAGTTTTGAAGACAAGTGTGCTGAATCCGTGGTAATTTAACCCAAGGGACGACTTCTCATGACGTGATGAAAAAAGCTTCTTCTTCACAGTCATGGAGAAGTGAAAGGGAGCACCCACACCTATAAACATTTTCCTTACACAACAAGCTCCACAAGAAAAGGTCATAATCTCACACATCAAGCATGTTCTATTATATTAAAACTGGGTTCGTAGTGAAATAGATACTTTCCGAAAAAGGTCAATACAAACTGACAACAGGGTACGAGAAATCATGTTCTTAGCAAATCGATTAGAATTAAAATTCACCACCATTGCATGATGGAGTAACCATCGGCAACCTCATTTTACAAACCCATTTAATAAGAAAACCACGCGAGACAACAACCTGTCAACGCCTTGTCTCCCCGAGGTAATTTTTGGCGCTCGAAAGCCAGGAAATCGCCAGTCAGGCGCAACACACACACAAGAGAAGTCATCTATCAGTAGAAGTCGGTCGCTGTGATCTAGCGGACAGTAACCCAAATAACAATATGGGACCGAGGACAACGCTGCAACATCGCTTAATCGGTGACTCGAATGATCTGCCATACCGTAGCCGCATGAGAACCGTTTTAGAAATCCGGCCATTGCCCGGTAGGTCCAAATTGGGCTAGGCAGTAGACCCAATATCGTTCGTCCTGGGTTCGCGTCCCAGTAACGACGCGGTCCATATGCCCTGCTCATGATTCCTAACAAGCTGGATGAAACAGCTGAACAGTGCTTCCTTCCATGGTTTCTTTATGGTCAGTTGAGCGATGTTGTCACATGGTGAATTATTTCATGAAATGTGTTTTATCAACCTGGTCTGTCGCTGAGCGATAAACGAATAGTGGCAAGCACAAATAGCTTAGTAACAGAACATATTCAAACACACGATCGTTCACCGTTGAAATCGCAATTTCAAGGTGTGTGTGCTGTGTGCGCTGCGGTTCAGCCGCATTAAACGAGAGCACAGTAGTTTTGGTAGATAATGAGTTCACGGTTCATACAACAAGATGAATGGATTCATCAAGGATAAATGTCATCCTCCACGTGTGAAGATTGAATCCTAGATATGGCGGAACCTCCTCCAAACAGATTTCTGACGTATTGTGGACAGTGTGACATTGACTGTCAGTGGCCGCGGTAACAGGACAGGACATGTAAAAGACAAGTATAATGGACAAAATGCTACATCATGCACCCTGTTCGGGTTAAGACAACCTACTTTGATTTCCGATCGGTTGAGTGGGATACGGGATGCTCGGCTGACAGTGCCCAGCTGACTCTGAGGTCAGCTGTCAGGTTTGTGCGCTGCACCCTCAAAAGTTTTGTTAACAGTAACGTTGACCGCCCTCCTTGAATGGAGACGTAGACAGCTGTTCCGGTTGAATTACCTGTCATTTCCAGCAGGCCTATTTCCGCGATTACCTGTGTTCCCGACAGCAGACTGATATTTGAACATCGGTGGTAGGACTGGCGTCGAATGAGATCAAACAAACTAATTCCTATGATACCCTGCCCAAGGCTTCAGTCATCGCTGCTCACATTGGATCGGCCGTCAGTTGAACCATCTAGAACGGTCGGTTATTCAAGTACAATCCACACTACTTCTGCAATGCATGCCCGGGTATCGCATACGATATCGCCTAATCAGACTTACACGGACGTAAAAAACAACTCGGAAACTGCATTTACGTGACCCAAAAAACTAGATTAAACGTGAGTAAAATCCAATCCCCGTAGACATGTGGTTGCACGCATCACCGACGCATCAACGAGTCAGGACAGTAGTGAACGACTTATCGGCTGAGACCGTATTTTTCTTTCCATAAACCATTAAGCAACCTCAAAACGACTCTTGAAACCACAGGTCGGGCAAATCTTAGCTTATTTGCATATCCTACCAGAAATGACAGAATCGGCAGCATAAACGTGTTTGGTTTCATGTGGCATGCGCATTGTGATGCCAAATTTATCCGTGTGGTATCTTGATCCCCTATTTATTTTTTTCTGGGAGGGATAATTTTTGTTGATTTCAATGGACTGGCAGAGTTCCTCGAAGGCCTTGAGCAAGTCTTAGGCGACAAATTCAAACTGGCGTTTATTAATCGCACTCCTTTTAACAAAGCTGACCGCGGTTTTACTGATAAGATTCAAGTGTGAGCATTTTAATGACATCAAAATGTGAGACATTTCCTTCTTCAGTAATCAGTGAATAGTTCATGTGGACGCTTTGTCATTCTATCGTTGGAAAGATTTGTGTATTCCTGGCGGATGAATTGACTGTCAAATTTAAGAGAAACCTGAACAGAGCAAGTGAAATTCCGAGATAGGAAAGTTGGCGAAATTTGGAGGAATTACACAAGAAAGCAGAAAAGTTATTTGGTCATTACTAATGGGGGTTCTAATGAACCTTCTCGCCCTTTGTGTCAAGTCTGTGCCATTAGTTTGACTCTGAGTCAGTAGATATTCGTAGGTGCCGGTAAAACCGACCTAAGTCGATGTGTAAAAATTGGCATGATTTGAATGCTCTGATTTCCCGTTTTTTTTGTCTCTCTAGTTGCCAGGATTGTTTACGACTCAGACTACTCTATGCCAGATCTGATTCCAGGTTGAAACGCTTGAAAATCGCTGGGTTATCAAAAACTGTCAATATTTTGTTGTAAATGCTCCATCCAAAATTTTGACCTCGTTCAGATAGAACGTATTTTCGTCCCGACAATTACGGAGGAATGTAATCGAAAGTCAACTGATTTTTCCAGTAGCCCGTGCATCAAATTGACCACCCATTTGCCATTTTGGTTGATATATCATCTGTCTTGGTTCGTGCATGTGAATTTGTGTAAAAAACTGCTTCGTTTTTCATTTTTGAATTGTTATCTTAGTCTTGAATCTTCTCAAGATAGCAGATAGTTTGTGGGCTTCTTTGATGCTCTCAGGTAGAGGCAATCATGCAGTTACTTCGGATTTATTCTTGCTGATCCTTTTTCTTCCTGAGAAGTATCTCACATATCTACTTTGATGGGAAAACTTGAGAAGAGTTTTCTTGTTGTGTTGTTCGTTCTTTTTGTTGTCACAGATCTCATCTTCTGGTGAATTAGTTCCCAATCCACCACGATCTATAGTTCGGCAGCATGATGCACCTACTAGACGTTACCAAAAGTTTCTGTTGTAGGAATTCCAGAGATAAATATAAACGTGGAAGATCACCGCCAACTACTCGTGCTCAGTGACGATTTCCCCGCGAGCAATGCTGAGAGCATCGCTGTCTACCCGTCAAACCTACAGGCCGGTACCCGGTGGAAGTAAGAAAAAAATGTGTGCAACAAGCGGTACAAATTCACGAAACCTCAAGGCTCTCGATCGGGAATGCGAATGAACAATGCGAATGGACAAAGCTGACCTGCTTTGATCCAGCCTGGATGTGCTTGTTTGTAGTCAGATGGGCAATTTCAGTTAACTACCGATCATCAACCGTTACTAGGAGCATTTCGGGCTAATCAAGAGTCCACAATGTCTATGCTGGATGTTTTATTACGTGTGTGATTGCTGAACAATTGTCCTTGGAGTTTTGATGTTCTTACTGCAATTGTGGAATGTGCAAATTTGATTTGGACTTTCAAAAGGGAATATGACGCCCTAGTGGCAAAGGTAGACGCCTGATAACCATTCTTTCAGGAGTGGTAATGTACGAGGATCGGAGGCTTTTCGGTCCATGAGGAGTTATGCAATTACTTCAGTTGGACCGCACGTGAATCGATGTGAATATACCAATAGCAACGCTATGGATAAAGGCCCAGGACTGGTTTTCAGATTGAGTCGTCATGTGCACCCTGTCTCGACGCCTAATCAGACTATTGATTATAATCACGACTGACCTGACGTGTTGCAGAGACCGATACAGGAGTCGGTACGAGAACCTATGAGTATGGGGTCATATCACTCATTCTTCCTGGGCGCTCCGGTGACCGCGACACATTTGACTGAAGCGATCGATTCTCCTGTTCACAGTGGATAACACAAAAACAACTTTGTATGAAGATCGGCCGGTTCTTCGCTAATTATTATTCTGCCTTTTCGCACCAGAGACGACTGTCCAGAATTGAGGTCAGTGCGACAGGGCAGCCAATAGAATTTCGACAACGTCGATCGACTGATGAGGCTCATGCTGCGCTTGTCCTGATTAGTAAACATTAGGAACAGACAAGTCCTAGGGTTAATTAAACAAATACGTTGTGGATACGGGTTATTTATGTTCACCTAGAAAACTGTACAAAAGGACTCTATGAGTAGTGAATCGAGGTTATTCCAAAGCAGAATGGTTTTATTGCCTGATAAGCTTCGGCTAGTCATCCCGACACGGAGTAATGAAAACTAGGTTAAAGCAAAATGAGTCTTCATTTCGAAATTTTGGACTTTGGATGAAATAACAAACTAAGCTTGGGTGGTCACTGCTAGTTCAGTGTGACCTGAATGTTCCCAATCGTGTCGGGAATAGGGGAAATTTTAGTTTCAGAGGAAGCACAAACCTGTTACAAACAGCTCGAACTTTACTGAAATGATCCCCATTTGGTTAACTGTGAACGAGAATTTTTCCTTATTTGTTTAACAATTCGACGCGCCTGCTGTCCACTGATAACCAGTATTATTACAGTGCTCTGGATAATAAATCTCCGAAAAGAGATTAAATCAGAGAAGGAAGTGGAGCTCACCTAAACGTTTTGGAACCCAACTTTAATAAAGGACCGATTCGGTTGACAGTATCATAGACTCAGAACCGCGGGGGGTTGTACTGAAACACAAGCCTTCGGCGGTGTACAGGTTTCCCACGACAAATTGTCTCCTCAGCCCGCCACATATGGAAAATCTTTGTGTATGATCCCTTTTTTGCTAGAGTATGAACGATGCAGAAAACCTTGACCATCGCGATGTCCAAAAAGGGCAATTCGTATATGATACGGGTACACTAGCTGTCTGATGTCCTGAAGCTTGGATGGAATGTCTCGTTGCCGGCTTAATCACTGTTACTTCCACTGGTTTCATTGGATTTCTCAAGGAAATTTAGGGCAACGTTGATTGTGAAGCAAAGTCTTTTCGGCTGGTTTTGGCAATTCTGAACCGATACAATATCTTCAAAATGTGGCTTACTTTCTGTCGCCCTGACCGACTGCGGTATTAATGAACCCGTTTATTTTTCCGCATAATTGCTCTTCCATATTCTGGAACAGTCTTAGTCAACTCGAACGGAAGATTAACACAAGGGAGCTTACCACGTATTTGAACAAAACTGGCTATTTTGTGGTGGTTAGAGCGATAAAAGCTAAGAAATGGGTTGACAGAATCACGTGATTCTCCTAGCTCGACTAGCGTAGTGAACAGGTTAAATTATGCGCAATCCACATTCTGCGTGATCACCTCGCTACTGCTCGGCATATTTCCCGAAAGGTCTACGACAGCTCCTTGGTTATTAATCTCCCCCTTCTCAATTGACAGCAGCACTCACCTGACTGGTCGATTCGTAAACTCGGAAATACATGGACACCAGAATCGCAGTTATGCCGTAAAACGTATGAGGCACAGTTCTGACTCAGTTATTTTTAAACTAATACAGTCGTAATCAATTTAACCAATATGATGAAAACTTAAATATCAATTTAGCTTCATCTTTTCAAACGAGCACGACCTTACCACCGTTTCAACTCCGGACTAGGTGTGTCTCGTTCATCTGATAAATCGATCTAGTCCAGTGTTTTCTCGGTTGACTGAAGAAGCGTTGATTGACATACATCTCGAAACACAGATCATTCATTTCGACGAATTTTAGACTGATTTGGTTTTAAGACCACAAATTCAAACAACTCCAATGGGCCCTGACCAGTAATAACTAAATGATTTTTCTGCCCCTCGGAATTTTACCAACGTGGTTGATTGGAAATTTCACATCCGGCAATGGCTCCACACTCCAAGAAAAGACAAATTTTTCCAAGTATAAAATGACGAGAAGTTCACGTGAGCTATTCAAGCAGGAAATGTTTCACAAAGACCATTTTCTTGTCAGTCGAATGCACGAAGTTAGCTCCATTCAACGAGGTCCTCATTGAGAAATATAGGATGATGTATGTACTCCGCCGGACCCTCAAAATCACCAAAGCAGATAGTGACATTGCAATAAAGTATTACGATGTCACATAGTTGCCGAACAAACGGAATAAATTTAGCATCAAGTTGTGGATGTCAAGTGAGACGAGGTATGTTTACGCTTTTCAGTCATTTCTGACAGGATATGCAAAGAACTTAAGATGCGTTCGACCCAGGGTTGCAAGGACCGTTTCGAGGTTAGTGAGCAGTTCACGGAGCGATAATTATGGTCTCAACTGAGAGGGTATTCACACCACTATTGCCTCATGGGTGACAGAATATGGTAGAAGACATTTGTGGATAACTCAGAGGTAAAGCGTAAGGTGCGCAATCCTAGGGTCCAGTCCTTAGAACAGACACCTAATAAGAATAGCTTCAGGTGATTGTCACATGCATTGCGGATGCCCAAAGAACGACTGCCTCGTTGTACGCTATTCTTCAAGGCATGTGGTGATTGCAGGATGGGGGAAGGAGGCTAGTCGCTGATATAGGAAAAATTATGAAAACTTTAACCAGTGGTCTTGCTGTTGTGAGTACAGTCAGACCATCTGGTTGGAGTCCACAAGATTTCTCAAAGCGCTCGTTGGAGACAACATGTGATATGGCTGAACGTGTCAGTCAGTGGCGTTCTTGCATTCGAGACTTTTCTTCTGTGTAGTTCTTCGACTTGCTATTTTTTTGCAGTCAGTCTTCATTGTTCATCGTCCTTTCTTCTGTTTGAGTAGTCGGTGCTGTAAAGTGGCAACCAAATCCGGGACACGTCTACGCAAGGTTGATGGTCATGCAACTGAACTGAACGTGGATGCGCAGGAGATGCATGCAGCCACATGTCTACGGGGATTTGATTTTACACACGTTCAGTCTAGTTTTCTGGGTCACGTAAATGCGGTTTCCGCGTACTTCTGATTGAGTGCATTTGTACAATGAAATCACCGGACGTTTTCGCTCGCTACTGATGTAGGAATTTTGACTTTCGTTTCTTTGATGGCTTTATACTGCAAAAAGCCGCTGTGATGCTTTCTTCCAAATCGGGTTGCGATGATAGTACCCTTAGGGAAAGCTTCTCTTTTTCTTGGTAAGCGTTATCCATTCTTTCACGTGAATCACGCTATGCAGCGGTGAAAAGACGTGTCAACAGCTGAACTTGTAGATAACGGGCCGATCACTTGTTTTTTCGTTCTGCTCTTAATTAGATCAAATCACGAAAATAGTTTGGATAACTGGGCAAGACCCTGCAAACTTTACGAATGTCTCTTATCCTGTTATGTGGACTACAACACCCGGACACTTTCGTTTGCAGTGTTAAAGTGAGGCATTCCCCTCCCCTGTTGGAATTAGGGGATCTGCTTCAATGTTGTCTTTTTTGGTCATTTCACTTGATTGGGAAAGTTGCAATTCAACATAACTCCTTGGGATGTCACAGTCATTCCATTTCATCCTGAAGTAGTACTCACGACTGCTTGAATGCAGCTTTCAATAACATTGTCCCCTCTGGTGAGGAATTGCACTCCGGAATTGCTCAGTATCAGTGTTCTTTTTTGATGTTAACTAGTAGGCCCGCTGTCTCTCATACCTTGCTACACAAGTCATACGCAGAATTGTGCAATTTGCATATATGAATCCTGGAGTAATTCACAATTTACGTGCTCCTTTATTCTGCTCGAAAGCTTCGAACAGCGCCTGCAAGGGAGCAAACAATTCTGGAGGTTGCACAAGAAGGTATGTCAAATTTTCCCAGTCTGGTAAGTCGGAGTTCATTTGTAAGTACTCAGTTTCATCAGAACTTCTTGGTAATTCCACCGGCTACTACAAATAGCGGCTTTCGCGACTAACCCGGATAGAACAAACACCGATATGGTGAACCTTCAACAAGGCTGTGTTTTGCTTACTTCACATCATCTTTTCTGACCTTTTTTCACCGCCCTTTCTCTACTACTGGAAGACAAATCACACACCAATGGAGCTCATTTCATCTATCCTTCAACTCTATTCCTCCCTGCATCTGATTTAACACATCCTTGTGTGTTTCCAGTCGCGATGGGATTTATCACGCAATGCCCCCCTGAAATTTGCTGTTTGAATTTAAGTGATCACAGTTCAAAGAGTGACCACTTCGCACATCCGATAAGGCTTTTGACTTTCTCCCATTTCGAAGGAGGAAAATATCCAGGTCGAGGTGATTTTTGTTATTTTCACACTACAGGTTTATCCTCAAAATGCTGATTTTCACGCATTTTTGCGGTTCTGTTTTGACCTCTTACTGAGTGACAACAGTAAACTCGTGACATAAACCGAGAACGGGACTTTCAGCACATCCGGTTCCCTTCAAATTCCGTTTTTGTTTATTGGGTGCATCTGTTAGCAAAGACAATAAAATAAGGAAGATTAAAAAGGAGCCTTTTTCTACCCACTAGTCAAGTACGTCTCCACTTTAATAAAGGTGAAAGCTAAGCGCATTAACGCATCGTCTTCTGGCCAAATCCTAGGAAGCAAAAAAAAGCAATCCCGTAGGACAGATCACCTAACTCTTGCGTGGGAAGAAGAGAAAGCCATCGTATGGGTTTTTGACGCTGATAGCATTAATATAGCTTTAATCTGTGCACTGTGTGGCATCCAGCTTACGTTGAATCTGGAAAACGAGGTGCAAACTTCTTCTTCGCCCAGCGAGGTAGCGTTTAGGCTTTTTCGAATGACTAAAATAACCAAAAGTATAGATCATGACGATCAACCATTCTCTCCGAAGAAGCTGCGGTTATGACTGGCATTTTCAGTCCTGTTATCAACGGATCATTGCGACGATCTTCTATTCCTCATTGCCGGAGATCTGCCGCGAGTTTCTCATTCCCAGAACACTGAGTGCGGCTGTTTTAACCAAAAGCCTCGGCTCATTAATCCCATCATCATCATCGTTCAGCATTAGACAGTAAGGCAAGCCTCACTGACTGCTGCATTTTCCCCAGAGTTACTTGTTTCTATAAAAAGAGTGAATATCCAAGGGGAACACCGAGTGGACCTACACAGGCGGGAAAAGATAAGATGCTGCAGCCAACACACGGAACGAAGTCCATCTGTAAAAACGCAAGTGTTTTCAATCATTCTGATTCGATAGAAAATGACAACACGACCGCCACTGTTCACGGTTCACTGCCATATCCTTCAGTGTCTCCAGCCAGCAAGTCGATGAGTCTTTCGGACCCCAACCACGAAGAAGTGAGACACCCAATTTACCTAACTTCGCTGTACATTTTCTCATCCCACGTTGCCAAATCATCTGTTGACTTCCACATGGCTTCTTCTATTCATTGGGAGGGACACAAAATAAGGCACTGTATGGTAGACGAGTGTTCGTCATACGCAACATGTTACCCAACCAGCGTAGTCTACTAAATTTCATACGCTGAAACAAGCTATTCTGTAGGCCAACACCTGGTATTGGCTTCCTGACCTCTACATCACCAACCAGGTCACTGCATCCAATCCTAGCCATACTAGGTAGACATCGGTGGTCAAAAGCCTCTAACCGACGAACATCTCCCACACGAATATTCCATGTCTCTCAACCGTACAACGGAAATGAACGCACCTCAGCACAGTACACACGACCTTTCAACTTCAGTGAAATATCAGGCCGACGCCACAAGTGCTTCAGTCCAGCGTAAGCTGCCCGAGCCTTGGATATACGCATATTTACCTCCACTGCCGAGCTACCATCGTTGGACACGCAGCTATCAAGGTAGGTGAGACGGTCCACCATTGTTATTTCCTCTTCATCCAGTATCAAGTTCGGCGCTGCTGTCGTCCAGTCCTGTAATAGCACTTTGCACTTTGAACGTGCAAAGCACATGCCAAAGCGAGCAACCGATCTCGACAGTCTATCTAGTGCCCGTTGTGCATGGTCCGCAGACTCGAACCGGCACACGACGTCGTCTACGTAATCTAGGTCGCATAGCTTCCCTCCACTTCCCAGTTCGACTCCTACATCCCGGAGACCTCCTAAAGCATCTTCCATCACCTCGTCCATGACGAAGTTGAACAAGAATGGAGAGATGGGACACCCTTGTCGAACACCACTAGTCGTTTCAAATGAACTTCATAGTTCACCGTATACCCTAGCGCGACCATAGGTATGCGAGTACAATGCTCGCAACAGGTTCACAAACTTCGTTGGCATACCCTTCCGGTGGAGAGCACTGAGTAGTGCTGGTCGAGCCACGGAGTAGAAAGCACATTTCAAGTCGAGGAAGACTACGATCGTAAGGCGGCAGTGCTTGTGGCGAGTTTCCAGTAACAGCCGGAGAGTGAATATCTGGTCAATGCAACCTCGACCTGGCCGAAATCCGGCCTGTTGTTCGCGGATATTACTCTCGCGAATCGGTGTCAAACGGCACGACATTATCGAAGCTATCACCTTTGTGACTACCGGAATCAAATTAATCTCACAATGATTGCTACAGGCATTCCGTGTGCCCGTCTTGGAGATAGGTACAAACAGGGACCTACCCCATGATAATGGAATGTGATCCCCGTTCCAGATATCATGAATCAAGCAGGTAAGGGATTTCATCAGAGCTTCCGCACCCAGTTTGAAAAGAACTGGGGGAACGTCGTCGGGACTGGCTGCTGTTCCCCTCTTCAGAAGCCGAATGTTCGACCCTACTTCCAATTTCTTTGGGGGGTCGACAGACACCCCCAAAGATACGCAGCTGCAGACGTCGGCCTAAATACGTTAGCGTGTGACTAGCTAAACTGATTCTTGAAGTGCTCTGTCCAACGGCCCAGCCTTTCCTGTCTACCATGGATGAACTCTCCATTCTTATCGCACACGACTTCACTAACCGGAGTTCACCTCCCACCGCTGTCGCGTATCAGCTTAAACAGTCTTTGACTGTTACCTGAAGTGGCCACCACTCCCATCTCTTCGGCTACCTTAACCCAACAGTTTTCACAGTCATGCTTCAGACTTATCGTCAACTGACGCTGCAACTGTCGACGCATCTTATGCACCTTTTTAATTGAAGGATCTGACGTTTTTGCTGCATTAGATGCCAGTGACCCTTGCGAGATCCTGTCTTTGATGAAGGCTGGACCTAGGACAACAGGCTAAATCTGCCGCCAAATGCATAGCCTGCTTGATTTGATCTCACTGCTCGTCTACATTGCTGCTTGTCGCAGATCTTAGTTCCTCGAACAGATTCCGCTCATTGCTGTTGCTAACAGCCGAATCAGACAGACGTCCGACGGCCACTTGGGTTTGTGGCCTGCGTCGATGGTCGTTGAGCAGCAGCAAAATTCGCATTAAAACTAACGCATGGTCCGATTCGACGCACGTGGTCCAGTAAGATCTACAGTTCCGGACAGAACCGCGCCAACGGTAGCTTACTGCAATGCGGTCGATTTGACTCAGAGTACCTGTGGAGTTAGAGCTCCATGTCGCTGTGCGAAGCGAACTGTGTCGGAAATTCGCACAACACAGAAATTAGTTATCGTCCGCATGAAATTGGACACGTTTTTTGCCGTTATCTGTTCGCTGAGAAAGACAAGGCGCATCGCCCACCGACACAGGATTCCGATACACTTATTTCTCCAACTTGTGCATCAAAATCACCTGCTACCACTACAACGTCAGACCGTTTACTCTTCCGAACAAAGGTGATGAAGTCATTGCATAACTCGTCTTTCTCCCCGTCAGTGCTGCAGTCTGTTCGGGCGCATGCCAAGATAACAAATCCCCACTCTGAGCTTCTACAGTCTCAGACTTCTATACAACCCAAACAGCCGTACACTGGATCCGTTCGCCTCACTTTGACATTTAGTCCCTAAAATTTTAAGCAACTCCATGAAATCAGTTCGCTATATCTTTCTGGATTATTCCTGTGCTTTCAACTCGGTTCCCCGGTCGCTTCTTCTTCATAGTCTTGAGTCTTTTAGATGTCCTGTTTCCATAATTTTGTGATAGAAAATCTACTTTTCCAATAGGATTCAGTAAACTGAACTTGGTTATCACTTACCTAGTTCCTTACCTAACCATTCTGGAGTTCTTCAAGCAGACGTTCTTTCGCATTATCTTTTCTCTACTTATCTCAGTGACATGCCTTTTTATCCAACTGCACAACTTGCCAAGTAAGTAGATGGTGTCGTAATTTGTCAGTCAGGTTCCAATCAATGAGATTTCGTATCCCCCTTAAGAAATGTGCATAATACTCAGAACTTTTCTTTTGAGTTTGGTTTCGCATTAGCGCCCCTAAATGTTTTGAGCGCACTTCTACCCCTTCTCGCTTGTCTTTCCCCAATGAACATTCGGTACATAATGCCGTACCCGTTCCCAGGGCCGAATCTATAAAATACTTCGGGTTACAACTTGGACCAATTTACAATGGTCATTGTATATCATCGACTGTCAGGAGTATACATTGCCTGTTTTATTTCAATTCCCTAGGCTGAAACTATGTCGCAAACCAAACCGTCATTATTTCTTAGGCGCCTCAGTATACTTCTACTTATCTCACGGAGCCTATTTTACCGGTGTCTATCTGTAATTCGTCGTTTCTTCTATTCCACCTGATAAAATGAGCAATTCACACATCAAGGACTGGGGGACATGAAATTTCTCGCTAATTCTGCTCGTTCTTTAACCAGTCATCAGTCTTCGCATGCATCCACTCGTTCAAAGAATAGGTTGATTCCCCCTCGTGGTAATGTCTGTCTCAATTCCACCGCTTCTTATTTAACACGCATTCTGGTTAGGAGGGAAGAACTTGTGAGTACTACATTCAAAACTTTATGGCTGAAGTATTTCGTCCAATGTCCACCGTTTTCCAGCTCACCCGTTGACAAGGTTAATTTTTCTATGATGCACACGAATCCATTTGTCTTTTTTTTTGATGCAAGTTTTTTAACTTGCAGAAATCTATCCTACACTACAGGACAGTACTATGCTTAAGCTCTTACTTTTTTCCGTGGATGCTCCCGTTGATCTATTTAATTTGTTTGTAAACCTAACCGGTTCGCTTTGTACTCCACCGCGTCTGTTTTTCATCGCACAGATAGATCTGATCTGCCAAGGAAATCTGGAAGCTGAATTTCCCAAAACTTTCCGTGAGCATTCGATTCCGATCTCAGGACTACTCAGGAATGCTTCGGAAAGCCGTACCTTCCCTCAATTTTTTCTGCTTATACCAAAAATTTACTGGATGGTTCCCCTGACTCATATTTAACCACGGTCTTGATGGTGTTGTCTGTCAGAATTTGCTTGAAAATAAATTTTGTCACAAATCTAACAATAACCAGTCTTTCATTTATCAGCTGCCTATTCGGGCTGACTAAAGTTCAACCCCTTCTTGCTGTTTTGTTTTAGCTTTCAGAATAGTTCTCCGGAACACTTTGAGAAACATCACGGCATGTCGAACAAACCCGTTTTCAGTTATTCGGGATCATCCCATTGCACATCAGTAAATATGATTTGCACATACTTACTCATGAACACACGCACGAACCCAACTGAAGACGTTTTGCCTATTAGAACTGCAACCTGTCATTCACTGTCCCAGTTATTGGGAATCATATTTAATGCCATGTTTTGGGATGGTCACGAATAACTGAAAACGAGGTTGTTTGTCATACTGTTGTTTCTTAATCCTATTGTTCTGAAATTTTGCTAACATATTGCAGGTCTTCTTACCAACCTGATTCCTTTTTCATTACACCAGAAATGGATTTCGTCAAATGTGCAGAAATTACTAAGGAGAACATCCCCCACTGCTTCGGATAACTTGGAACACCACCATTTCGAAAACGATGACTGTGTGACTTCAGTGTTGAGCAAAGTGACATTTGTCACTTCGTCTACCAAAGTCATCATTAATTTCCTTTACTGTCCCCCCGTTATTCTACGGGTCTTCTAGAAGAAAACTTAATTATTAGTTGTCTATCGTACTGAATAATTTATCCGTCACACTCTGTCAGCCGGACTTGGTAGCTTGTGAGAAGTTAGAATACGAAATACAGTCCGGTTTCTATTCATTGTCCACAAGATGAGTAAAGATCAATGCAAATTTAAAGGTCACTTACTAACATGTATTCTTATTAGTCGGAGGAGTTTTCTAGCTGAGTATGCCAGCAGCCTTCTGGCACTAAGGACATCACCAATTTGCTGATTTTCTTACTTTTTGTGATGAGCGGACGCGTGCAAACTTGCTGACCGAAATGTGGAGATTTATGCGCGCCAAAGTCCGTACAAATAAGAATATGATGGATGGATGCCGCATTAATGTATTAAAATCTGAGGTCTAAGGTAAAACACATATTGGTAAGTAGTACCAGGAAAAGTGGAAGCGGTTTTCTCTGGTTGGGTATTATAAAAAAAATTACCAGAAGCATCCTACTCGAATCACTAGGAGTTTGAATAAGTTTTAAGTCCATTTATGAACCAGAACGATCTGTGAACGGTTTTCGTCAATTAGTCAAGGGAATCTTCACAAAGAGGACATGGTCCCAAGTTTTCGGTTCTCGTTGAAAATAGTATCGTAAATGAATGAGGGGACAAAATTGCCCCAGTTACACACGACCACAAATGGACTTGCCATCTGCCCACACTTCTTTTGATTCAAGTGAGGTTCTTGTGCAAAACCAGTATGAGCGTGCAAGTATAGTTATGACTGGACAGGGAAGCACCAGGTTTGTACATCTGCTGAGCGCCAATAACCGCAAAACCGGTCGTGTGCTCCTTGGAAAATTTTGCTTTTTCATTCTTATACCATGTTACTTACAATAGAAACCATCAAAAGCCTGCCCTTAACATGCTGTTTAAAAGAGCCTCCATTAGAAAGTGTCTACTTCCGAAAATAAGTGTCCCGGGATAGATATCGCGTTTTCCTTCGAAGGTGTCGGATACGGCTGGCTGTCATTGCGGATGATATCTGGACAAACTTAGCCTAGTAATTCGGATCATCTCGAAGGAGTTCGGTAGCCCAAAAGGTTCGGGCTCGAACACTGAATACGCTAAAAATGTGCTTTAGTGGGAGCGAAAATTAAGTGTAGCTGTTTCCTGATGCAAGGTTGGCCGGATGACTTGAGGTTTCTGCGGTGAGGGCGAAGTCCCTAAGGACAGTCAGTCACACAAACGCTGTCTGTTTGATGCCAAGGTAAGAAACGAAGGGCTGGAGTGAAAACTTTCAAATCACTTGGTGGTAGCTAGAAACCAAGGTTAGTCGTAGGGTTAGTATTAGCACAGTTAGCTAATGAGGTTTTATATTATCAACGTAAAAAGCTGCACCATTGCGAAATGTGTCTCCGCATGCACGATATTTGGCACTATTTGAACAAGGGTAGGAACTTCACGTCTATACCATCTGCTGATTTGCTTTAGACTTGTGTCAGAACGAGTGCGACACATCACAGACAACTGCCGATCTAATAGCCGTGTTCGCGCCTCCGCCGTTTTCGAAGGAGCGCATGTGAAACACCGTGCTATTATAGGCTAATTAAATAGAGTGACGAGACGAAGGGACCGAAATAAAAGAAGTAGTGCTGGTGCTCATTGCAAGGTTTATTTAATACAACTGCGGTGTCGGGAAGTTAGAAAATTATGTTTTATCCCCTGATGGGAACTAAGCATTGGTATTTATTACCACAGAAAAATGAGCTCCGATGTGCACAAAGCGCGGTTTGAATCACTTCATTTTTGTTCTGTTCGTAAAGCACAAATGATCGCAGCATGATAACGTTTGATGGAATTGCGTGAAAATGTATTGCTACATTGGTAACAGTCAGTTTTTAACCATGAATGATAGCGATCGATTGATTGTGAAAAAGCGTCCAATTCGTACGAATCGGTGTTCGAAACACCCACGAAGGGTTACTGGAAACACTTAAGCGGTCAAACAAAACATCAGGATTTATTCTGGAAAATGGACATACACGTTTAGAGCATGCTTTGTATGAAATTCTGCGCGATAATGATAGCTTATTTTTTCACATTCAAGGAGGTCAACTTGCTACAGTTCTTGTGCAATGTGAAAAATGTGGTCTTCGGTGCACACCAACAGTTTCACCACATCCAATACGTTTTGGAGTGAAATTAGGCATGAAGTGTGCACCAGTCAGTAGGTTACTGTAGTAACACTATACAATGTACACATGCAGATTATGTGATCTGCACATTAATGCGGTATAATTCTTCACAACTGCCGATCAGCACCGATTTTTCCCAACGTGGAGACAGTCTGAAAGGAACATTTCTGTTCGCTAATGAGCATATCATTCCATTTACAGTTCCAGGTGATATGTTTGATTTATAACACAGACGATAAGTGGTGAATAATATCGTCTTCCCTATAGTGAGCTTGTCCAATTCAAAGTAAATTTAACTAACCACGACGAGTAACAAATCCTGCGCTCTCCGAATGGTGAGTGATGTTCAGCACGTAGAAGCACACAAGCTTCGGACCACATGTCACCTCACGTTATATGGAACGTATGCTTAAGCGCTTTCCTCTGCCCACACGATTCATTTTCAGTAGGTCTCGTGCTCGTCCTGTTAGAAATCCGAAAATCGCACTCGCCGATCGACGTCGCTTTTGTATATATGAACGACAAGTATAGGCATGTCCCAAATCCGAGCTGGTGACTGCAATGAATTTACGCCAATCGGATATGCGATATCCGACCGACAGAAGTGATCGGTGGGCCTACCGGACAACGCCCGTGAGACGGTGATTGTAGGGATTGCTAGGCCTTTGGATCGGGCACGTCCCCAAACGGATCGGATTGACGGAACGGGAACAATCGATGTTTGTGGACAACCGGGACACCATTTAAATGAGTACTTTTTGGCTAATAAACTGAGCTCGCGCACTATCAATTAGCCTACCTCCTTACGGTTATGCGGATCAATCCTTATCATTTTTCACTCTTTTGGAGTTGTATGAAAACTAGTCAGAGTTTTGTGGGAAGCATGGTTTATTTTCCCAATATTTGACAAGCTCACATCTACTCGCGCATTAGTACGTCATACAAAGACTCTGGGTGTACCCCAGTCATCAGTGCTGCAGTCGGGCGAAAGCTCCGATTAGTGAGGACACGGATCAGACAAATCGCGGAAACTGGTATGGACTTTGATTCCGGTGAGTCTCAATTAACGGAGTAGCAGATTTTCTTTGAGAGTCACCCTCGACCTTCAGAGGCCAGAAGATTTTAGAAAATGAAGTGATTGTGGTTTTCCTTCCAAATCAAAGGTTGAAAAAGCTGTTTTTCCATCACTCATGGAAGCCGTGAGAGTCCCATTTACCCTCTAGTCTGACATCGAAAAAGATGAGATGAACCCGATAGTCATGCTGACTAAGGTGTAAGGTTTTTGCCCGTTGGGAATTCCAATGAATTATTCTATCTCATCCATTCAACAGATAATGATCTTATGATGAATAGAGCATTGGACCCATTCATGGGAATTCGAAAAGTACATCAGGGGCAATCAGGTTTACGATGTTTGGATAAAAAGTGATCGAACTGCGACGAATGGAATAGAGTGGTTAGATCTTAGTGAGTAAAGCCAGCCGTCTTGCACAGAGCTTGAGTAGCACTCAGTAATTCATGTCGACTGCTCTTGAATTGGAACGTGAGTCCGAAACCAGTAACTGTGGGTCAAACATCAAACCTAGCCAGTTGTTCTGGGTGAATCCGACTGACCTACTGAATCTTAACACAACAAGATTCGACATCTCTCCGCTACTGTGATGCAGCAGATACGGGCCGATGGCCCAAAGCAATGTACTTTGATGATAGATGATTTCTCTCTAGGCAGCCTTAATAGAACGAAATGTGAGTAGGATTTACGGATCTTGATTACTTGGCCAACGTGAGCATGGGGTAATTTGCACTCGAAACTTACATCCGACGAAGGTACTAGTGACACTGTAGATGGGTCAATCACCTGATCAGTGGTAATACTACGTGATACACATAGCTGCTTTGAACGTTATGGTATGGACCCTCAGCCTGCCACTGGAGATCAATATTGGACCCTCAGCCTGCCACCGGAGATCAGTATTGGACCCTGTACAGGACATTTATTCTTTGTAGGCCACTTGTAACAAATTTTTAAGAAGTCATATGAACGGCAGTTTTTGAATATTGCCATTGTTTAACTTTTAAATTTGAACAGGGAATCAGCATAACAACCATTCGAACAGCCCTAGTATTAATGGCATTTCATTGATTAAGCAATTAACTATTTCACTTCGTGTTGCGATAAATTTGGCTGCGGGTGTTTAGCTTAATTGTTAGGGGGAACCAGCAAATCTGATTTCCTCGATATTTTAACTTTTTGTTCACATGCATACGCACAACCGAATCCTGTCGTTTGGAACATCTCGGCAATGGCAGAACACGAGACAGGTTATGGCAGAAGGAAGAAAGAGTTGATTAAGTTTCTTTACCGGAACTCGTTTAGAATATACTAGTCGGAAACTGCTGACATTAACCAAAGCGAGACTCGTTCGTTAAAGTTCAGCAGAACACTTCTGCCCCAACCATCCAGCTGGATGCCGTCTGTCTTCTGGTTTCCCTGTTCTGAGACAGCACTGAAACTCTGAGCACCCTAATGACAAACATGGAGTAGATTTTTTGGGTTATTCACGTCTTCCTTCCGGGGACAGATTTTTCGGATGGTGCATAGCGTTTTCGCGTACTACGATATTCTACCGGCAAGCGTATCGAGCTTTAGAATGTGCTCAGCTGCCCTGGGCCACGAATGGACTGGTGGCCAGACTTAGCTTTTAGACAACCGCACAAACGTGATCTGATTTTCTGGTGAAATCACAAAAGCCCGGTTTTTCTTCCTGTCTCTAGTTTACATCTGGTGAAAAGCAAACCAAAAAACACTGGTCGGAGTTCAAATATCTTCATCAATCAACTTAACTTTACCACTACAGACCGGGTAAATTCCGCTCCCTATCGTCTGCACAATCCTCCTCTTTCCGAGTATGGCCAGTTTGCTATTGGGGCACTAGTAGGCACTTCAGCTACGCGAATTGATCGGTCGATTGATATACTGGTGGTAGTTTAGAAGTAAAAGTACCGTTTACGTAATGCGGAAGCAGGAAAAAATATGAAACTGTTTGCTAACAATCGTGAGAGAGTGGGCAACTGCAACAGCTTAACGTATGCATTGGCGTACAAAACGCTACCAAATTCATCCCGTTTTTGAGCTGCTTCCGCTGTACTGAACCACCAGAAGTGGTCGAATTTGACAAGTTGACGTCATGACAGCCTGTTGTGATAAACATACACGAGTTGATTAATCCAGACCGATCAGTCTCAGAGGGTTCGAAACAAAGTAGAAACTCAGAGGCTTCACATCTCCGCAGAAACTTCAACTATCAAACAGAGCAGTTTATCATGACAATAAGCAATGAGAAGGCAACTTCGCCAATACAGTACCTTCCCATAAGCGCCACCTGGCTAACAGAGCCATATAGAAATCCAATACGCTCACAAAACGCATAGGAACAACCGCCCTGGTATCACCACCCCATCCGCAAATGTGAATGAACAAGTCAAGCACCGGACCCGATTATTCGCCCTGAGTTCAACCATATCAAATGCATTTTGTCTTAATCGTTCAGTTCAGCCTGCAGCAATGGAGTCTACAAGTAGCCTACACAATGCGAACAGTCTGGTCTAGCAAAGTTGATCGAGTTAAAGGGCCAGTGTGCTCGATGGGATTTTGTGCTTGGTTGGAACATTTTTCGCAATGCCTGACAGTGCCTTTTTCGCTTGCACGCCTCTCCTCATCCTTGTACACCGTAGCACTACAGCCGTCTGTGAGCTGATGATGACCAGTCCCTTGGCGTCACTCGTATGTAAGAAACACGAGCACATCTAGGCAGAAAGGAGTAGTGCCAACAACAACAGCCATGATTGGTGCAATGGGAACGTAGCCCCACAGGTTTCAAACGAGCTGTGTCGTCTTGGTTTCAGCTGGCACAATAGTTCAACATAACCATATTCGGTCTAATTCTACAGGAAACGGTGACGGACTACACAGATGGACTTCAAGTCACAGAATTGACAGCTTCAAGTGGATGACTGCATCGTCTCAAAGACTATCACGGCCTTTACGGTGGCATGACGAATGGATAAGGCAACAACTGTGGGCACTGGGGCGCACAAGATTGGTTTCCGGACGTACCAAACCTAGTGTGAGATTGTTCCTCCAGTCACACGTTTACCATTCGTGGGAAGTCGTTGAAAGTCTGCTGTAAGGAAACATCAGTATTCGTTGTATAACACTAAAAAATTCATGAAAATACTAAAACTGATGCTGAGAGTCACTTAAGCTGTTACATCACAATGCCACCGATGATTCGTCCCGATCGATAGTGACACTAGCGAGATTTGACTGTGTTAACATATACCCCATAAACAAAGGAACTCTGACTGAACTTCTCACCGCTGACACTTAGCTGAGTTTGTTCACAAGCTTTCTAGTTGCTCCCAGTTCGCGAACAAGTCACATTCAACCCATACATTCGCGTCATAAACAGTGAAACTTCCGTCGTACAATCAGAAAAGCAGCGCGAGAACCAAAGTTGTCGGAATTACAAAGACAAAGAATGCTCGCCTACATCAGATTTTCAAAACAATCTGCGTCTGACAAAGGAAACACGCATTTCGAAGAAAGTGATCACATCAATCCTTCATGCAGCATTTTCAACAAACTAACAAATATGCTCAACATGAGGAGGTAATTGCGACCGGATGTGAACCTCTGGCACATGCCAGCTTGGATGTAACCCGCATCACATTTGTAATACATAAAGGTGAGGTTGGTATACAGTATGAGGAGGGTTTATTTTGAGATCATAATATTTGGATTGCTGACTAGTACGAATTGGTATTTAGTGGCAAGGGGAATCGTTAAATCGATCAGCTCGGTGGAATGGTCGATTTAAGTACATGAAGATGGACTAGAGTTCTCGGTAGTCTGACGGCATTTTTGCAGCCAAAACTCACAGGCAGTTGTTGTAGAAAGAAGGCCTTTCGTAGCTTTCACATCAGAGCTGCAGAGAATGCGGGGAAGTCATTTTTTGTCTGTGAACTTTCAGTTTTTTAGCGCGGTTGTCTATGCAAGAAAATTTACCAGGGCGCTGCTTCGTTCGGCTGAATTTGGCCCTTCAGGTTCGTATGGATTTTAGTGTAGTCTCAAGGCGAAACTGTACTAATAGGCCAGAGTTGAGTGCTCTTCACGAACTCGTCCGGTACTACTGAAAGGAAATTAGGGGATACCTGGAAAATTAATAGAAGTTTCCTAGTACACTATGCTCAGCGCCTGCAAGTTAGCTGTCCCGGTTCAGCTAGTTATTTTCTCATCAGTAATAGACGCTGTTTTAGGCACAGTATTCAAGTGGTGAATCAACTAGCCTGGTTTAAATGAAAAAAACAGGCCGATTTGCTTAGCATAAAACAATGAAATCTTGGCTTATGCTGCCCCAGGATACTGACTTTTTGAGCTACGAACAATCTCATGAACGGCATTTTGCTTTGGGTTGTAATTAAAAAAAAATGAAGGTCGACATCAAAGACCTCGGATTCAGCTCGGTACCGTCAGCCGAGCATCCTGTATCCCACTCAACCGATCGGAAATCAAAGTGTTTTGAGCTACCAGTCCTACCAGAGAACAAACTGAACTCGTAATTCAGGACCCCTGTGCAATGGACTGACATATTGGCATGACTAATTTGGTCGCTCCATGTAGGTTGTCTTAACCCGAACAGGGTGCATGATGTAGCATTTTGTCCATTATACTTGTCTTTTACATGTCCTGTCCTGTTACCGCGGCCACTGACAGTCAATGTCACACTGTCCACAATACGTCAGAAATCTGTTTGGAGGAGGTTCCGCCATATCTAGGATTCAATCTTCACACGTGGAGGATGACATTTATCCTTGATGAATCCATTCATCTTGTTGTATGAACCGTGAACTCATTATCTACCAAAACTTCTGTGCTCTCGTTTGATGCGGCTGAACCGCAGCGCACACACACACACCTTGAAATTGCGATTTCACGGTGAACGATCGTGTGTTGAATATGTTCGTTACTAAGCTATTTGTGCTTGCCACTATTCGGTTATAGCTCAGCGACAGACCAGGTCGATAAAGCACATTTCCTCATGTGTGAGTCATGCACTGGAATCAATGGCTTCAATGTCTACTAATTCATCATACTTAATTAAGCAGTTTTCTCATGACCAAATAGCACACATGATCTCTGTCTGTATAGCTGATCTCTTCTTTGCATTTTCGGACTCAAGACGTCCAGTGGATGACGTTGTTTCAGATGACCACCAGGGGTTATTTATACGCAGTTTCGGAATACCACAATAAACAAATGTCGGCTCATTACCTTGTCATTACAATCAGGTTTACGCCGACATTTAGAAATGATGTGCTGATGACCGATTTCTTGTTACTGTCGTGTTGCCCTAACCGTGTTGCTAGCACTCAATGCCAATCAGATCTGTGTTGTGATTGGTCTCCAGTTGGCCAATAACATTGCCTTACTCTGCACCTAGGTTTACATTTTGAATTGTACGTGGAATGTCCAGTAGATCGATTCGTATCGCCACTGTTGCTTTGATCTACCGATTGTCAGTTCAAACGTCTGTGATTTCTTAGCAGATTCACGTTGATCAGATTTTGTGTCAGAAAGATCTGTTTTCATGTAATTCGGAATAGTTTCGACGTAACTGTGCAGTAGGTTGAAAGACTTACGAATAGTATCAGTGACGAAAAATCTGTTGGTTCTTATTGCATCCTCAGTTCGATGCCATTAGTTGAAATTCAGCCAACACCCTTCTGTTTGGCCAGTGCAGAATCAGTATTGATAAATACTTCCCTTTGGATTCGTTGCAATTGAACAAGTTTGCGTTCAATACCAGTCAATTTACTTCCGTGTGGAAATAGCACAAATCAATGTTTGTAGTATATATACAACTAGATAAATCATGTGCAGACATAACAGTGCTGTCACTACAAATATTAGCACGACGATTGTTCGCTTACTATGAGGGACCGACTAGTTACCGGAAGAGTTGTTTGTCGTAACTGGAATGACAGGGTTTCATGAGCTCTATCGACATTGCAATATTGCTCACAATAAACCATTTGTGATCAGATAACAAGTTTGATGGTAAACAATTGTTTCCAGTGGTTCATTCCATTGCGTTTAAATATCATAGGGGAATCAACGAGCAAAATTAAGTCAGGTGTCATGCGGACTGGGCAACCGGCCATGAGGGGTAGTTGGATTCATATCGGTTAAGCTAATTATTGTCACTAACCGGGCTTCGATCTGAGACCGCAAGTTGATAGTCGTAGGGAATTTTAGATTTCAGTACTGTTGGAAAATAACCACTGACATCTCCATGCAGACTTTCTGCAGTTTAGCGGAAATGGTACACAAAATGAAATCAGTTCCTCTTGTGTTGCGCAGTTCTCTAATAGGGCATTCTAACACTGTATTCGGGAAACGTGAAACCCAGTTTTGTTTACTCCTATTATCCAAATTTGTTGCTCGTCCCCTTATTTTCTTCATTCTTACATGGATAAATTGCCATACCAAGTCATCTCTATGATGATCTACTTGTACAAATGCGAAGGCAACTTGTCTCACATTGACCAAACGACAGAATTCGGGAACACTTCTCACACTGAATTAAACACGGTGGAACAAGATTATCAGAAGTCGCCATTCTCGGGCACCGGCTATATACTGGTCACCAATTGGACACCTAGTCAACGTTCAAAAGTTTGTATTCAGCGACCCAAATCCCCACAAACATGCATCCCCACAAACTCCCAACAACAGGGACTTGTATTCGCCTCTTAGCATCCATCCTGTACTCTGAGAAAATCTCGGTCAGGATCTGCGTCTGCTCGGACAAGCTAGCAACTATAAATAGCACACCCTGTTTACTTACGCAAGGAAACTATTTTGATGATCCATACAATCAGAATTATTGGGTATAATGTGATTGATGCCATGCGTTAACGAAACTACTGGGATCAAACTGGGCACGGGGAAAAACGTCTAAGAATCGATATGAATCCGTGATTGTACTGACTTACAGAAAAAATGATAGGTTAACGTGGGGAAATTACAACGGAATTAGTATGGCATGCATTACATCAAACTGCTCTTGGGCATTGTCCTGCACCAATTATCTAGTAGTCGTGAAAAGCACATATGAGATCGAAATCGGTTTCTGACCCGGTCGGGATTGTATTGACCATATATTGATTTTGCAGCAAATCGAGGAACACGAACACACTTTCCTTAGACCCGTCCTCTCTGCTTTTCTTGATCTGAATGCGAAGTTCGACCTAGTCGATCGTGCAGTTCTCGAGCGTCGGGTGTTATTGAAGAATATGACAGAGAAAATCCTTTCTATCTGCATTCTTTTTACGCGAACAGTGGATGTCAAGTTTGAGCTTACGGTGGCTTTCTACCCAGATTCACCCCGACAAGCGGTGCTGCTCAGGACTGCGCTCATCTACCTTTCATGTGTAACTTTACACATGCAAGATAATGGAAATTTCCCTGTCCTCGTGTGATCATGGTGGCATTGAAATATGATTAGATTGAACTTTGACTATGCGAAGAACTTTGCGTTACTGTTTGAGGAACCAGATAAGTTGCAGTACGTTTCACTACACATGTTTAATTGTTCTGATGGTTGCGTGTGTTCTGGTGGTCGTATATCGTGTCAAGTGTCTTCGAGCACACCGAAGATCTAGTTTTGCAATCGAGGCATCTGTGACTTTGGCGTGGCTTCCGGCTATCGACCAAAGGTCTAGTTCACAGGGCCAATGTAATGTAGGTCCAGCATTACAGGTCAGAAACTTGGTCACTGAGGGCAGATGTGTGAAAACTTTATGCGTTTGAAGGTTGTGGTATTCCTAGTATTGGTAGAATATGGTGGGAGAACCTGCTCGGTATCCCGGTTATTAGGTCTAGGGTATTCTGCCCTAGGGTTCTATTTTTACGAAGGGTATTGAAAACATATTAAGTTGGTTGGGACTTGTTTTGTGCATGTTCACAGGACAACTGGCTTGTCGCACGGTGTTGCCCGAGGCAAGTAATAACAACACGATGGCTCAATGTGCCTAGGTAATGAGATGGCCAATAGGTGTAGAAACTTGAATCAGGGCAAGTGCTGTTAGTCTGCTACGTTGGGATCCACATGATCCTCGCAACGCTTGTTGGAGGCTGCAGCTAAAGTCTCGGTGTCGAAGTCAGCGGCTTCCTTGCATTCAGATTGGTTCTTCCCATACAGTCTCTTGATTTATTACTTAATAGCTGATGTTATGCAATCTCTCATTCATTTCTCTTTGAACTAGAATATGCTCTGACGTAGCAGCCAAAACCCATGGGAAGTTGGTAAGTGATTGTTTAGGCCGAACTTAATTGGACTTTGATAAACTCTCTGCTTTTAATCTTAGAAAGAATAACTTAGCAAGTCAGTATTTTTGTAGCCATCGATTCACCGCTTGGTGCTGCTGTTTGGCTCGTTCATCACTATGAGTTCTCCCGTCCCCATAGCATTGTTCACCCGCAACTTTTCATGACCTTTTCAATCAAGACTTCAGAAAGCATCGAACAGCATCAAATCTGTCGTCCACGCATTGACCTTTCTGTTTGTCGTGCTCACTCAACCAAGGTAAGTGAAATTAGACACTTTCCATATCGGCCATTTGTAAACAAATTTCTACTACCTAACAGGTACCGAACCGACCTATAAAGACAGGTCATATACAGAGTCGTTTACTACAGTTCTCTGATGCTTTTCAGTCTTTATCCATGCCCCTTATTACTTGGTGCCTGTTGCCAGGTTGTTGCCTCATTTTGATTAGAACATTTGTCAAGATTAAGAAAGCAGTGTCTATAGAATTCTGTCATACAAACGTGAGTGTAAATAATGCATGTTATGCAACTGTTTCAACTGCCCTTTCAAGACTTACTAACTGTGCATCAATTCTTCCGCACTTCAGGGGCTTAGTCGTGTTCCACTTGACGCTTTCCCAGTTAGCGCATAGGACAAACGACGTTGATTTGCGATGAATTAGATGAGCCTAAGATTACCGAATAAGTGATGGAGAAAGTTCACAAGTACATGGTAAGTTTTGGGTTGGTGGACATCGATGTCATCGGAGTCCTTAAGGGTCTGGCGGCGATACGGTGTCATGCTGTTGATGACTCCCTATGGAATAGGAACCCAAGTCCCCTTTCGAGACTTTGCATCGTGAATGGAACTTTTTGAAGACTCAGAAGCCAACTGGTCTACAACCTCATTCTGTGGTCTTGCTGCTGCCCTCCTCTTTTCTCCTCATTGGTTTCCGCTTTCACTCTGGTCTTGATGCAAAGGCACATTTATACAGTACACTTTTCTCCTATCAAATAATAACAAGCAAATAGAATGTAATACTAGGCAACATCATGGACCCTTAGGACTGCGGATAAAGTATGGTGAATCAGTCGCGCCTGAATATACACTGAACTTTCCGGGGTGTCTCTTTGTCAGCTTTTTCATATCAGCACTGCATAACAGTGCACGGAGTAAAACGCCTGCATTAAGCCAGTCTAAGTTCATCCTCCAAAGGTTCACTCTCTTTGAATTATATACTCATCTAGAGATCTTTAGTTCGTCACGTCGGACTGATAATCTCACCGTACCTTTCATAGAAGACTCTCCTGATTGCACGCAAATAATATCTGTGTGTAAGCCCCTTGTGATACCTGGCGGATTAATAATTTGTTTCTGGTCTCTATATGTCTCCACTTTCCTATTTCTTTCTCCGGTCGAAGGTTTTCCACTGTAGGGGGAAACAGACAGGACAGTTGACCAACCACTGGTTTTGTGATCCGCGAAAAAGGCTGCATTTTTTCGTAAGCCCAACGAATCTTCAACATCATTTCTCGAATCACTTAGGATCCATGTCAAACCTATTGGCATTTACGTCAGAATATCCGGAATAGAGCAAACATCCCCTTTTTCAAAGGACCTGGGCAAGGATGCATCGAATCGCAAATTGTAAAACAGTGTGCCAGACAGTTGGGTTTGCATGTATCTAGGTTTCGTACGCGGACTGCTGTACACATATGCTTAGACTCTTGATTCCTGAATACAAATCTCAAATACGGAATCAAAAACTTAAATCACAAGGTCTCGTATTGGTGGACTAATTAGAAAAATAAGATCTTTAGGCTGGATCAGAAATGGCTGAAGTTGACAAATGTAATGGCCCGTTTAGTTGAGATAGTTCTACAGGATTTTTTGTCTTCTGGCGGTCTTGGGCCATCGTTTACCCGCACTGACCTGAAGTAAGCTAAACAGCCGTCTCCTGTCCGCTCATACCGGAAAGCCTTTATCACGGGTGAATTGATCTCTGTCACGTGGCTTGATAGCTTAGTGTTCGTTGGGTCGGAATTTAAGTCTTCAGTGGACAAGGGTGTGCTTAATCCGACCCGGGCCGTGGCTCGTGAATTCCAGGAGGGTTTTACCACATGGTAATTTCCGGGTATATTGAAACAGCCAGGGGCTCTTGAACGACAGGTAAACTTGTACAACAGACAGAAATTCAAACACTGCAGGCAAATTGCATCACATAGTGAATATCTGGTCTAATCTACTGCTCTATATTAGGTTCAACAGAAAATTTTATCCGCTTTAAGGTAAGCTACCTAAGTCTGGAAAAGTGGCCAAGTGGACAAGGCTTAAGCTTAGAACAGTAGCAGTTTTCTTATGTTTTAGTAGGGTTTTGGTGAGGTACTCGTGTAAACTTATTTCTAACCGTCGCAAAGAAGTGATCGGGTAACGAATGCTGGCTTTGTCTAGATCCAGTAAACCTCCGAGTTCCGGGCACTCATAAGTACAAATGCCTTGAAAATAATTCAGACCTATCAACCAGAAGTTGCCTATTCACAACAAACATATATGCGGTTGTACGAATAAGGCGGAACACGTCTAAAACGTTGACGAGGATACAGTTTTATCATGTTTTGCAGATCATGCACTAAGGTTGTTCCATTTCGACTGCACATTTATCACATTAGAACATCCTTAAAAGCAACATTGAGTGCATGCAGTAAAGCGTGCGTATGAAACCCACAGTAAGGTCAAGTTTTAAGAAGATAAATTCCCAAATCTAAACCCGCGACCATACAACTGATTCATATACTCTACTCTCCTTTAATTTCCAAATACCTCAGCATGGTCGGGGATCGGTGTCTCACGCTCCGACTCCGTTTCTCTCCCTGAACACCTCGCACAATGCCTCCAAATGGCCTGCCTCTCAAACAGTCGCTGCTGAGAAAGCCCTCAGCATCGTCTTCTCTTGATGCGGATGTTTTTACAAAAGTGGGAGATGAAACCGAATGCCCGGCTGTTTCCACTGGTCTTTGTTTATCAGTCTGCGGGAGACCGCTAAACTCGAATTCCAGATCAGCCATAGCCGGCTGTATGCTCACTCCCATTCGTGGCGAAGTGGTTTACTGGATTTCTAACTTTATCCGAAGGGTGTATGAGTAACCAGTCACCGATCCTCAGTGGATTACGCGACCCCCAGGCCGTCCCAGTGCCTTGTGGGTTAGGTTGCTTGAACAACGGCATTGGGTCAGATATCCTAAGTCAACTCTCCACTTCGGTCTGCCCAGCCACGTACTATGAAGCGCACAGAGGAATCCTTAGTCCCAATAGAGAGCGGATGACGTAGAGGTGGGGGATAGAGAGGCTATCACGTGCGACCATCGAAACAGGTTGTTCCCCTTTTCTTTCCCCTTTCTCACTTACTATTCTCATCCTTCTCCACGGTCCTGGTAGCACACTATCTGAACTCAGATTTATACTGTGCGCGTTCCATCGGACCACTGCGTCCTGTGCACTGCAATGTCCGGCATGTTCAGTTAGTCGGGTGTTGCTTTTCCAAGTCTTCAATTCTCAAAGGATGATGAATATCTTTTCAGTCTAATTAAACTTCGTTTCATTCAACCAATAAACTGAAGAAGTATGCCCTGGTATAAGTTCGGAGTGGTGATCTTCATGTGAAGACCTTTAAAATCGCGGCCCTGGTCTAGTGTCAACCGGATCAGCTGCTGAAGTACTGGTGATTTAGATAACAAAGTGAACACACAGCTAACTCAATTCTTTTGCACAACCAAGCGGTTGAATTTATGAATTTCTACTCTGCCACGAACAGTTTTTTTTAGCTTCTGAGAACTGCTTGATATCCTTGTTTGAAATAAAGTGGACTAGTGTGTTTAGCAGTAACGACGTGAAAAACATGGAAACGCCATTGTTGGAAAAATGAAACCTTCTTTCCTGGTCCCATTTTGGATATTAGGATTGGTTCCTGTAGCAAGTTATCGACTATAATGGGCTTTCTTTACTGGTGGTCAGCAGAAAATCTGGGAGTGCCGGCTTTCTTCTGACGGGAAAATTCATCAAGAACGTAGAAACGCTCGATCCTGTTATAACTGATTCTCCTTTTCATCAAGGGTATGGATTGATCTTCTTTCCAGACAAATACGAATAATCGTAGCCTAAGATTCGTGTTTGATCTAGTTAAACGACAAGCATAGAGTGATACCCCTGTCCTCTACTGTCGGGATGGTTACGTGATGAGCTTTTTTCAGTCAACCCCAATATCGACATGCACGATAGCAGTACGAAAATGTTATCCATAGACAACCCGGGCTTGAGTAGGACTGACCCAAAGTAGTTCACCACAGTCTATCAAGTGGGTGTAGGTTACATTAACTGTTACGCACACGTACACAACACACACCACCCAAATCATGAATAACAATCAACTTACCTAATCTACGAACAGGAGCCTCAGTGATTCTCGATCGGATTGTCAACCCAGGCAATTCAGTCAGCCATCCCATTCCGGAATGTGACCCGTATTGTGTATGCATGTATGCGTGTGTGTGTGTGTTGTGTTGATGTGTGTATGTGTGTGAGTATTGCTGATTATTGTACGCGTGAGTCATACAGCAAGCACATTACACTGTTAGGCTGCCGCGAGCGGAATCAAACAAACAAACAGGCGAACGAACGAACAAACGAACGAACGAACGAACGAAAAAACTGAATATAGGCTCAATGTCGGAATCTGGGACAGTGCATCAAACCCTCACACCACTCCACCAGAACCGATTGCAAGCGATTGTCTGAAAACTAGGTCACATGAGGTCGGACTCACAAGTTCGTGCGAATACACACGCACGCGTGCACGCACACACACACATATATATATATATATATATATTCACCAGCAGACGCGGAAACATGAATAATGGCAATCGCCTTTTAGTTTTGCAACGTGTCAGGGCCACCACGTATGTCGTTTATTTCTGCCTCTTTGCTTGCATGTGTGTCTGTGCATGTGTGTAGGCAGAAGTGAACGATATAGCCAAGCTCTCTTTTGGCCATATGATGTTACGAATTGGAGAGCCTAGCGTGGAAAACGTGCCCAGAGCAGGGGTAATCCTTCCCTCTGTCGCATGCATGCTCACTCACCCACAGAGGCACATGCCGGGTGCAGTAGTGTTAATGTGCCGGAATGCATCGTCTGCGGACAATGGGGTGAGAGAAAGTGAGCGCCATGGTGGTACGTCCGATCTTTTTCATCATTTCGATGTGAAAACCAGGGCGTTGTAATAGCTGTTTGATAAATAACCGAGGGGTGACAACACGTGAAGCGTCCATGGGGGAATCAAGATCAAGGTTTGGTTTGGCTGGAACAGTTATTACGCATGTTCGATGCACGACGAAATGAAAGGTCCTCTACCCCCAAGATCCGGGTCGGACTTTCGGGTTGAAGTGGTAAAGACAATGGTTGATTGTTCGTGTGTATGCATGCGTACGTGCGTGAGTGCAAACTTGCACATTTGCCTGTCCCGTTTCATTGCACGCTTGCTAACTGCAGGCGCACATTGCGCTCAGACCTTTTACGCCAAGGGGTGAGCTAGTGCAGGGGGGAACGTGTCCTCCCAAGCTTTGATGTCTGCATACAAGAAGTCGACTTTGGTGGGATGCTGTTTGTTCACTGGTGGAAAAAAGCGCTCGATCGAAGGGCAGTGGTTGAATTATTCATTAGTTTGTGGTCAATCGAATTGCACTAGCGCACACATGTACGTGCACGCGCGCAGTTTTGATTCCGAGGCCCAAACGCAAAGGCCAGAGTGTGGTGGTTACAGGTGACGCGTGATCGTCCATTTGTGAATTCCCCCTTCGGTCAGGTGCGAAGGGCCTGGACAACAAGTTGTAGGGGCTGTACACCTTTTGCGTTGTCGTTTCATCTAGCTGTCTGGACTAGGCAATACTGAACACAGGGGGAGGGATAAGAGAGGGGAAGGGAGGCTAAAAATGACGAGCTCCGAAGGAGGTTGATCCATGCGGAATGCATGCAAAGGTGACTGCAGCGTGTTTGTTTGGGATTTTGGGTTGAATATTTTGCATTCCCGAATGCTACTGGTGTGTTTGTATGAGTCCAACGCTACCCGTTCATGCTTGCAACCGTGTTCGTTCAGCAAGTCTGACTAGTACAACGCGATTTCGGTGCTCAAACTCCAGAGTTCCCTACTGTTCTCATGATGCGCATATTGGTCTCAGTTGACAAATTTTGTCATGAGGAGGCAGTCACATAATCTGCAGTAGGCTCGACACCACTGTCCCGAAAGTTTGACTAAGACAGTGCTTTTAGCCCCATAGTGGACTAAGGTAATACTATAGGGCGTTACACCTCAAGATACAGGATTTTCTATTGTTTAAATGCCTGTAGCGGTCGTTTGGGAAAATCGAAACAATCTTTCTCTAATTAGAAGTTAAAAACAGAACAGCACATTGTATATATATATATATATATATAATATATATATAATATATGTACTCATTAGAACTTCTCAGCCATGTACTAGAGAGCATACATATAATGAAGATAAAGCGAAAGTCGTGCACAGCACCACTGTTCTGTGTTTTCTTCTCAAGATTGTTGAGAAGAACTCGGCGATAATGTAAGATCCACCGGGATCCCTCACGGGCCTTGGATGATCTTCAGGAGCCTTCAATTGACGGGAAAGTCAGTGTGATCCACGGGTTACTGTTGTAGAGGCGTAACGATATCGATGCTTCTCCGGTCCACGGTACTGGGAGGATCGTGGTTCTAACTTAATAACACCGTCTGCACTATCAAAGGGACCTAGCAAACAATGAGCTTGCAACTGGAGTCACATAGAATCACCGGTAGAAGAAAAACGCAACGAACTGAGTGACAATAATTCGCCGTTTGTCGGCTGGTGGTCGTTACACTGGGATCTCCTACTTTCGTGGGCAAGAATACTTAATTGGAATTTTTACCCCCGGGTCAACTTAAGTTTCTCTTCTTCCTACAGCGAGATCGGGTGCTGTTTTTGAACGAGGGTATGTGACTTAAACAGATGTTACCGTTTCTCTGCAGCACTTGTTTACCACTAGACTACTGAGGAAAATCCATACAGAGGGAGTGGCGAAAAGTTCGTAAGAACATCTCAAATAATTGTGGAAAGCAATAGCCTACATTATTTACTTAGGTACCACACGAATCCCCATGGTGAGTTCTTTTCAAAAATGCTAAAATCGTTATCGGATATTGGAGCATAGCTGTGAAAAGCCACTTTAAATTCACCACTTTAGTGTTTTTTAAAGAAGTAACTCGATGGTTTCTATAAACGTTAGGCATCTGCCAGATTTCTAGTAGTGAAATAATTTAGACATTGTTTTTTTTCTGTGAAAGGCGTTAACCTATAGTCAGTGATAATACGGGAATTAAATAGGATCGAAAGCAATCTACCTTTACTTGACATTACTTTTAATTGAATTCCGTGTGGGAGATCAGTTTGATTTACGAGAATGCGGCTAAAAGCTCCAGATTTTTCTCTGCGCATTACGATAAGATAAGTGAGTGATTTATGTTTGACCGACCATTGAAACAAATATGGCCGGTAATGATCAAGTGATCAAGAACACCGTCTCGGATTTGAAGCCCCTCATAATCTGTCAACTTCCCATTTACCAATCCTCAGCTGACTGCAATCGTCGTCTTGAAAATGGTTTACTTTGTCGTTTCAGTGATAAAGCAGGTAAAAGATGAGTAAACAAGCAAAGCTTATCACGGATTATTGCTCCCTAGTGCAAAGGAAATCTCAGTTGCACCTTTCACAAGAAAGTAGGTAAATGGGTCTTTTTTCTGTACGTAATCTTATAAAAGCACTCGCTGCACTCGTCGACACTGAATTTAATCAACCAAGCGCATAGCTGCTTGCCGTCGATAAAACTACTGCTGTCTTCTATACAATGTTATTTCCCCATGCTTCTTCTGAAGTCTCCGAAGAACTGTAACAACATTGGCAGGTGATGCCACTGTCCCCTTTGCTATCCACTTGTATTTGATTTTACTTTAGGCTTGAAATTGTTCATAGAGTTGCAAGGATTTCTTCGTTCGTCTTGCAGTATCGTTGTTTTGGGCATTATGTCATTTTGAATCATTCCACTGAATATCTGGTTTAGCCTACACGCCTATTGAAATCAGGTAGACTACATTGACTAGTATCCTTTATTAGATCATTTACAAAGACTATCTAATCGATTTTAATTTTTGGCGTCTCTGGTCGATAAAGCTCATTCCTGGCTGTGGTTGGCGTTATTGAGCACATTGTCCTAACTGGTTAATTCAGGCTCGATGAGGATGAATCGAAGTCACTTAATAATAGTCAGGTAAGAATGTTACAATTCATCTTCAGTCGTCCTCTTGTACTATGAAGATAGGGACGGATCACAAGGGTGACAATCTGCATGCGCGCTGTAGATGACCAGGTTTGTACGACTATCCAGTAATCATATTTCTTGCTTACTTCAGAATATACACCAAGAAAGATGCATTTTGGACAAGATACTTAGGTTTGAACCCAGAGTATCCCTAGGTCAGCACGTGGATGTTACAGAGACTGACGTTTCCGTAGCTCTCGTTGTGCTCTTTTTACCACAATCGACTTGGTAACTATTTATTATTCATTTTGAGAAACAACGAAAAGATCATTTCCCACTGTCTGACAGCTTAAATGTGTGATTTATTTTGGCCTCTCAGGGGATAGGTCTATCCTGCAAAAACGGAGAAATGGGCATTGTTGTTTTGATTAATAGAAGGTCTAAAATGGCCATACTGGTAACATTATGACTGAACGAATTGATACATGCTTTGCTTTGAGTTACTCGCGTGCTCAGCCGTTTGAGTCAGTTTGACTGTAGCAAAGTTTAAATGGACCAGAAATGAATCGGTCTCACCAAACAATATGTTGCACAGTCATTTAATCCGTTGTGTGTCAGGGGCTCATTGGTGGTCAGTGACTCAAAGCCCAATGGACTTATGGTTTTTATACCCGTCGATAGCTAGCCGGATGAATGAAACGGAACGAACCATTTGCACCAACCGCGTTAATTCACAAGGCCGAAATAATCTGAGCAGGCAGCAAATTAAGTCTAGCCCGAGAATTGTCCAGGAAACGTGCACTGCTATTGTTCCGACCAGATGGAGACGCAGAATGAGTAAGAAGAAATCGATCGAACTACCACCAGAAACTAACACCAATCGTATGTGACGAAACCAAATTTTGCTGCAGATCGGGCAAACGGGGGATGAAAAGGAAAGCACTGGCTAAGCTGGTACGTTAATTATAGCGACACAGAAACTGGAATTAATTATGAAGAAAATGAGCGCAAATGATCCCTTCTCGTAGGTGCTCCACAATTAGCTGGCTTCACGCGACCCACAAACATCAAGACCAAATAGACTACTAGATGGGATCCATAAGCTGAATGCATCACTAATTGGACATAGTAGGTTAACTGATCACATCCCAACATCTAATGGATTGCCGAACTTCTAAATCCTCTGTTCAAATCCCTAGCCACGGTTGGTGCAAAAGGATTCATTCAGTTCTATTTATCCGGTCAGCTAACGGCAGGTGTGAGAGAAAACCACAATTTCCTCGAAATCGGAGTTTTGAACCATCCCGCGTAGGCTTGTTCAAAGTGGCGGTAGCACACAAACACCGACAGACGGTCGAAAAATTGGTTTAGTAGATAAATCCACACGGCTGGGCACACCGTCATTATTTCGGGTACGGAGATATTTCAGTTACAAGTCCATTCGGATTGCTTTCCGATTTACTCTCCTAGATGATCACGGTTTAGACCATATGGAAAAAGTATAACCTGGAATATTCTCGACCAAATGATGCATAAAATTAACTTATCTTAAGTCTATTGTTCGAAATTTATTTCCTGGTCTTCTAAAAATCCGGGTTGGATTCCAGAAGACAATACGGAAGACTGACCAACTTACAGACTGACCAGAAGTGCTTGTTTAGACGAGCGCAGAAGGGTACGTGCTCTAACTTTATCCGATCTGTTAAACACTAAGAGTTAGGTAGCTGTAAATTTTGCCATGCACCATCCCTAATTCGTACATTTCCCCCCGTCCTAAAAATTTCGATACATAGTCTTTTCATTGGAACGAATTATCGTCAAATGTTACAGGTATTAAACTGGGCACCCGGAGAGTCAATTAACGTGGGTATACTAGGGTTTACGATCACGTAAAAAAACAAATGATAAGCGCATACTGTCAGTGCTGACGATAAACACAATCGAATGATCGGCAACCAGAGAATTTGGCTCATAGTCGTTTATCCGAAGTTTGGGCGTCCAGCGGGACAGGGTAGTACACAGAGTGTTGATGGCTTACAGCAGTTTGAGTGAACACTGCCGTACAGTGTGCCACTTCACATGTTGTTTCGGATTGATCTCAAGATTCCTTACTTTTATCTGTGTACCAGTTCAGTTGCATCTGCGGCGTACGTTGTGTAGGTCGATCCAGTGGAACACTGTCTGAGCGCAAAAATGAGAATCATCCTAGCTAGCTGAACAAACGACCGATAAAGAATAGTCAAAAAGCAATCACCATGCCCTTGATAGAATCGGATCATTTAATTAGCACAGATGAAGCTATCTGTCCCGTGTGCATAGAGGAAGACTAACAAAGAATGTTAAAGTTCACATCCTGTCCACCTGGACAATCCCTAACTATGAGTCCAGAAATAGCACGTAAAAGCTTTCAGTCTACTCTGTTCATCGGTTACTTGACCAGTGGCCCAGTGAAACTGACACGACATCTATCAACACGCATTATCTACTATGACACCGAATATACGATATCTATGTGCACACATCGGTCCGATTTCCAATTATTTGTTATTTTTATTAATTTCCCATTATCCTGCCCCATACCTACAAAGCGTGTTGTAATCACCCGGTTGTGAAGCATTCAAAGCAAACTACTTTCCTACCGTGATTCCTAATGTCTCAGTAGGGCATTTCCAAGTATTTATGTCAAAAACATCGAGAGTTAAATAGAAATATATCTGTCTTTCACAAGCTATGTTAAACGCACGTTCATGCGCAAACTGCAGAGCAATGCACAGACAATCAGTACACTTTACAGGCCCGATGCTTCACTGTGTACAGAGTTAGATGGATCATTTTTCAAGCCTGTTTGAATGAGAGCTGAATGAAGGCATTTGGACAGCAGCCGCGAATAGTTTTGATATGCTCCTGAACTTAGGTGGGAAAAGTACAGCATGTACACAGTTTCTAATGATGAATATTGCTGCAGTATGGTGGGCCATTTCTAAGTTAAACCAACTCTCTTACAACTGAAATATGTGGAGTTTCACAGGAATAAAGTCGAGCCAGAATCGAAGCCAGAGGGTGTAGGATGAGGTGAATGGAGAAAAACGACTGGAGAATAGAGCTTCCATGCGCAGTTCAGATCTACTTCTGAATCAAGCAGGAGCGTAACCGGCAATCGGTCCGTTCACCAAATCCCTAATGTGCATGGATACAGCTTTGATACAAAGAGAGATTTATTGCTGCAGTTATTGTTTTAGAACACATCAGGCCGTGCCTTTGACTCTGCACAAGAATGAACAATTTTACTGACCCGAACTGAGTAATTTCAGTCGTGTAAACTAGCTGCAACTGTTTGGCCATGTTCTCTCTCATCCTCAAGGAATCCAAATCTGCGAGGTGCAGCTACCTGCTCTTTGTAACTGCTTTTATTGCAGCACGTACTAAGACAGTGATCTTCGCGTGGGTCGCTTGAACAACCTGAAAAGTACAGAAACAGAAAAACCAACGGGAACCGAATCCCAGTGGACGTGCCAACCGACATCAACATTTGGACGATCATTTCATTGTTGGAAGTCTGCAGGATACAAACTACCTTATCGTTCGAGTGTTCCACCATGTTAAATAGTTGACAGAAGCAAATTTCAACAAGGAATCAGTTTTATGACGAATATGGTCCGTTATTGGGTAGCGCAAGTGAGGATACCGAAAGAAGTCACCTAATTTGGCCTTTTTCCTTCAATTCCCATTTGTCAATATTTGTTGCTTGATGAAATATAGGCGCCGTAAAGGTTGGTAATCGGTGGGCAGTTTGGGTAATGTGAATGATCTGCCTGAAAATCGGTTTTTTGACCCCGAAATCTTGTGCCGTTGTTCGAAAAAACAAGAGTATTAGCTTTTTTCGATTCTGTCTCTATCCTTTCCATTCTAAGTCTTCCTAACTGATCTGGTAATTGTATGACAAAATAGGTTATTCCTCGGGAATGGAAATCTAGTTAATTGCAAGCTGTCGAATGAGGGTAGGGGAGTGAGAACCAGCGGTAGCCGAAATAGAACTCAAAACTTTCATGCCCTAATTTCACTGGTCCATTCCGTATTGTCATTATTGGCCAGCCTTCACAATTGTCCCAGAACTACTCAGAATATCCACTCGACTGACGTTCCGCGACCTCTTCCCCATATAAAGGGGGCCTACCGCCTCCTATGTGGAAGCTTGTGCCTCTCGATACTGTGAAATGCGCTAATTGCCTGTGCATTGCCCTAAAATTTGCGGGTGGGCGTACATTACTCTAATCTTGTGAAAGGGAGACAGTTTTCCTATATTTCGAAAAATTTTTGCCACAAATCCAAATTAAGTGTGAAATTTCACAAACGATATAAGTCCTACTGGAAAGTAACGCGATAGTGTAATTGTTTTTGTCTAATAATACGCATGTGGCATAGGTGGCTGGGAACTCCTTTGTTTGGTTCAAATTGAAGCAATCACAGATCGAAGTTATGATTACAAATAACCGGACAATAAGCTAAAAGTAATACGAAGACGTTTCTGTTGGGTAGACGGGAGGGAATTAGTCCGCCAAGAGAAAATCGGTCAGTTATTTTGTGGTCGTTGTTGAGGAGTTGTAGATAAATAAATGACAAAAACAATAGTTTGTGGTATGGTGTGGGAAATCTGTTGAGGCACACAGCAAGAACTATATAGGATAAGTATATTGATGTGCCTGGATCACGGCAATATCAAACTGAGAACCACAGCGAAAAATATAAATGAACATAGGTCATCAATAAGTTTTCCAACCACTCAGGGGAACAGACCATTTTCAAGCAGTGATGCAGGTTGAATAAGATAAAATACAATGTTCAGACTGTTAGCCGCTTTGATACCGAAGTGGTCTCATTTTGGCCAATATAGGGCAATCGATAGACTGCTTACCAAAAAGTAATTTCTTGGTCAGCAAACAGAATGTCCCCGTGAACGAGCTAGAAGAGGAACAAGGTTGCAGAACGGTGCATTGTAGATTGTCAGTCAACGGGAATCCCGGTTAGCAGTTTCGAACAGACGAATACTACGATCAGAGATATTTAGGGTAGGTAAATTATGAACTATGGTTGAGAGCTAGATGTCAACTGCACTTAGAATGTGAAGCAGTATTTACTTGACTGAACGACTGAGTGGCATAAAAATTTCACAGAGTGAGAAGAAAAATACTGGAGGCAGGCAATGCAGATACATTTACCATGCGGTGTCAGTTTCGACGTACAGCCTGATGAAAACTAAAAGGTTTTAACTCAATACTAGATGCACAGGAATCAGGGTTGTTCGTGAGGGGTTTTCTTGTTGGGACTTTGGTGAGACATGGTGCGTACTTCGGTGGTTATGCGCTAGTTAAAAGACGTGAACTTCTGTTACAAGTGCCACTATGGTTTGCTGTTCATTAACTCCGGCGCATGTGGATCCTGTTGGGCGAGTTCATCCGTAGCTAGACATTTGCTACCAAATCCGTGTTCAAGATAACCCGTTGTGGATCCCAATCTGGACGTCGCCACTTTTCCCTTGTTTGAATTGTTTCAACAGAGCGAAATTTTATTCCTTAGAAGTGCAGAAGTCATTATGGAAGAAACAATTTACAAGCTTTCAAAAGGTAAACCGATTTATGGTTTCTGAGGAATGAGTTGCTTATGGGTTCGTACTTGTAGGACACTGAGCTTTTGGCAACTGTAACCGAATAAAGGGTCATCAGTTTCACTAAAACATCGATTAATTATGTCAACCAATCTTCACTAGTTCTCATACGGTAGTCACCGCTGTCATTATCGTCATCGTTTAACGTTAAACAGCAGACCGCTGCCTTCCTCATCGAGTTACGACTTACAACGGAAAGAATGAATATGCATGGTTGGTAAGAGGTAGACTAACAGGGAAGGGAAAATAAAAGAATGCTGCAGTAACCAACACATGGAATAAACTCTTGCTGCATGAAAGCACATTTCTCTAATCATTCGAATTAGGCTGAAATTGGCAACACGATAGTCACTGCTCGCGGTTCGCTGCCGTATCCTTTAGTGCCGCCAGCTCACTGGCTGATAGGCCTTTTGGACCCTAAGGACGAATTGCACCGAAGTTTGACATACATTTTCTCATTTCACATCGTCACGTCATTCGTTAATCTCCATGTGGCTCCTTACACACGGTAGAAGGAGCAGAAAATAGGGCACGGCATGGCGGATGAGTGTCCAGCGAGCGCAACACGTGGCCCAGACCACGATTCTATTGAACCGATAACACCATGACTACATATTTCCGGAACCGGGACCGCAGTGAGAAATGAGGAAATCATGGGAATAAGGTGAATGCAGTTCACATGTCCATTCTTGATCTCAGGAACTTTCTTGATGAAAGGCCGACTTAAAAGTTTTAAGTAATTGCTTTCAGAATAAGGGTTCCCGAGATCTCTTTCTAGTATTTTACTTGGAGTAAAATTCAAGTACCGCAGTTTTAGGAAGTTGCATAAAAGCTTAAGAGCCTTGGACGAAAGATTTGCTGGAGAGCTTGACTTCTGAACTTTTATTCTATGCTGGTTTTTAAACATTAGCTTTCAACCCAATCTACGGATGTTTAAGGATATTGCTTACTGGGTTGCACGTGGTATTTCATACATTGTTATTAAAATGCTGAAAGCCCCCAGGATATCACCTAGAATTAGCGCACCACCAAACCAAAAACCATTCGAAAAATAATAAGTTCGATTTCTGTTAAAAAAAACAAGTTGTTTTCGTCTCTGAGCAATCTATTTTGCTTGATTGCAAGGCTGACCAGAAGACCTAAGATTTGTGTGTACAAAGTGTACCGTTAGAGACCGCGGGCAAGCTCAGTTACACAAACTCCTTGCACTACTCGCGAGTAATTGTGTGTTATATAAGAATATCACATATAAAAGAGGCTTACCAGGGCATTTATGAACAATGTGGCGAAAACAGACATGTTTGGAGACATTGAACGAGAGTTATCGGGAAATTTACAGGTCGCGTTCCGAAGCCACCGGCGGTGCAGGCTACCACTGATTATAGAAAAACAGCTAATTTAAAACTTAAAGTTGATTAGCTTTACGTGAGCTGGTGACACACTGGAACCAAAACAGCCTACAAGCCATAAACTCAGGTTGGAACCTCGGAAGAAATATAGGGAATACACAACGGAGGAGAGTTAATGAGGGGGAACTGCAATCTCGTGATTCCGATAAACTAGTAAATTATAAATGTTCCCCATGTCAATGCAACAGAGCTTTAGGAATGATGACCGCATGATTCTTGAATCCTGATGGATTTAAGACAAAATGAGGTCTCTGTTGTGTGTTAGCCTCTTCTTCGAGCACTAGATTACCACTTCAGAAAATAGAGTCACGCCACCAATAGTGAGAGAGAAAGTATCCGTAGTTTCCATTTGTAAGTTGAATTATTTTACTCTTCCGAAAAATGGGAGCCCATTTTACACTTAACTTCCTCTAGTTGTTACGATCTGCTGCTTGCTACCATCAAGGCATGTTCAACTTTGTGTTATTTCAGACTGAACTCACTACCGTTCTGGGACACCTAAATTACACAGTAACTAAGGTTAGAATAAGTTGAATACAATTCTCGATAAACAATGAAATCACCAGCTTGGCAAATGTTTGATTACCTATTATATCAGACTTCCACATTCAGCTAGTATCGGAAGCTGTAAATAAAGTGGCCGAATCTATCCATCCAGTGTATAAAGGTAGTACAGTCACTTGGATGTCAATCCGCTGTGAAGAACCTTACTGTGCATGTACATTGTCGATGATTTTACCGCACTAAGTATTTCTTCTGTCTGGCGAATAGACTACCCGAAAACATAAATATGAGCGAGTTTTGTGGTCACTCTTGGGTTCCGCTGTCTATTGTCTGTGGGTACTTCAACAAATTTTATACGAGATATGTTCCAATCTGTAAACATCTTTATAGCAAACAATGTATGGAATCGGAAGGCACACAATGGATAGGCTTTTCAGGAAGGTTTCAGGCAAGAGCTCTACCACATATAAGATTATTTCGAAATTGTCAAACCACTCACAAATGCCATCCTAATGACTTAATCGGACCTCGTTCATATAGGTCTGAAACGGGTCTGGGGCACATTTGAATCCGTATTTTAATTTGCCCTGATTATCCTTACATCAAACCACAATTTGCTGAATCTTAGGAAATAGAGACACGTTCATACCGAATTCTGCCTATGTTTGGCAAGAATGCGAATACTTGAGAAAATCTTGAAGTAGTGTGAAAAATCGGCCGTTATCGTGCTAAAATCACTGCACTATCCCGTATTGCCTATTGTCTTTCACCTGGGCACAACAATGCGGATACTAATTTGCGATTCTCATTCAATGTGTCCTGCTACTCCAAAATACGTGAGTGCGTCATGCTGTTGCGACTGTTGTTAACTGCTCAAAGAGATGCCAGCTAAGTGGTGTGCGTTTCTCAAATCATACTACCATGTTTCTAAATTCACTTGATACATCCCGTAGATCTTAAAATGGTGTAGACATTCACCGCGATCTTGGGAGTGACCACAGTATGCTTCGCACTGCCGGTTTGCTGCCTCCACAAGGCAAGTCTGATTGTTCTGTGGCAAAGTTTCATCTAGGTTTTGCTATTAGACCGAAAATAGATGTTCATCTGAAAGCCACGATCAAAAGATACGCCGTGACAAAATGTACCAACAACATGTCGCCGCTTGGAAATAAGATTGAGAGTCTCGATTTAAGCACCTAGTCTCAAGTCAACTTCCATGTTTTGTCACCATTTGGCAAGAACTCAAGTGAGTGTTTCACACGTTCATTGCGGAGCAAAACAAGTCACAGCCCCCAGACTCTGCCCGACCATGTATGACGTTCTTTTTCAAGCCACGCTCACGCGAAATCCACGTTCTGACCAGCTGAACATTCTCGGGCCGATTCGGCCATCTGGCGGAGACATTCGTTCTTTTGGACATCCCTCTGGCTGTGTTGGTCCGATCGTCTGGAGTGTAGACAGTAGTCTAACAAATAAAAAGTGACACCATCAACTAGCTGCAGTAATGTAGAGGATAGCCCAACCACAACGAATGGAGAGGGTAATGGATCCGGTAACATGAACCCATTAGAAACAGTAGCCCGAGGAAGCAAGAACCATTATGTCAAAAGCACCCCGAACAGACAAAGACCACGGTAGCAAAAAATATGCCCAGCAGACCTAGAACTCAGATAGACAGCACGACGTGCACACCTGAGAGCCACAATTGAAGTCGTCACTTAGGACAATCAAATAAACACACGTGAGTTCTTGGCAAATGGTGACAAAACATGGAAGTTGACTTGAGACTAGGTGCTTAAATCGAGACTCTCAATCTTATTTCCAAGCGGCGACATGTTGTTGGTACATTTTGTCACGGCGTATCTTTTGATCGTGGCTTTCAGATGAACATCTATTTTCGGTCTAATAGCAAAACCTAGATGAAACTTTGCCACAGAACAATCAGACTTGCCTTGTGGAGGCAGCAAACCGGCAGTGCGAAGCATACTGTGGTCACTCCCAAGATCGCGGTGAATGTCTACACCATTTTAAGATCTACGGGATGTATCAAGTGAATTTAGAAACATGGTAGTATGATTTGAGAAACGCACACCACTTAGCTGGCATCTCTTTGAGCAGTTAACAACAGTCGCAACAGCATGACGCACTCACGTATTTTGGAGTAGCAGGACACATTGAATGAGAATCGCAAATTAGTATCCGCATTGTTGTGCCCAGGTGAAAGACAATAGGCAATACGGGATAGTGCAGTGATTTTAGCACGATAACGGCCGATTTTTCACACTACTTCAAGATTTTCTCAAGTATTCGCATTCTTGCCAAACATAGGCAGAATTCGGTATGAACGTGTCTCTATTTCCTAAGATTCAGCAAATTGTGGTTTGATGTAAGGATAATCAGGGCAAATTAAAATACGGATTCAAATGTGCCCCAGACCCGTTTCAGACCTATATGAACGAGGTCCGATTAAGTCATTAGGATGGCATTTGTGAGTGGTTTGACAATTTCGAAATAATCTTATATGTGGTAGAGCTCTTGCCTGAAACCTTCCTGAAAAGCCTATCCATTGTGTGCCTTCCGATTCCATACATTGTTTGCTATAAAGATGTTTACAGATTGGAACATATCTCGTATAAAATTTGTTGAAGTACCCACAGACAATAGACAGCGGAACCCAAGAGTGACCACAAAACTCGCTCATATTTATGTTTTCGGGTAGTCTATTCGCCAGACAGAAGAAATACTTAGTGCGGTAAAATCATCGACAATGTACATGCACAGTAAGGTTCTTCACAGCGGATTGACATCCAAGTGACTGTACTACCTTTATACACTGGATGGATAGATTCGGCCACTTTATTTACAGCTTCCGATACTAGCTGAATGTGGAAGTCTGATATAATAGGTAATCAAACATTTGCCAAGCTGGTGATTTCATTGTTTATCGAGAATTGTATTCAACTTATTCTAACCTTAGTTACTGTGTAATTTAGGTGTCCCAGAACGGTAGTGAGTTCAGTCTGAAATAACACAAAGTTGAACATGCCTTGATGGTAGCAAGCAGCAGATCGTAACAACTAGAGGAAGTTAAGTGTAAAATGGGCTCCCATTTTTCGGAAGAGTAAAATAATTCAACTTACAAATGAAAACTACGGATACTTTCTCTCTCACTATTGGTGGCGTGACTCTATTTTCTGAAGTGGTAATCTAGTGCTCGAAGAAGAGGCTAACACACAACAGAGACCTCATTTTGTCTTAAATCCATCAGGATTCAAGAATCATGCGGTCATCATTCCGAATTGCGCATTGACATGTAGGGCATTTTTTTGTATTGTTCACTTTCTGAGAATTATGTTTATTGGTGGAGCGTCGTTTAGACTGTACCCCTTTTCCAGTTATCCGAACACATTTGCGGTTGCTTGATGCTCTGTATTTGTGCAAGCGGTTAATCGAATCACCTGACATGATGGGTCTCTGTATAGAATTTGTTTATGAAAATGTGCCTACTTACCGCGGTCAAAGTAGTCCAATTTGGATAATGGTTATTATTTGCTTGAACAAATCTCCATTTTGTTTGAAACATGTCCGACCATGGAATATGATGGAGGAAATGCAATGAATGATAATAAAGTATTTTTGGTCATAAGATACAATGATAGTGAAATGTTGAATCTCGAATGGAACTTGGTTGGCCTGCGGCGGCCAGTGGGATGACGTCGTGGGTTTTGGACGTGAAGGTCGCCGGGTCGTAGCCTCCCACCGCCGGTCAACTTCCACATTTGGCAGCCCTTTGCTTGTCGCGGCCGCTTTCCTAAAATTTGATTTACACTGTTGATTCAATAACAAAATGAAGTAAAAGATAGAAGAAAAGATAGAAAAAAGATATTTCGGGGTGAGTTCTGTGGGTTTCAGTTTTCCTACCGTCAGTCACTTTTACATTGAGCTGGCGCTCGATAGCCGCATTCCCCTCGCCGAAATCCGCACACATTACTGTATCGATTGTAAGAAAGAAAATAGAGAATAAGATTAGAGAAACTTTTTTGACCAGCCGCATCGAGGATAAATATATACGTCGAAAATGCCGTACTTCCGATAGTTTAAAAACGAGACGTCCCGGATAAAAGCTTTGCGCCAGTGTTTAAGAGACCCACATCAAATTTAAGCAGCTAAGTTTCATAATAAACCAATGACGCAGGACTCTTAACGTAAGAATTATTGTGCAGAAACAACAACAAATACTCAGAACAACTAGATCGGGTTTGTGCAGGCTGGTTCCAAGGAGCAAATGCGAATCAAGTATGAATCCATGAAATCACTGGTTTGAACAACGCTCTCGAAGTGGATAGGAAAACCGACTCGTCAGACAAGAGTGTTCTACTGCTACCTACGGATTGGTGTTGACTGATTTCGGTTATTTTGGGAAGATCCGATCAGTTGCGGTTGTCTTATGAATTTGATTGTTTAGGTTGATACTTTTCAGTTGTGTTGAGACTAAAGGTGTTCTGGGAGGTTGCTGGTCCATGTCAGTTGCGACATTTTTTTTAATCATGTAAGGGATATTTGGATTTGCCAGAAATATTCGGATTTGGATGAAAACATGCCTTTTTCAAAATGTCTGGTAAGAGTACATCGGACCGCGTTTAAAAGTTCATGTTCAGACATTTAGTGCACGTACGTGCAATCATGGTTGTACCAGATGTATTACGTTCCAGGCATATGTGGAGAGGGAGTGATTTAGCGAATCAAATGTCATTGTCGATTAGGCTTTGAACAACTGCGAAATAACAATATAACTGGTGGAAACCTGGAGTGATTCAAATAACCATTCCATTTTTAATATTGTATTTCGTATGCAAAACTTTCCTTTACATTTTATTTTATTTTCTCCGGTCAACTAATCCTTTTCATCCGTTGGCACTCCATGAGTTCAGTTCATTTTGGGTCTGCTCATTTCATGCTACTACCCCATATTGAATAATGAAAACTCCAATTGACTACTCTATTTCATCTGCCGCTCTGATTATATCAATGAATTTTTTATTTTTCGAAATATTTTTGTTGCTTTTCCATTCGGTTGTAGATGGTAGCCCGGACAGCGTGCACTTCGTAGGCTGTTTGAAACGCGGAACTCTTGAAATTGAGAAACTTTTACTTCCTCATTATCGGAGCAAGCATATTAGTTCTATTCAAGTTACGTCGCGCAGACTTAGAGGCAATTCATTAGTCACATCGAAGCTATAAATAAAGCCACCAGCTAGGCGGTCTGGTCTAAGGGAGAGGAAAAATCGAGGGAAAATTGAAATGTGTAGGAAATGCTAGCGAAGTATTGATCAGCACAAATTTGCCTTTTTCACGACATGTAGTCTCTTACGAGCTACTCGCATGTGCATTTTCTTGTTACGTTTGGCCCGTCCAGGTACAAACATACCAGGTTCTCCTCCTACTCGAATTTCATTTTTTCCTTCCTGTCTTCTCGAAATGACTTGGTATTATGCACGGAATGTTTATAAAAATGCCGAGTCTGTTAATCTCTTTTGTTTAGTTTGATAACCATGACTACGATATAGACTGATTAGGACCCAACTGCGGATGATAGAATGCAGTCGGTCTCATGGGGCCATATCTGTGGCCGGTTAACGCCCCTAAATAAAAATCTATCTCCCGGTTGTTTTAGTGTTGCACACAGGCGCTGAGTTTCAGTTACTTATCCACTAAGACTGAAAGCGAAATTAAATTCGAAATCAGTACACCAGATGTTGTGGAAAATTCTGTTCTTTTTGGTTTCTAAGATGTTGAATCAAGCTCTTCGGTTGAATTTAGCGTTGATCATTGTAAATTTTTGATTGGAAAACAATAAGCCTCAAATAACCAGGAAAAAGATGTTCATTTCTGGTGAAGCTCTATTACGAATGCTTTTCCTATGGAATCAACAAGCACAAAAATTTCCCGCTAACAGATTCTACAACTCAGTCGCACAACCTGTGAGGTCCGTGATGTTGCTTAAAGAGGTAGAATTTGAAAATCCTGTTTTCAAGGCCAGTCACGTGATTTGCCTGGGGGTGGACCAAATTATCTCCCATTCGCGTTGATTGTTTCGGAGAGCAACTGGAATACATTTTGAAACGGGAAAAATGCTCCCCAGCAGAGTTTAATCGCCACATGCTACAAACAGATCTCAACAACTCTACGGAAGTGAGTTTTTTGACCGTGTGTGAGCTCAGTATGTTAGCCAAAAAGTACTCATTTAAATGGTGTCCCGGTTGTCCACAAACACCGATTGTTCCCGTTCCGTCAATCCGATCCGTTTGGGGACGTGCCCGATCCAAAAGCCTAGCAATCCCTACAATCACCGTCTCACGGGCGTTGTCTGGTAGGCCCACCGATCACTTCTGTCGGTCGGATATCGCATATCCGACTGGCGTAAATTCATTGCAGTCACCAGCTCGGATTTGGGACATGCCTATACTTGTCGTTCATATATACAAAAGCGACGTCGATCGGCGAGTGCGATTTTCGGATTTCTAACAGGACGAGCACGAGACCTACTGAAAATGAATCGTGTGGGCAGAGAAAAGCGCTTAACCATACGTTCCATATAACGTGAGGTGACATGTGGTCCGAAGCTTGTGTGCTTCTACGTGCTGAACATCACTCACCATTCGGAGAGCGCAGGATTTGTTACTCGTCGTGGTTAGTTAAATTTACTTTGAATTGGACAAGCTCACTATATGGAAGACGATCTTATTCACCACTTATCGTCTGTGTTATAAATCAAACATTTCACCTGGGACTGTAAATGAAATGATTTGCTCATCAACGAACAGTGTCGCTTATTTATTCCTGGGATCCATTATGCGAATCTTTCAATAAATTCCGTCATTGAGAAGAATGGACATGGCGTTCTTTATTGTTTGTATTCTAATTCGTTTCGGTAGGCAAACAGCGTTAATGAATTTTTGGATATAAATTTAACTTTTCTGCCTAATTCGAGGAGGCCATCTGTGACCACTAATCTTTTAGCACTATAATACATGGATACACAATTTGTTTGCGTGGTATGGAGTTGTTGTGCCGGAAAATCCGCACACTGAGCTTGGTGTTCTGTGTATTCAACTAATCAATAATCTCAAGAAACGGTTATTAATCTTCCTTTCGGTTGCTGCTGGTTATCGTTCCCAAGGTTGTTTTCACTAGTCGGGAGGGCATCAGTTCGAAAATCACATTACTTTTTCAATGTAGTCCAGACTAAATCGGGTCACAGTGCATTATTATTCCACAGAGGACATCTGAGAGGAGGCTCTGTCCCAACGGCTAAATTCTACCCATGACAAAGGAGCCAGCATCGATTTTCTTCGAGAAAAGACAAAACATGAATTCTGCAGTATGCATATTGCCACATAGGGGGTGCAAATCAAATATTCCTCACAAATTTGAATGCATTTTGTATTACATTCCCTAAGCGTTGGGTACAATTTCAGTTTTTGCTATTCTTAGTTGAACAGGGACTGTAAAATCAATCTAGTAATTAGTATGATTTTTGCCAAAAGAATTGTTCCACTGTCCCGTGTTTTGATTCGACGGAAATGGATTAAAAACCGAGTGTTTCTTATATTCATTTGAGCAACATATGGGCAACATATGTTTGTATAGAATGACGAGAGCAACAATGGGAAGTTCTACTTCGGTCGCCAGGACATGGCCAAAATGAAGCGCAGATGTTTTCAGAATTTTTTATTCCATTGGTGATCAGTTGCGAACCGGTGTCATTTATTTTATTTTTAACAAAGAATGGGTTCGTTTAGTGTTGAATACAAGAAACGGGTAATTGCGATCTGAACTGTGGCTTGTTGCCGAGACAATGCCCTGACATACCAGCTGAATGTCTCGGATTCGTAATAATCGACACGATTAATTCCAGCCTAGAGCGATTGTTTTTAAATCAAAATTTATCACTGTATACCATCTGTCAATAAACCGTTGGCAGAACCATTTGTTTTATTTGATCTAATCCGATAATTGCATTTGATCGACCGACAACTCGATCAGCTGTTCCCTGAGAGGATTAGTCAGGCCAACACGATTTGTCGGAGTCCCCGGTCCACAGTGCGTGATCGCGTTGTAAGTACTTCCGTTCGTCGCCACCTTGACCTCGATTCTGGACACGTAATACTAGTAAATCGAGGTGTTTCCTGAATGGGAGATAAATGACCTACTGACCTCACGGTTCTGACCAAAGTTTGAGCCAAAATTACAAGGGTTACGTAGCTAGTCCTGAGATATTTTAAGTTAAATTGTATCATATTTGAATTTGTGCATCAAGTTCGATCCAGGTGGTTAGAAGAATCATGTTTTCCTCCACATATTCTATGATATGGGGGAATATATTGGGCGATCACTCGTTGTATCGTCAATATTCAATTTATCTTGGATTTTTGTAGAAAAATTCCAAAGCATTACGGAAAACCTCTCCTTGATAAACATGACAAACTTAAGTGTGCTCGAAAATCACTGGGTATGGGGTGAGATAACTGATAAATTTCGTAACAGGAGCGCGCAAATATGCAAAGGCAAAATGGGTCCCGTTTTAGATCTGCGCGAACGCGGTCTGCATTAGCCAATCAGGTAAAAGTTTCGACGTTTTGGCTAAGTCGGGAATAATTTCACAGTCTTCGTAGGAAGTGATAGAAAACAGTTTAATCCTGCCAAGTCGATTGCAACCAAGTACCAAACGACACGAACAACCAGTCGATAAAGGTTTTCGAGAAACCGGCTAGAAATCTTAGTCAAACTTGTTTAGTTGGGAACGATAAAGTTTGTTTGCAATTTTCTTTGGCCAATAAAAATTACTCCGGTTACAAAATAAATCATCGCCCAGTGATGACCCCCAATTCATCAACACCAAGAACAGGCCTGGAAACAATCATCGTCTAGCTATGTTGCTATTTTGAGGAATCACCATCAGCGCATAGGCGGCGTGTCTCAACAGGTACTCGAACTCCTGATGAACAGGTGTTAAGTGAATAATTTGACCATCGGGTCATTCGGATTCACTCTTGGTCATCCGTTTAACATCAGGACTAATATACACCATGTCCGATAGTCCTAGAGACAGATGAACATAGTGTCAGAACTTCACCAATTTGCAATCGGAAACTGGAAACTTTACTTTTCTATCGTTAAGGTCACGGACTTATGTGAGCTTTATTCTTCATCTACCTATTGGTCGTTTCTGTACACATAAACCGACCATCTCCAAAGGTGGACAGATTTCCTGAGCATCAGGTGAAGTGAGTAGCATGATGACTGTTATTTGCATAGTGGATTATTCAGCGAAATTCTCTCTTTCAGTCTCATAACGCTCAATCGGTTTCGCTCAAAGGTTGACGTTCGCGAAGCTTTGAAGATCAGAGTTTTCAACTGTCGAGGGTTTCCATAAACAAGCAGATGAAAGAGAATAGCAGCAGTTCACTTTGACTGACAGGATAAATTCGAGCACGGGACTTCCATTTGGGGGATTTTGTTTATTCGCGAGACACAGCAACACAGCAAGTGGTCTATCCCCGAGCTAAACACAGTGTTTCCTGGCCTATCCTTGGGGAGCAGACTAAATATCGCCCTCGTCACAGTTTGCTTTGCTTTCGGCCAAAAACAGCACAGGCTAGCAAATTACCCGTAAAACAATTCGATGAGGTCACATCAAGTAAACGTATAAACACCTCTCCTTGGAAAAAGTCAATCTAGGGTGTGACCCGGGGTGACAGTCTGAAATATTGTCCAAAATGAACTGTGTGCGTACTATAGAATGAATGGGTAGACAGAATTAGTTAAGAAAAAATACGATCACATAGTGAAACAACTCCATTTCGGGACACACGGGGAAAAAAACAAAAGTGGGCGTTTCATTTTAGTTATTTTACGTCCATTTCAAATTACTCCTTGGAGCACCTTATGAAAAGTCTGTCCCGTTTCACAACGTACTGGAAGTTTACACGGTCCGTTGATTGATTATATTCCCAAGTCATCGAAAAACTGGGAGGAATATCAATGATTCTGTCCTTGGTAATGCTTGCGTTGAGTACCAACAAATCGGAGCTTGCCAATTTTTTTGCCTGCTCGAAAAGATGTTGCAAACTAGTTTGAACATTCCAGACACGAACTCGGTGGATCAACCGACCACCGATACTTCACGTCTAGGTTCGATTCAATTAAATATGCTTTTGAATGTCTTTATTTAACTTTTATACACTATACTTCACCGGCCCTGCTGTGGGACGTTACGAATTGGGACCGTATATTGTCAATGAACGGCTACGTGCATCATACATGTTTCGAAAAAGAACAAAACAACACCTTACTATCCATGAGTACACTGCCTAAAATAGAAGGTACGTGAGATGTGAACTGTTTGGCTTGAAATACGTGGCGTGGTACAAGGTAAACGGATGCTGGGTTTCCACTTTCTGCAATCACTGTACAACCGGACTGCTGGGTGTGTGAATCACTTCCGTTTAGAAAAGCGAATAGATTTGATCAAGAGATTTTGAAAAGTATAGGAGATCTATCAAGACAACGAGCTGCAGATTCCCGATCGATAATCCTGTATCTTTTCAGAGAAGCCGTGGGCCATGACTGCCGGTTTTCGCTCGAAATATCCCAGAGGAGGGTTTTTAGTGAGTAGATAAGGGGAAAGTCCCCGGTTGTGGATGAGTCTAATTTTATCGTTAGAAGAGTGCTCGGATAATCTTGATTCCAAAGTCAATCATAGGAAGCAAATAAGATATAAGCTATGACTTTGCTGCACAGATCACACATGAAAGTGGGAATAATTTGATTCCGTCCATCTAATTCATCATCCACTGACCAACGAATAGGAGAAGAACAACAGCTATGCAGCACTCATGGAGAATAAGCTAAACAGATTTCACTCTGATAATTTATCAAATATTTATATTCATCTTATTACTAAAGGTAATCTCTTCAGCTTACGATAATCTCACCATGGTAACCGAGGTCAGTCAGTTCCAACTGCACACATACACAGACGAGTTTTGAGATAATGTAGACAATACGGGTCTCACAATATTTTACATCTCCCTATTAGATAACGTGATGTGTGATTTAAAACCAGCTCACCAAAAGGCAGATCGTTTACTTGGGAAATAATTTAGCAATTAGGTTGAAACAGATTCCGGTTGTTAGTTTCGTTCTTGAGGCACAATGACATTTTCCATTGTGCTAACATTTCGTCTGCAAAATCAAACAAAACTAGGGGAGCACATGGCTAAGTCTAATGCTACTTGGTGAGTTTAGTTGGGACAACAATAGGTTCCACTGGAATTTTGTACGCCACCTAGCCGTTCCGAGGCAGTTGGGCAAATTATCCCCTAGCTAACCGACTGTTTACGGTTGCTTTTGTGGAAGTGATTCGCACGAATATCGAATGGAACAAGAAATTATCTGCTTTTCCCTATTCGACAACCTTTCAACGGAAATGTAGACAATCTAATCACAGCAATGAGCTTATTTAATTAGCAGCTGATTAAAATAGATCTCAAAGTAACTCACTATGCAACCCTATTTCTCAATTGGGAATCTAGCGCTAAACAACATCAGGCTTGCAAGCTCCAGTGATGCTGTTCTCTACAAAGGACGTCCACGTGCTGGAAACAGTCTCTCGCTGCACGAGGTTTGTGATGACATGAGAATTATATTGTGTGGTACTGAAGTCGAACGTACGGTTGCAAACCCGTATGGATTGCCTGTCAACTGAGGTGTTCCCTTCACATTTGTCCATCCTAGGTTCGAGTCCCAGTCCAGACCTGGTTTTTACGCACTGCTCATAATTCGTACAAAATTTGCAAATATTACACAGAACTTCCCTACTAGTTATCATTGGTGAGTTAGAGAACCCTTGTTGTATCGAGATCTATGACAAACGATGGGATGAAATTGTTGCATCAGTAGCGGAAAACAAGATATTAAAACAATCCTTACACAGTTTGTCAGCTTCTTGCTGCTTACGAATTAGTCTTGTTTCTTAAACCGTTTGCAAAATGGAAGAAACCATTTAGAATAGCACTTAAGTGACATAGTTGCCCTGCTTTTCAGAAGAAAGCTTTTTCCGTGAGAATAAATGGTCGGAATTGACTGGGAGTTCGCGGCAAGTTTGTGATTCTCGTTAAGTTGGTGCTGTGTTTGGCTAGTGAAAAGAGCTGAATGCACAAAAACAGCTAGCTGGAAAACGCGTACACAGAGGGACCAAATTTATCGATTCAGTTGCGTCCACATTTTCTAGCCTTTGTCTGAGTTCATCATCAGTTTCCGACAGATTAGCATAGTAATTACTTTGTGACGGAGATTGAACGTCTGTGGTGATCCGCATCTCGAAATGGTGTATAGATCTTGGTCTGACTGGGTAGCTTGATGATAAAATGCTCCGAAACACAGTCGATTATCTTTCTCTCCGTCCCATGATAGCTAGATCGATGGGTCAGTTGATCGATCGCGAAGGACTAGCCTTTTCGTGTGGGTCATAGCAGTAGCCGTTTCCAACATTATTTGCATATTCTCATGTACGGTTTCGTCTGTAAAGTCGAAATTCGGTGCCGAGTTCGGTGTTGTAGTGAATGAATGATTGCATGCACGAGACAACAACGTCACATAACTCATTGATGTCTAATCGACCTAGCGATCAACTCGAACAGATGCTGTTTTCCGGTTTTGCTCGCTCCATTCCGTTTTCTGCGGTCGATGGCTAAGTTTTATCACAATTCGGAAGCTGGCTGAAACAGCAGCACAAAGTGATCAACAACTGTGGGGTACAAAATCGGTTTTTAATTAGTGCTTCCACTAGGGCGCAAATAAAACGTGAAATTGTAACAGTCCAGTTAAGTCCAAGTGGTTCGACATCACTCCCATCGCGTTGTATTGTGCAGCTTTTTTAAGCACAAACCAAAATGAGTTGGCCCATAGCTAGATGATAATCAGACCATCGTTCACTAGCACTTGACCAAGGTAAGAGGTCAGTTCTGGAAAGTACAAAAAGGCGAAAGGATTCCAGTTTTGAGGTCAGATCGATAATTGAAGGAGATCAAAAGGATCTTCGAGGATATTTGATGAAGATTTCTCTCAGGAGCTTATTTGTAGGACCAGAACTGCAAGAGGGAGGAAAGAAACACGGTTAATCAAAGTCAGACCATAATGCAACAGTTTAAAACCTTTGATAATCCAGGAAATATTAGAGAGGAATAAGGTTCATCCTACAGCGCCAGTTCTGCTTACCAAAAATGGTCCACTTGGCACTCACATTCAAGGTCCAACTCCGTTTGAACGTGTCAGGTTTCTCACCCGTTTAAAGTTTGCGAATTGGTTGAGGACGTTCCGCTCCCAATGCCTCTAATCATTCGCCTTATCGGATAAAACTGTTTATTTCCCAGAATGCCAGCTGTCCTAAGAGAAAATTCGGAGGAAACCGGCTACTAGATGGTCCGATTAGTCTTTCGCCCCTATACTCACGTTTGACGGTTGATTTGCACATCAGAATCGCTGCGGTCCTCCACCAGAGTTTCCTCTGGCTTCAACCTGCGCAAGCACGGTTATTATTAAGACGGATGGAGATATAGAAGGAGAAGCAAAGTTAGACGTAACATGGAGGGGTCTGAGCTTCCGGATTTGAGAAGATTTAGGCCGTAGTTTGGACACAATTCATAAAATGGGTGGACCAACAAGGACCTGATGTGAGTGACCCCAGGGTACGTAAAAGACTCCAGTCTGAGAAGCATGTTAAGGAGGGGATAAGAACTGTTGGGGGAAATAGAAGATGAGGTGAACGTGCATCCAGAACAATTGGAAGGGTGAATAGAAAGTCTACTTTGTTCTAAGAAACCAAAGATAGGTTGCCTAGCATTCTGACCTGAGCTAAGACCAGGGCAAATTGTTAAAACCATTGGTTGCCTTAGCCAGCAATAGCTGTGGTGTCATATAACTACACCATCTACTTACTTGATCACAGGACAATTTGAAATATTGGGAAGAATACTAATATAAGTGAAAAAAGGAAAATACAAGATGTGAGTTAAAAATTTGGACAGTTTTCCTTCAAGTAATGTTTAGAATACTTCCATTCATGATCTGTAAGTGTGGGCACCTAAGACAGTAAAACGTTCCCATTTTAACTGACCTAGGTATGAAATCAGAATCATATACAAAAAGAAGACTGTGGAAAATTTTTTAATGATTTCCCGATGGAGCTCTCTATATGTGACATCACATCAAGGTTGCTTCTGTGACACTTGGAGGCGATCTGGAAGTGATCGAGTGGAACCACAGTGTACCGAGTGTGACACAATTGCGATAGGTAATATGGAATCATCTGGAAGGAATCGTGGATCTCGTCTTCTGGGAAATCCAGACAAATGTTGTCACTTACTAACAAAGGAGAATGAAACAGGATTATGGTGAGGACGGCCACCGTGCGCGGAACAAAGCGTCTGACCCGGTGGTGGTTTCAAAGCTGACAGTCTTAAGCGCTTTAAAAGTTTCTTCTTTCTATGAGTTTGACACCAGTACATTGAACGAAGCGGTGTAGCGAGAGAGAAATATCGGTGGTTGGATAAATGTAGCATTGAGAAGATTGATATCGAGTGAAAAGGAAGACACCCTTTTCTTTTTACCTTCTTATAACAGAAATAAATTACTGGGTGGTACTTAAAATCGGCATGTCTCAAAAATTGAAAAACATCCTCGTTTGAAGATGTCATGGGCTTGCACACACATTCACAGGCAAACTCAACCGGCATCAACGTAAGATGACACTTTCCAAGTCCCAGACAAACATGAGAGGATTGGGAAGAAATCAAGTGGGGGAAAACGTATAGATAGATTAAAGAACGGGGAATGTAAGAAGCGAGAGAGAGCCGACACCGGGATGCATTTGAAGCCTAGTGTTGATAATCTTTTATGGTGTGTCGATTGGAATCCTTTAAGAGAAGAACAATAAACCAGCCGAATGGAATTTGTTTTTCAAAATCACTAATGATTCCTTCTGATTGCAGGGAACCCTGAACACGGAGTGACTATCCTCAGTGCATTACATCATCCGTGCAACTGATCTCCATCTGTCGACCTTCGCTTGGGATCTACGACGATCGAAAACCGTTTCAGTTCATGTGGACTACTGGGTTTTTTCTCCTCCATCTTCCACATGGCTTTCAGCAATTCGTTCCAGAACTCTTCGAAGTCTATCTGTCTAATATAAAAATGGAGTCATGAACTTACCGTGATATCCCTTTGGGAAAGGGTTTCGGGATGTTGGAGATCGATACACCGAATAGGATTGTGAGAATTGGCGGCAAAAAGATTTTGGTTGGCCGAGGAAACTCGAAATGCGCTGGTATCAGCTAGCAAACCTAAGGGCCGTTCAAACTTTCAGGCTATCAACAGTGTTCAGAATATCACGAATGAGAATAAAGCTACTGAAAGACTTTGCCTCGTCTGTGACAGTGTGCAAGATTTCGTGCCAATTGTAGGCTGCGGACAGGGAAATGACAGCCACAATGATGGCGTTCACACCCATCATATCCACGTCCAGGGGCCACTACCCTCGTGGTCTAATAAACACAGGGTTGGATCGTAAGAAAAATTTCTTCCCAAAAAATGAGAACTTTTCTCTGTTTTCTTCAGCCTGTAACTGCTATTCTAAAACTGCCATTTGCATTTGGCAGAATAATAAAATTTTTATTGAAGCTGATTAGAGCAAATCGTGAATTAATGCTATCAGAACAGAATTAAAGACATTGCGAGGTCCGCAACGACAATTCGATATGTCTGATTGTAACTATTTGCCTAGTAGTAATATTGTAGTAAACCGAATGAGGTGAGTGTTTTCTGTGTCAAAAAATTCTCGTTGCTACTGACTTTTGCAAATTTTTCACGAATACTACACCACTTACACATCACTTAGCCACTACGTCATAACTCTTCGGGTTGATATTAAAAGTACCCACAAGCGGCTAAAATGTTTGTCTGTTCCACAGTCTGACAAGCTCACATCTACCCGTAAATTGCGGATTAATATATGGATAACCCCACAGATAGGAAAACGTGCCCCAGGTTAAGTAGATGTTTTTTCAGATCTAACTGAAAAAAATTTGATTAAACCATTTAGATAACAATGATGAATGGTTTAACAAAAATTCCCAAACACCGTGGAAAGTGGTATCAATTCAGTACGTCCATTTTTTGTCAGATACTCATGTCTCATGTTGCCTTCTGTCCAAATATGCCGGTGACGTTTGCTTTTGTCAAGCCGTTCGGAGAAACAATCACCTGGAAAGTTTTTCCAACAATTTGTCTTCTATCTAGGATTTCTCTGCACAAGCCGATTTAAATCTTAACATATCTAAATGTTTTGAATGTCTGTTCTCCCTCTCTCGGTCAACCTACCCATCTGAAAAGACTTTCATCAACTCACAAACACTTACCCGGGGTGATTCTGTGAAATATCTGAAGTGGAATTCACACATTTCCACTTGTGTAAAGTATCCGCGTGGATTGTCATTTCAAATCAGAAAGTTTGGACACTAAAAGGTGAAACCAAAAGCCACTCACCGTTTTGCATTCTGAAGTGTTTTTCCAATCCTTATTTACTGTTCTGTAGTTATTTTTTACAAGCTTCCTTAGCAGGACTTAAAAATCCCTAGTCGGGGAATGTCAACTATTAGCCGTGTCTCATTCATACCACCAAGCAAGGATGTAGTCAGAACTTATGAGAGAAATTCGCTCAGAAAATACCTTCAGATCGTACACATCCTCTGCACAGCAATCTTTCAAAGTGCCGCCTTCATGTTTCAATAGGGTCTGCTTTTCGTTCTATGTCCAATAGAATCAACATCTATAGGAACTTCAGTGTATCACATTTAGCACGCATCTAGACAAACTGTGACCGTGTTTCAGCCAAATTTGCTCTCAAATCATTCATTGGTGAATTCATTTTATTGTTCATTTTTACAAGATGATGACTTTAACTATTTTCTTATTTTCTCCTGCGAGTTTCCACTGAAACGCAACATTTCCATAAGCAAAAATATATGCAATACAAGCCCATACACCGCCGTCTAATTTGGTCGTTTGACAGCACAGTTGAACGCAAATCTAATTCAGAAAAATATCACTAATTAAATACAAAATAACAAGAAATAATAGCAATGTGTGATTCGAAGACGTGAACTGATCTACTGTACTGGAAATCACATGATACGAAGGTAATGGTGAACTTTTCATAGTCACGTGGGTTGCTCTCTGACGTTTAGTATTGGACCCGGATTTTGTTACGTGAACGATTTAGGAGACAGGGTAGTTTTGCATTATCCAAAAGTGCATGATGGGAAATGCATTTTCTTTCATATACTGACGAAAATAAATCGTCAAGAGAAAACCAAATTTGTTCACAGTAGGGTACGTGTAGGTACCGTTATAGTAGACTGTCCCGGTCAGCGGGTGCCCAATGCAGTTCACAGTCTAACGGATTCACCTAAATTGTCTCAGAGTTCAAGTTGAACGGTGTGTGAATAGATCAACAAGCATCGAATTATTCGTGTTCATGAATTTTTCTAATCCTAAATATCCACGGCCTTATGTACCGTTACCATTACTATTTTCCATACTAAGAATTCAATATTTGGTTACGTAAAAACCGAAAATTCACCCTAAAAGGGTGCAAAACGCACTCACGTGATTTGATTTGAGTAATCAAAACAGGTCTTTCTAACTAAGGTTTCAAAAAATCTCTACTGGTCACTTGATGACTACAAGATTAGGGTATGTCAATGGACTGGGAACGGTTGTGTAGTGGTGCACTGTGGGAAAATCCCAAACCTCCGACCCGAAAAACAAACATGTACGGACGCTGACATGGTGTACTTATTACATACACACACACATACACACACAAACACACACACACACACACACTCGATCTCGATTTGATAACCCAAGGTTTAAACTGGGTTTTATCTTCGTGTGTATACGGACCAAAGCTAAGAATGACAGATTGATAACTGGAAAATAATGAATATTATAAACACCATTGAGTACAGCAGTCGTACTGATGCCGAAACGGTTTTCAATAGCTTACATTTTCCGGTGATTTTCTATAATTTCACAGATTTCATGCACATTATCATGAGTGGAATGTGGATTGCCGTATCCGGAGTCATCTCGTTTATCATCGCTTATGGAGGATACCACTGGAGAGGCATATTGAAAGCGGATTATGTTAAAAATCTTATTGTCTGCACCAATCACTCGTGCATGTGCGGATAGGCGAGAAGATACTATTGGGCAATCATAGATCCATGTAGATCTTACACCTACTTGACTGATTGCTTTTTGTACTGAACGTTTAATGTACAGACTTCCGATCATCGGGTCAACCTTACACTGGCGAGGTACCAGACGGGAGTTTTGTTCTCCTCGGAACTTATCAGTGGTGAATAATCATTATTGTATCCCTAGGTGTGAGCCAGAAATTCCAATTGGTGAAGCAGTGTTGTCATATAAGCCTTTCATTTAGGAGACCTCGAGTTCAAACCCTGGCAGCGATGATAAATACGCACAACCGATGGGCTACAATGATAGATTATTTTACCCGAAGACAAGTCAACGTTCTGAAATGCAATCGCGTTATCGAGGGATTGGGAGAGAGTCGACTGCCCCATTGGCGTTTGTATTCAGATTACCGTGTTCACAAACTTTCTTCCTCAAATGCCAGCCAATCTGCTGATTCTGAGTAAAATTTCGGATTCGAGCTTCTGTATATTGTCTAGTATTTGAGAGCAATCATTCTCCATCACATATAGTTTCAAAGATTTTGAAACTTTGCCTTGATCATAGCTCAGCTTGTTGGTTTTCTGTTGTTGGTTTTCTGTTCGCTGAGCTTGGCGTTTAAATCACAAATGTTTCACCACCAATCAAGGTGACATCGTCAGTGTTAATAAAAGAAGTCATCAGCCATGAGAGATATTTTACCAATACTGAACTTATGTTTAGTATTAATTTATAAATTTTATCTGGTCTGTCATCATATTTTTTCCGTAATCCTATTTATATGACAATTACGTAACCTCTTGCAAAGTTCCATTTTTGTGGCAATTTGTCATCTTTCACTTTGAAGTGACAAAAGAGCACAAGATGGTTTCTATCAATATTTTTTAGCACACCCAGGCATTGGAGAAAGTAAGTTCTAATTGGAAAGTAAATATTTTACTTAACTCACTAGTAATTCTCAGCAAGAATAACTGCTTTCGACGAAGGCACATTGTGAGGCGAGTGGATAGCAGTGGTAGCAGACGAAAGCTACGTGAGTTTTTGCGAAGGTAGACAAATGCTCAGAGCCAAAAGTTTTCGTACGTGAACAGTTGACCGTACCATGCCGAGAAAACGGTGTCTCAATAAACGTCAATATTTGGCGCTGTGGGTGATATTCCGCAATGCCAAATGTGTCATATCCAAACGCAGCTTTTAGCGAAAGCGTTCCAAAGTGTTTCGAAACCAAGACATGGAAAGGCGATTTTTAGCCCTGAAAAATAGTACGACCAAAACGTCGAGTTAGGAAAAATCGTCCAATGTTCAATCAGATCAACTTAATGGAACTACTGCGGTGGTATGGTTGTGGGGTCTCATGATTAGTTTGTCGAAGCGTACATTCCGAACGAACAAATAAATTTATACGTTGGCTACCATTCAAAGCCGGAGGGAGGTGCAATCGCATTCGCACTGGAAAGTTAGTGCACATTATCAGTTGCGGATCACGAACAAAGCACTATGGATAAGTGAAAAAGTGAAGTTTCTGCCAGCTCTTTCGTATCCAAAACCAATGCTTTGTGACGATCCCATTGACCTTGCAAACATTTTTGATTTTTCTCATATGGTAATATTTCGAGGATAACATAGATCTTACGATGGCCGGATGCAATAGGCAAACAGCCGATGTTGTTACCTTGTCTCATGATTCACCTGGGCACATTCTTTGATACATGCGAAAAGCAAATTGAATGACATGTAAAAGTAGCAAACATCGAGCAAAAATCTAGTTTTTATTCAAAATAAAACAATTTCATTTAGAGTCCACTTCAAAATGTTTTGCATGACATTTGACAGGAAACCTCATAGGTATGCACTCCCGTGCTAGTCTAAGCATTTACCTGAAGTTGAGAAGACATCAACGCTTCGGGTGAACTCCAGGAAGTAAGTTAAGTTTTTAGAATTGCTCCAATAATCCCCATTGATTCTAACCCTGTCAGTTTTCTGGCTTGTTTTGGTGCACAAATCAGTCAGTGCGGTGCTTTAATTGTTTATTGATAATCAATCACATGGCCATCACGTAATTGTACAGAAAATCAAACTGCATTTTCGATCGATTTTTATTATTTTACACCATTGTGTCGAAATCAATGTGATAATTTGTTTTAATTGGATCAGTATGATTGCTCTGACTTCATAATGAAATAAAATGGGCAGATATGCTGTGAATCGATTCGATTGCTTTCATAAATCTGATATGTTCCGGCTTTGTTGTGGATCTCCTTTAGCCGACATAACTTCTGTCTGTCCTCATTGCCATAACACGACTGGGGATCGATATTCAATGAATGAGGCAGTCTTCTGGCATTTCCACTATAATCAGAACAGTCTCCCTCATTCAGATCAGTCGAAGCCTGCTCACTCGGAGGCTTTCGAGAGGGACAAATTTGACTATCTCGATGACTGCGCGCGTGAAATTTGTGCCAAATTTTCCTTGGCACGATGGTCACTTCTGGACACAGCAGTTCACTTGTAGATTTCGGATTTTCAATCAGCCTTTTCCTGGATCTGTTAATATCAGGTCCAATATGACTTAGGAGAAACAATTGCACGTGTTCGGCTTGTCTGCATCAAATGCACAAGCATGATCTGAACTCACAGTGCATTCACACCTCGGAACTTCAATTGGTCTGCTCGGTTGATCAAGGTCGTTTGGCTTTGTGTTTATCGGTAGAATAATTCGTAAGTATCATCTTATGCCAAGTAGGACTAATAGACGGAACAAAAATGCAACAAGTTTGAATGAGAGTTTCCGGGCCAGGTTTTCGCGAAACTTGCGAGGAATTCAGCCCCTCAGCTCTCTACGAATGAGACGATCCGTTTCACCGGCATTTATTTCGACCTCAGTGAATCAGACACTTTGTTCAGTGGTCAGTTAATGTACTTGCGAATTGGTATGCATTCGGTACTGGATGATTTTGGATCATGGCATGCTGAACAACTCGTTCGAGATAGAAAAGCTAAATTTTCGGTAACAGAAAATGCTCGTACATTTCTAGGCATGTTTCCTAAGTCACTTCATGCACATTCCGCTAATCTGCGAATATATCTTGTCTTCATTTATTGCGTACGGTGAACATTAGTCTGTCGTACAATGCCCCATGTTTCGTCCTTATCACGGAGTGAAACAGGCCGGATGGAAGTCAACATCTGACGTGACAGTGTGAAAGGCGAAAGTGTATAGTGGACTTAGGTAACCTGGGTGTCCCACTTCTTCGTGGCTGGGGTCCAAAGACCCCTCAATCAGTTAAGTGGAGACATTGAAGGGTATGGGAGCAAACCGCGAGCAACGGGGATGGTGGTGTCATTTTCTGTCTGATTAAATTGAAGAAAATAAGTGTACTTTCGTACTAGTAGACTGTATTCGGTGTGTTAGCTACGAAGGTATTATTTTCTTTTCCCATCCATGCAGGCTTCGCCACTATCCACCTTGTGTATTCGTTCACTCTATGGAAAAACAACAAACAGTAGGGCCCGCCTTGTTGTTTAGAGCTGACTTTGACGATGGAACCGTGGATAGCATTTAGTGGTATGGGAAATCGATGGTTTCTTTTTATTACTTTCTGCTTCCTTTATTACTTTTATGGTAAGATACGCTTTCACAAAGATCGTAACTAAATAGAAGCTGTCACATGTGACTGCGTAGCAGCGGAGGTCGAACCAGCAATTTCTAAGTTAACTCATCACTATGGTGACTGACTGATCACCATCCTTTGGTTTAGAGTAATTTGATGCCTGACAGTTCCATTATCTGGCCACCAGCAAGTTGTGATAACGAACGTTTTCTTTATTCCTTGGTGTCTCACTTTCTTTACCTAAGGATTTGTCGTCCAACTCTGTCACTTCTGCTTTACGTTCAGTGTGTATTTATCTCCCCAAAATACATTTGTGTTCCCCATCAGCAATCAAATTCGATCCGCATACCTATGTCTAGACCAAAGCACCTAAGCCTGTTCACAGGAGATAGTTTCCAATGCACAACATTCCAGTAATCGATTCCATTCCAGAATGATCTTTGATATCACTCTGGGATAAAAATAGTGTCCGTTAAGCGTGATGGTGTAAAAAACAACTTTATCGTAAATAAGTGGAATAAAAAATGTTGTTCGACAGAAAACAGCGCACCATTTTTGGTTATAGAATCAATTCTTCCAAACTGCTAAACCTCTTAGCTCTGATCTAGTGCCGTCGTGAATGCTGTCGGTTTCGTTTGTGCAGCCCCGACTAGTTTATTTGTCAAGACATAAAAAGACATACGTTACAAGATGCAAGCACCTGGGGTGCTCTTTTTTGAATGTGACCACAAAACATGACCGTCTGTAGAGAATAAATTGTACGGAAAACAATGGATTAAATTGGATGGAACGTTCCACACACACACACACACACATATATATATATATATATATACATGGCTAGCCATAAAGTGGAAGACGGAAGAATCTCGTATGGTTTGATGCCAGGATCGACTGGTACTGAGTGCAGAGCAATGGCTGAGGCATGCTGATGATCACTTCGTCAGGATGGGCCGACACTTTGGAGTTTGTATTGTGCACTAACGCTGCAGTGTTATGTATTGATTACGACCCGCGAAGAACTGACGGACAACAACCGCAATGGCCTTGGACGACGAATACGCGCGCCAAGGAAAGTGTACATGTCTAATGCACCGGAAACGGCAAAAATCGATATCGATCAATAACGATTAGTTCAAACGATAGTTCGGAAAGGGGAACAGTTAACGTTTCTTCTCTGGTGCTTGACTGGTTGGTGCCACTCTGGAATAAAAGCGAAGAGATACTCATCGGTTCATACCAAATAATCTCTGATACAATTCCGAATTCGTTACAGTGCTTCTAAAGAATAGGTTAAGTGAACTTTGTCACTCAATGTGACCAGGATTTTCTGGATTATTAAGACCGGAGAGAGTGTGCTTCAGAATGTGTGATCATGTGCGACTGAACCGTCAACTCTGGCAATTATTTTGTTGTATGCTGTGCTACTCGTTCAAGCAAGCAACGATCCGTTTCTCCAATGTCTGCGTCAAAACAACTGGAAGTAAACTGACAAACAACGTGTGAGACAACAAGACAGACTGAATGATTCTGACAAACTAACCTTTTGGTTGTTTGCAATATACGCAACTGTGATACTGGATATGTAAGTACGACGACCGACTTAATGTTTCTATTAATTTACTTCAACAAATGGTCACTCTTGAAATGCGAGTCCATAAAAACTTGCTTTTTTTCTTCGACAATCGGTTTTTTGCATAGTTTCCTCGGTCTCCGATGTTGTTCTGTGGAATATTCCGGACAGCCGTTAATTCATAACGTTCGTTTTACGAACTCTTCTTTCTTTTATACTTGGTTGTTGGCGCAGATTTTTCGTACTCTGTTAAGGAGAGTACGAACTAATCCTCGCCTGTGCGCCACTGGTGTGATACCGGAGAATTGCAGGTAACGCCCACCCGCGTGACCTTGCGATATATGTTGTGTTTCAGCATTCCATCCGGACACTCGATCAATGCAACATCTAAAATAGATAAACTGAAGTCTTTTTCCTGTTCTCGAGAGCCAAAAAGGTTAGAACGGTTGGAAACCAGAGTGTTAAGAAAGGCGTTAAGATATTCTTTATTGGGAAAAGTCAAGATGTCGTTGATATAAGGTTTCAAAATTTTATCAAGAACCGTTTCTTGATGAAAACACATCTGGAAAGGCTGGGCCCAAATAGATGCCTATGGGCACATCATCAGTATGTGTAAACTGTTTTCCCTCCAAATTAAGACGAATGTTCTCGGTGTGTAAAAGTTCGTTTGTGGCTGAGGTTCCCACAGAGTTTCCTCCTCCCTCCTGTGACAACCCAGGTGGCCTGCTATCAAATCGACCCACAAATGAGACAGGGCCACAGTGGAGATAGTATGAATGACTCTGGTGTCCATAGGCCATGACGCAGCAATTTCGTTGTAATGAAGAACCAAAATTTGAGCCCTGATTGGTCTCCCTGCCAGGCCTGATTTCCCCATGTTCAATTGGAGGTGCACTTATCATGTTTTGACAGTTATCATCATAAGCTCCCAGGGGCGAATTACCCTATCCACAGCAATATGACTTCGTTACTTCTTTTACTAACGGAAATCTGTTAATTATCACGATTCCGGACATTCTCCATTTATATGCCTAATATCTGTAAATTGGATTTGCATCAAGTACTGGAACTACAAAAATGGCATCTCACTGCCATTTGTTGTAGTTACCAAAAATCCGCTTGTATCGTTGTCCATGCGTCCTGACTTCGAACATTCGCATTTCCCCCTTTTTTAGCCTTCTTTCATCATCTTTGGTGACAGGTTCCATTCTTCTAAGGGTACCGTTCTCCACTGTCCAAACGGACGAGTTCTTAAGTGGATTCTTTTCAAATTTCAAGAAACACCATAATGCGAACCTTAAAACCCTCATGAGGGGCCGTGGAACCGAAGTGTATCCCGTACATTAAGCTTGAATACAATTTATCGGCAAATTTATTTTCGTCTGTTAAAACTAAGATGCCTAAACAGTTGTTTCCACGAACGAAATATCTCAGCTAACCGGTCCACTATTCACCTGGTACAAATACACCTCTGAGAGTGACTGCGTAAATTTTAATCATGTGTTGCCATTGGTTACAGTGGTGTTTAGTTTAAATGCTTCATCGTTTTGCATCTGTGCGAGTTTTGTCACAGCACTAGCAATGTGAAGGTCTCTAATTTAATGAATTGTGATAACTAGCCGCGCTCCCCTCCTGACTTTTTGGTTCTCAGGCAACAAAATGCTGATGACGTCAAAAACCGTCCACAGAATCCTGCATTTTTAACTCAAATAAATGAACACAAAATTGGGTCGGAATAAAAATAAAAATTTCGTGTTGGAAGAAAAATCGAAAATGCTTTGCCTTATCGTATACTTGTCTTTTGTCTGCACACATCTTACCGTCTCTCCCTATCTGTTTTTCTTACCCTAACTCTTGTAATAAGTCTGTATGATGCGGACTATCACATAGGGTCACGTGAGTGAAAGCTACATTTAATCTCCTTATACAGTTGTAAAAGGAACCGTATGCAGAGACCCTGAGGCAGTACCGACGGAACCCATCTTGCTTTTACTTCTGGGGAAAAATCGATGATTTAATCTTTTGCATGCGGCTTTTTATCGACCCCAGATTTTTTGTCTTCATGATTACGTGCAATATTTAATTATGGCAGCAAAATAGCACGCATCAAATAGCTCCATGCAAACATGAAGTACTCATTTACTCTTGTTCACTCCGATCAGAAGGGGATTTATCTGCAAGCAGATGCATAACTTACCCCAAAAAAGGCAACAAAATTGACGGTTTCTGCCCCTTTTTATTCCCACATCCTCACCCTCTTAATCTGCTCTATGCCGACGCTAAGTGCTACACGTTCAATATGCTAATTGAAACCGTGGCTGTTCGTAACACAGCTATGTTTGTGCACGATCCAATGTTATGTGGCCGAGTGCACGCCCAATCTCTCCTCCTCCTAATCCTTCTTCTCCTTGGCTTCCGTCCCTGTTGCACGTCGTTCTCGAGTGGACTTACACGGCCGACCGACAGGTGGTTGTTTTTTTTTGCCATCACGCCAGAAATCACCTTATATTGAGTGCATATGGTAGTCAAGGCAAGCATTGGAGCAGAATGGAGGTAAAAACAAAAGAATTTTTTTAACCTTTCACTCGTCGTCAACTCAACCCCATTTCAGATAACTTTAAATTATTTTGTCTTATCATGCCGATAATCAACTCGTAGTTGAAAAACGAGTTTTTTTCTGAACCAGCGTAATTACATTTTCACGACCTTCGTACCCCGCATGAATGAAAGTCAGTCGAGCAACTCACTGAACGCGAATAGCACGTGACTGATAGCGGACTTGGTACGAACATTGGATGTGCAGTACTTTCTGCACGTTTGTGCTGCCTGGGGAATATTCCAATCGTCCGATTCACTCCTTCACCATTCGATTTGATCAACTCGCGGGAATTGGCCGTTAGAACGGCCGCCATCGCTGCATCAAAACTAGCCCCATCTGGTCACAATCTCTTTTGCGTAGATTAGGAAAATTCCTGAAAAGTACTCAACTTGAATGAGATGAAAAAGACTTTTCTTACCAATCGAGCTACACTGACGTGAAAGATGACATGCCTAAAACTAATGTCAGATTATACAGTCCATAGGACTCCGCTCAACTGTGTGCACTCACCCAGATCGGTTTGGACTTTACCGGGTGCTTGGCTGACCTGCTGCTTTGATATGATTTTGATGAATCATTTCCGTTGAACTCACCCTGTTTTTTCTCTCTCTGGGCTCTTGCAAATCTATCTGCGTATGTTCTTTGTGTGTGTGTGTGTGTGTGTGTGTGTGTGTGTGTGCATGGGCGTTGACTCGTGCTTATGCGCAGTTGACTACAAAACATGAGAATGTGATGCGAATTCAGTGCGCACTAAAGTGCAAACAAAACGCACTGATTTGAAACGGACTATCAGTGTTCCTCGTTATGTGGAAATCAATAAAGTTCTCATGTGATGGACAGGTGAACCAAAGTTTACTGTTATACAGAGAAATCGAAAAAATTAACGACTCATTTTATTTGCCTCCGTTGTTGAATAAATTATGAGTGTTTTCAGTTACCGCAGTTAATCTATTAGATTGTAAATACCAATGGGGTTATCAGATTATTTTTCATACCTTTGTTACTAAGTCATGACTTCCGGTTGATCACTGACCTTATTCTTACTGATTCCAAAACTTGATTATTTATAGCCCTACCTATACACAATTATCAATCATGCTATTAGTACCAAGGGATTAACACCATTACTTCCGTTAATATCTGCCAACCACCAGTGACAATGATATTCCTATTTTACGAAGTCTCCTACTAACTAACCTTTACTACCTTTCTGCAACTATGGTTACATTAATTCCTACTGTCAAGTGAGTCCTATCATGTAAGAGCAGAAACTCCAGCACCGGTACATTGGGAAAACACCAGTCTCGGTGAAAACGATTCGGCTGGAGTTAACAAGACATGTGCTCTGTCTCCCTTCGAGGCCGTCGGGCATTTCTGGCTATCACTAACAAAGTTAATTCGGTAACTCTGGTTAGCCTGGACGGGAACTGGTGGCGATTTGGAAACACATGCCTTCCGGTTGGAAAGTTGGGTTCCAACTCTGTATGCAATGGAGGATGTGAACCACTGAGTTCAAATAAGAGCGCAACTCAAGCCTGGTGCCTGCTGAGTGTAGGCCTGACGGAATGAGCCAAGGTTTGCTCATGGAAGATGAATTTCGAAGAGCAGTCAACCAATCATTAGTCCCAGGCACTACTCACAACTAATTGTGAGCGCTATTTAGAAAAGGGTTGACCTTGTTTGAAAATTCCCACTGAGTCCATCGAGAAAGCAAGTTGGTGAACATGCTCATTTTCAGGAAGTCGTATTCGTGTCATTACATCACAGTATATTAGGGAAACTTTCAAGGGCTGGAATTTGTGAGACAAAAATATGGGTAGAAAATGGACTGGTAGTAGTTTATTCATAATCCGTAAGCAAATGAACGTTAGTTAGTTGTTCTCTGGTCTAGGAATATGAAGATGAATCACGGCAACATTCGCTGTGCTCCATACGTGACACTTTGGGAACCTCGAAACTTTTACAGAGCTGGAAAAACTTGTATCATATTCACGATATGGTTGGTCTGTGTTAAGTGTGAAATCACTGTGTTATTGAATGATATTATTGTCTCAGCCCTCAACCGTGCAGGGTGAGGGTCACGGATGCGTCTAGACAGGATCCTAGTCCAATCACGGAACATTATTTCACAGGAACATGTGAATTAATATATACAAACCAATGTTGCAAAATCAGGAACTTTGTCTTTCAACTGCAGTGACATTACTGGGCGGGACTTGAACAAGATCCGAAGTTTGACGAGTTGTAGCCTCGAAGGCTAATTCGAGCTCACCGACTGCGTGAGAGAATTAAATTTGGAAAGATGGGGAACGTCTTCTTTAGGGGTTACCTCCCTTTCTGCCAAACTTAACGACCCTAGAAACTATCGAATACCTGGTTGACTCTATCGGGAAATCTTTCGACCGTAGACATGAAACAACTGCTAGTCTTTTGTAAAATGCAATGTCCCTTTCAAACTTAACAATCAAATGTACTACCAAACAGATAACTTATTAGTGGAGCCCACACTCGGTCCACTGCAGGCCGACTTATTTATAACGGAGTAGTCAATCCATGGCTTTTGTTTGCAGGACATTTTTGTGCATAACAACTGCTGCATAAATTCAACTCGGTTCGCCCGAATCTGAAACTCAGAACACAGATGGAGTCGAAAAAGGACATAATATTCCCGAGCCTCATGTTAAGTCGTCCAGAGGATGGCTCATTTCGGCTAACAGTATACAAGAAAGCCACATGGAGTGAACAGTGCATCAATTTTCACAGTTTCGTACATTCTACTGTGTATTGAAATCTAACCAGATGCCTCGTAACTAGAGCAAAAGATATGCTCAGGAGATAATTTTGAGCCGAACATCAGATGGTGAGAAAGATGTTCATGGGGGAATGTTTGCCCAAATTGATTACCCGATAAGGTAATGCAAAGGGAAAGAGAAATTCCTAGGAGGATGATTATGGAGAGAAAGCCGGTATGCATTTCTCTGGCAACCCGAAATGGCAAGCTTGCAGAAATAACGTAAAGAAAACTCACGCGCCTTACAAATGAGATATTTCACACAAGCAAGCTGCGAATCCTGTTCAAGTCCTGTCCAGTAATGCCCCTACAGTTGAAAGGCAAAGTTCCTGATTTTGCAACATTGGTTTGTATATATTAATTCACATGTTCCTGTGAAATAATTTTCCATGATTGGACGACTAGGATCTTGTCTAGACGCATCCGTGACCCTCACCCTGCACGGTTGAGGACTGGAACAATAATATCATTTAATAGCAATGTGCTTTCACACCTGACGCAGACCAACCATATCGTGAATGTGATACAAGTATTTCCCGCTCTATATAGGGTTCGGGATCAACAGCTTAGGTTGTCAAAGATCTAATGCTACTTTCTGGTTGATTATGCTATCCGAAATAAAACAGTATCAGTCACGGAGTTTTTGGGATCTTGTTCAGCCATGTTGCTCATCCTTCTTGGAAGCTGATTATTGCGTTTAATTTTAATGGGTTGAGCCAGACTGGTTGATTTATGTTTTGGAATGATGATTTGCTCAACACCGGATGTTCACTTACGATGCCCGCTTCAAAGCTACCTGTCCTTGGTAGTTCCACGTAGACCCCCTGCTTCGTAAACGGAAGTTTGCCGGTTCAATTTGTGCTCGCAGCTTCGAATTTCGCAAGCTTGACGAGTAACACGGTTTTTCATTTCGTCTGTGCAATTGACAAACTGCGGATGGAATCGTCTACTTACTGAGTAACAATTCACGGTTGACATACTGATGTGCAGGCATGTGATTCCATTCGAAGTGCAATATATCATTTTGAGACGAGATTTACATGCCTTCGATTTAGCATCGACATCCAAATTCGTCACACCTAAATCCGGTACTAGTCAATTGTTGAGTCCAAAAAATGCATCAACAATAATCTTCATACGTTAATTTAGCGTACTAACTGGCAGTGGTAAAAAAAACTATTCCACGAAAGAAGAGAGGGCACCGTCAAACAACGAATGCCGAAGTGACCGAAGATATCGGAATTAAAAACTAGGAAATTCAAATTCCATCATTTCTAGATCGGCTGTTGGACAAACACTGGCTGAGCATGACCATCACGTGCAAATTGGAACCCCCAGTGGAAAATGTGTTTGTGTTTGAATTGATTTTTGAATACCCACCCAAAAGATTTCATGGCTAACCATGTTGTCGATGGTTTTTGACGAACCAAATAATTTGGGAAAGGATAGGGAGTTGTATTGTGATTGCTTGTCCTGGACTATTCAAGGCCCTAATAAGTATGTGTTGTCCTCAGGTTTCCAGTCTTGCCCAATATAGTGGTTTCGACATTCTGTGGAATGATGTGAAATAGATTCCGCATGTTTATGCTTGGCAAATAAATCGAGCAATTTTATGGAACAACAACCTAACGGAAATGCAACTGGTGTCGTGTATTGTTGGCATGAGAATCATACGATCAAAATAAATGTTTCAAAGTTCGATGATCGTCGAAGTTCCAGCTTACAAACACGTCAATGTCCGCCGGAGTACCGTGGTATGCGCGTACTCAACGCTTGCCGGTCTTGTCTGGTCCCTAACAACATGGCACTTCTGTTTAGTTTTCGTCAGGATATTAAGTTTATGACTAAACGGGAGAGTAAAAAGATCGCCATGCCAAATTTAGTATGAGTGCTATTTTAGGATCATCTCCGGCAGCAACAAAGAAATCTAAGATCAATACAAACAAAAATGTCGAGAAAAACAGGGACAGTCGATTGCGCACTAAAGATGTCCTCGTTGCTGGCAATGAATCGTCTCCGATCTAAATGCCAGACCCAACCTTTGCAAGGGTTTGCGCCACACTAATCTGAACTACAAACCACTGCGATTTTCAAAAGTAGTGATGCCGAAAACATTGTTCCAATGAATGTTTCCTCAGCCGAAAGTTGGTAGTTTTCGGAGCTGGAGTTGAATCCTCCATATTTGGTCGTCCATTTATTCTGCTGTGATTCATGTATACTGTTGAAATTTCAGCAAAAAGAAGTACCAAATCCGGTGTCCTCGAGTTGTGACAACTAGTGATAAGAAACGGTTGCCTGAGCGCATCATAAATAGAGGTATGGAAGGATGAAAGACAAGGGGTCCGTTGTCATTTCTATTTGTTTATTCCCTCATCTCCCATCTTTATCGTATTCTTTTCAACGGTTTTTGGTGCTGCAGTTTTGGCTTTGTGCTCGGATCCCTAAAAGCTCTCAAAACACGTCTTTTATTGACAATAGTCGGTTGTGTATTACATTTAGCCACAAGTGCTATGGAACCTAGTAGCGTGAATTCAACCACGCATTAGTCCCCATGGAAATGAGGTCGATAAAATAAGCCTTTGGAGAATTTCGCGGTTTAATTCGCTTTTGTAACATTATCGATAAATTGGAATATTAGGTTTCGCAAAAAACAACTGGTACTAAATTTGCCGTTTTCATCGGTTATGCAACGGCATGCAATGCAATGGGTAAGGAGGTTATGGTCAACTGTAGACTGGCCAAAGCAGCTGCCAGACGGATGAGGCGAAGTTTTGAACCCGCAGAGTTCACACTTCAGCCGAAAGATTTGGAGTATTTGCTTACCCTTATCAAAAGTCCATAAAATCTGTCGACCGGAGAAGCAGGGAAAAGAGGCAGTAGTTGTGCATACATCGGTTGTGGAATTTGATTTGGTTCACGTAAAAATGTGCAAATCTGAAAGCAGTACCACCTGCATGTACCACTTTGTCCAATTCCTTGGACGCTAGGTTTATTCGAATCAGGATTAATACAGGATAGTGTGATAGAAAAAATTAGATGCCTTTCCAAATCTTCTCGATCTGCATTTTACTATTTTCAGCGTGGAACACTTTTAGACGCGGTGAAAGTCAAGCCCTAGTCGATTACTACACCCCGAAAACGCAGCACGACACTTCCTTGACTTCGCATCAGCCAGCAGGATTATAATCATCCTAATAACTCGGACAGAACGTCAGTTGGTGGTCTCCGCTGGTTCTAAGGTTGACTTTAACGAATTCACTGGTTCCTATTAAAATCTGGCCTTGTTATCGACTAAAATTGGACAGATCACTGTTGTATGTCATGTTGTGATCACGTGTCACGTCCTCAGTCAATCGCAGGTTACATACATACTCTGCTAGTCGACGTTCGATCCAATGACGCCCAGAAAATGAGCCCAGACATGGACACACATTCGATAGCTGGCATTAATCGACGAATCACGAGTTGATTCATCTGTCGTATATGACCAGCATACACACACACACACACACACGGACATGAATCACGAACCAATTATTCGTACGCATACAGCCGTGAATCCACGAACGGCTGAGTCGATTATATCGGAGTTAATCTTACAATCCGTTGTTCTGGCCTTAATCAGTGCACCTACTACTCAGTACAATTTATCTCTGTCCTGTCACTATTGAACCAGTTGGTCGTAGTTTCATGTGTGCGTGTTATCATACTGAAGTAATAAATTCTGAGAGGAAATTGTGATACTTTACGCCCATCTGATTATGTCTGTTTTGATTATAGCCAAGCGACCGTAACTAATACTGAGCCAAATCACCCCCAGGGAAGGAGAAATACCTAGAATACCGTCCGCATCTACAGACCAGACCTCCGACCAAAAAGAGTACAACAAATCGCGGATAGTGCACTTGAGTCACCCGGTTCATTTAGCTCTGCTCACGTGACCAGCAGTGGGTTAATTCAAAAGTCAATTTCAAGTAGACGTAACGAGAAACATCAGGTATAGGTGTGTTACATACGTGGGGCTTAGTTGGTGAATTTGTTGTGGAAAAACTCTATCAACGAAGAAACTGGCCATGATCATGGAGGTAACCGGTGGCATTTGAAGGTCATTGTTACAAGTTCGAATGCTATTACCGCCGCGGTGAATTCCTTATTCTTGGTCTACGGTTTAGAGTGGTCCCATTCTTAGAATCCGGCAAGCACATCGGTTTTCGGTCACTCACGTGGGTCGTAAGTGAGCCCACATTGTCCCAAGCTAATGCCGTAATGTGCTATCCCATTCGCACTCCGTCAGCTTTGTGCTGGTTCAGTATAGCATGGTCACCGATTAGGGGACCGAATATACGTATCAGAAAGCAACAAATAGGGGAAATAATTTGATGAGAATCTTGCTCAAACTAATCCTACGATTATTTCTATGGATACAATAAACTCTAGTCGAAATCTTCCAACTTTTCAAATGAAATTTTTGATGATTCAACATATGAATTTGACTGGATGCAGAAATAAACCTACATTAACCGGATATTTAATCAAATTAAACGTTTAAAAATATTGTTTCTCTCCAAATCAAATTATTCGTTCACGCCCCCAGAACTCAGAATCATTTGGATAAGTTACTGTTAGTTTGTTTTTCCAGTAACAAAATTTTCCAACTCTGTTTTGCTTTTGTTCCAGCCTCACGACTTCGTTTGTTTCGGTAGTCATGGTGATGCAAAGCCATCAACGAACCGTTACAATCATGTCTATCAGTCCGTTCTTTTGGATTTCCCGATCAATAGAGTAGAATTTTTCCAAATAATCTATTCTGACTGGTGCCGTAACTCGCCAGTAGATTTGTTCAAGGAGGACGTCAGCATGTGAGCAGCATTCAGCTTCTTTGAAAAGCATTCCTTAGTCATTGTTCGATATAGTAGGTAACAATCAGGGTTAGATAATTTTCTGACGCGTCATCTAAAGATGAAAGGGAGAGGGACAATGTTAGATAGTGCTAGTAACCAAGCGCACATCGGTACTTGTTACTGGTGTTGAATCAATATTGCGGATTGAATCCAGAAAATATTTGAGAATTCAGGAATTCAGAGTCTATACTCGTCGGGACAGCAGCAACCGGGGTGGGGGATAGTCGGTACTTTTGATCGTTGCAAACGGCTTCACACTCTCAGGTGTAGTGACCAAAATGAAGGAATGAATCAGTCCGTGGGTTTCTATCACACATACGGATGACTACTTCGTCACTCATTCCATATTCATAATAGGTTTTAAGATTCAATTTGTCTATGCTTATCAAAAATCACGATCAATACTACTCACTGTCTGTCGTATAACGACAAGAGACAAGTTGGAGTAAAATAGCTAATTACAAATCGACTTCAAAGAACCAGTGCTGTCAAAAGTGGCCTCATTGTATGGGTGTGAATCGGAAGAGCAAATTAATAAACACGTGATTTGACAGGACAGGACAGAATCTCGCAATGCATTCCTTTCGGTAACCTCTAGCCTGTGTTGTGAATTCAAGGGCCCGCTCTCTGGTCCGGTAGAATCTAATTCATATTTAAACTCTTATTTGTAACATTGATTGGATTTATCGGATGTGTCGCTCACTGAATGACCTCTGTTCCGGTGCACAGTGGTGCTCTAACCAACACGGGACGTGTAAATCGTTCATTTTATCAGAGTTGATTCAGTATGTAAAACAAGGTGTCAAAAGACATATTGCTTTCGCTGAGGAGCAGAAGTTGAACGAACTTGACTATTGGGATGTTTGACTTTGTTGAAGAAGTTGATATCGGGCATCATCAATATTTAGCTCACCAAGGAAAGCCGCCTTGGGAACAAGGTACTAATTTTTGACCCATCTTGCTATGAACCATTATCAACTGAGCATGTTCATAGAGCTCCGAATGGCTATCAGATCCAAAATATCTGACTCAGCTACCCGTTTCATAATGGCATCTTCTAAAGGGATCGGCGAGAAACGGTCCGGAACTATACGGAAGTGGGTAAGGCTGGGTAAAGGACAAGGCGCTGACTATCTAGACTAACGTCTGACTTATCCTAAGAATTCAATTCTCGAATCCGGAAATCCCGGATAACGTTGCTGCTACTTATTCTTTCGATCGAATCAGTCTCAATGTAGTCGAATTCGAAAGAAGTCAGATTTTCTTGCTATTTATTCTGCAGCTAAAGTGTTTAGCTTGACCGCTGCTTGTGAAAACACCTGACAGCAAGTCGTACTTTGTAGATGAAACGGGAGAAAGCAAAACGTAACCACGAAGTGGGAGAACCGCTCTGCGATATCGACTAACTCTTTATCTTCATCGAGAACCATCGATTACGGTTATCCGAGCTATTATTAGGGCATCATCGTATGGAAATATCTGAACAAAACGTCCACCCCGCACTTTTTCGATTTGACTCCTTGGTGGACAGTTGAAGGCATGAATCCGAGTCGCTGATAAACCCGAAACGTCCCATCAGTTTAATGACCAAAACAAAGGAATTTGTAGCTGGTCCGTTTGGGATTTGTGTGTTCCTGTGATTCGTCTGTTTTTGTACTCACAACTTGGTGTCCTTTCCGGACATGACAAGTTCTGTCAAAAACAGTCTCTTCTGAGAATTCTCGCACTGTTGCACAAGGTGGAATTTTAAAAAATCTCTGCCAGTTTTTGACAGAAAATCAAGAATTTTGACAAATGTGCATCATCTAACAATCATATGATGTCATTCCCACGGGTGTTTGGATGCAGATTTGGCAAGTGACTTTGTGCCAATTTCACATTTTTTTAGACCTGACGTAGTTACTATTTATTATTTACTTCAATTCACATCTCTTATGTGATTCCATTGAATGACCACTTTTACAATGCACAGTATGGTTACCGAATCTCGGACAAACTGGAATACGAAATGATGGTTGTTTCTCCAGACAGTTTCTCCAATGAAGCCAACGTTCCTCCCCACAACAGTCCCTACAATCCAATAAACGGAACATGGCAAATTTTCAGAGAACACGCATATCATAATCGAACTAATTATTGTACAGCGAAAAATTTAGTTGATATCTACGAGGTACATAAAAAATCAGTTGCACACAGGAACAAATTTACGAAACTCTAGAAGAATATTAGATAGTTGCCCCAGTTTGTTGCCACGGTGACTAATTGATAGCTAACTAACCTGTGTGGATCAATCGCATGAATGAAATCAGTAGGTAATTTAGCAATCGATTATTTCCCATATTTCTCCCTGTCCTAAGCGCGTCTCTGAACCCGGGTCTTCGAAACAAAAGTTGTGCCTGATTTTTCCTGCTAAACGACAAGGAGATCTGTATTCTCTCAACTCCACTTGAAAGCAGTAAACGGCATTGCCTGGTCACCAGACGGATTATGCGCGGTCATCAGAAGATAGACGAATCAGTAAATTATCTTGCAACACTGTCACTGGAAATTAGACGTGCAAATTGTTGCGAATGACGCCGAATGCTGGAAGAGTCAACTCCATTTGTGCATCCTCGTATTCTGTTGCCGGTCTGAATCAAACCGGTCACTGTACGTCTCTTGGGCAGACTGATTAATTGCCAAAGATTTGGGAAAGCGATGGCATAGTGCAAATTACACAGGTGAGTATGAAGCGGTGTACAAACACTTTTCCAATAAATCGCAGCAAACGGCCTGGCAGAAGTCATGTGAAACAAAGATTTGGGGCATTGCATCCTTCGGATAGAAAACGAAGGATTTCAAGACCAGATTTAGAATGATAATTCGCCTTTTAATCAAAAGACCAGTGACAATCATTCACCGATTTGTTACTCATTACAACTATACCTAGCGATAGAAGAATCTTGCAATCTGTCAAAAGAAATCAACATAGTTCATCCGGAAATCAGATGCTAATATTAGGTGTACGAATGTCACAAGCAAAATGCTAGCCAGGTTATACCATTTCACGTGCTGGACAAAGGCTGTATAACAAATATGGACGCAAACTTTACCGAGGCATGCGAACAGCTTAGTATTTGCCTTCCGAAACATGTGCATAAAATTCTTTGGGATACAAGAGCCTCTCGTGTGAAATATCCCTGGGTTCAAACCCTGGTTGCAGTGTTGGATATGCACTACTGATGAACTCTAATGAGAACGAAATTTGAGTTAGGTATTCCCCTCTCAAAGTGTAAGGTTGATCGGAAGGCTTGCGGTTTATGCGTTGAGAGTGCAGTTCGAAGGGGAATCGATAAAGGAGAGATACTCAGATCACTTGGAAGCCGTGATCTCGTTATGGATAAGGAATACTGCAATTGTAGGCTTGAAGAACAATGGGATACGAAGTAATCGGTGATGTGTAGTACAACAGAAAGTGAAGACACAAAGAAACAGGCAGTTGGAAATCGATCAGGAAGGCTTTGCGTGCACATAGTGACGCTCACATTCGTTCAACTAGACTGGATTTCGGTCCCGTTCGAATTTGGCTAAATGTAGATTCCTAATAAGCGATGCAGGTTCTTGAGTTTTAGTGTTGTTCTGGGCATGGCCAGTCGTTCTAGAAAAGTGAAAACAGTGAACATTTTAAAACGTTGTAGTAAAAGTGAATAAACTGAGGACTTTTTTATAAAAAGTAACAATTTCATTTCACTGCTTATTTGACACGAATTTTGTTATCTTGAATTGAGGGTTTGCCACGTCACAGTTTAACTGAAGACGAAAAATAAAGTAATCCACCTAGCTAGCTTGGGTAACTTCAGTACATGTGTGATGAAGAATACACCTCTATCTTCCCGGTCCATTTAGGTTTTCACACGCATGTTTGTGCATTTTTCTGTTTGTGTTGCCAGCTACCCATACCAAAAAAGCTCACTCAAACACGTGTCCCGGATATCACCTTTGGACCTAGAAAAAAGTAGTGGGTACAAATATAACCTCTTCCGATCTGCTCTGCAGTTCAACTCACAATACATTGATTATCACTAGTCCATAAGCAGTACATTTTCAATTCATGCGACCTTATCGTGAACTGTCGAGACATGTTCATCTGACTGGTGGTGTAAACGAACAAGGTCGAATGAATTCTATTTGGTCAGGGGTATTCACATCAATTCAACCGGGTGAACACAATTAGCTTACCTTTGCTTCAACCTGTTTTGTGTTAGTCTTGAATGAGTAGCAAAGCGACCTGGAGAAATTTCTATTATCGGTGTGCATTTGTCCAAATAGTGCACAATTCTAGCTTCCCAAAGATGAGTTTGACTGTGCCACTTTTCGGATCGTTTTAAAATTATGCGAAAAATTACTCGGATTTGTACCAGAGACTTTCGGAATTGGATGCAGATTAGTCTGCGTCTCACGCCATCTGGGTAGCGTATATCGTTTGGCAAATTGTAAGGCATCGAATGCACAAAAATGCGCCGAGCTAATTGAGTCGGATTTCAGCTCTACTCAAACGAGATCTGAACGAGTCACCTGAATGACGGTTTCGAATATTTTTGGCCGCAATTTCAGAACAATGTCGGAACGGACCATCAGTTTAGATCAAAACATTGTCTAACTATTCCAAGCCACATAATTGCGGGTCTTAATTCTGTTCTTCTCCCGAGAAGCTAGGGCTATTTTAGTACTATCTCAAATATGTCAAATAGGTTTATCAAAACGGTGGAAGATAGATATATGCTTTTCAATTTTCGTACACAACATTTGAAAACGAGAAATGGACTACTCTGATAGGCAATGTCGGATAACTTGGTGATCTTCTGAGCCGGTTCGGATCTTCTGAGCCGGTCCACACAAAAACGGGGATAAAGGTGGTCAGCAAAAGGATTGTGCATGGTCTCCAATATCTGCCACACAAGACAAACCTGTGAATGAAATAAGTCCAGTTGGGTGGCAGATCAACTTGGTTGGCATACGTGGATATGTCATGAGTTCTATTCTATTGGATGAGGAGAATGTTGGTTAGTGGGTTGCAAGTGGTGCTTAACATACTAATTTGCCTGCGGTTTTCACTAAGGGATTATCTGTCATACACCTTGCAAATTGTCAGAATCATCAATTCGAATCAATCTTTTGGAATTCGCTTTTTTCCCCAGACTGATACCAACAGTCTCGTTACTTCTTTAAATAATGCATCGTGATCATCCTTGAGGAAGAGAGATTGCTTATCCAGTCCAACGACATTTTAGAGAACTCTCCTGCTTAACAACTTTAATTCTCGGTAGAAAATGGACATCTACCCTCATTGGTTGACTTTTAGGTATGATTGGGAGGTTCTTTGCGTATTCGTTTATTATTTTAACCCAAATTTTGCAAACCGATGATTCTACACAATTTCAGGATTCTCTGGTTGGCTGAATGTCCTTTGGACTCCACCTTTCAGACGGGTCTGTCGAGCAGAAGATTCTATCTATGTAGCCATCAGGCCTTACTGGATGTTAAGATTTATAAAGCCATCTGACGTAGCTCTTTGGATCGCGGTGTAGTGCAAACCGTCATCCCAATTCCAGATGCAGTCTTGCCGAGATGAGGAATAACAAAGAACTCAAAATACACTGCCATCAGTGGCATGTGCTCTAGTATATATATATATATATATATATATATATATATATATATATATATATATATATATATATATATATATAAGCCCTCAGAATTGTCATTAAAATGGCAATTAACATGATCTTGGCACAGTCACGCTTTACTGATGCTGCGTTTCACGAGCAGTGAATTAGTATATAAATTCCATCTGTGGTTTTCTAATCTTGGCTTATTTTTCAAAATGATCTTGACTATTCTCGTGCATTCCAATGCAAATGGATTGTTCTACCAATTCCGCGTGTGAAAATTCCCACCTGTAGAGAGTTTGGAAGCTGATGATTTGATTTTAGATTCCATCTTTTCAGTATATGAAAGACAATATTCGCGACACTTACAGTCCGCAGTTTTTCCGCTCATGACCTCTACGATTAGAATGCACACTTGAAGAATTTGTTCCCGTATCGAAGTACACAATGTCGGTTTAGCTAATCCGTGTGTTGCTATTTGAAACTGCTCAACTTTCATGCTGATTTTGATTTGAGTTTCGAGATTTTGGATCTGACGGAAATAGAACAAATCTACTTGATGGCAAGTTGCAAGGATAAATTAAAGTTTTGCCAACTAACACATCTGTTCCTTCGCTGATCGCTCCGATATTTGATATCGAAGTGCGGGCTCTAAAGTGTACTTCCCAGTAGTTTATTTACGATGACATATGTTGCCTGAGTGTTATTGCTTAACCAATATATTAATAGACAAAATAGTCCTTTCGTCAGCCGAACGACCGAGAGGAGCATTGAAAGGAGATAGGAGATGCAACAATAAACTAGTCGTGGGTGAGTTGGATCTTCGCAGTTAACCAGCCCCGGATGCAATTTAAAAATGAAGAAACATTGTCACGTGGTTTGATTTTGGCTTTTACTCGACCGGGCCGGTGCACAAACGATCAGGCACACGAGAGAACGTGCACGTGGTTTATATGACCGGATTAACCAATCATCGCCAAGACCGATTCTAGCTAGCCAATAGAGTCACTACCGCCGTTTGTGGTCTGATAGTTCTGACGTGATGTGTGACTGTGCCCCAGTGCACAATCGCTATGCCCAATCTGGTTTCTCCAAAACGATTGGCCATATACTCGAAATAAGGGAGAACGATGTCGACATGTTGGCCAGTTTGGTAAATGATTTACAAAGCCATGCTCAGTTGAGTAAAAAAATCGTGGAATTCGTGCCGTCTTTCGCTTGAAAATGTGGCATTTTTTAATGAGTTTATTCTTTTACTGCGTAATTTTCTGTCTTGTGTCCGGCCATCAAGTGCCTCCAAACTCGATGGAATTACAACAGATACTGAACGATGCAGGATACGCGAACTGGGCTGAGGCAGACAAGTTTCTTCGAACTCAAATGACTCCTTCTCTACCGCAATTTGTACGGGAATTCTGGACGCTAATGAAGCACAAAGGTGCTATGTGGAACTGTTCGGAACCGGGGCCTAAACCGCCTAAACTGCAGTTCTTTTTCACACCTAACGACGCAGTGTTTTTTAGCCTTACCTTGATCGCGTCCTGTCTCCTCGTTCAACTGCGAATGAGGGTCTCACCACTCATCACAGTGAGTTCAGGTATTTTGGTGTGGTACTGAAAAGATTTTTGCTTACACATGTATTCGCATTTCACTCGGAAAGAAACGTTACATTGATCAGTTCATTGAAAATGAAGAGCAAAACCCGCTAGAAGGATAATAGTATTGAATATAGCATTTGCCATCCAAAAGTAATCCTTGTTGAATTTCGAATCTGACATCAAATTTTTAAGGAAAAGCAACTATATAATATGGCTATGTCAAACTAGGTATATGCCTACATAAGCAGTTATGGGCAGTTATGTGAAATTAATCCGATTTATTTGGTTTGTGGTGATCACTGAAGGTGTTTTCTTACAATCTCGAAGTTGTCACTACTGCGACGTGGTTACAATTATCTCAAAGCAAAGTTCTTTGCAGAGAACACAAAACGAACAGAATTATGAGAAGCAAAAACCACCGAGAAACTAACTAACAGCTGAAATTATTATAAGACAGTTAAACAAACGACTATGAAACTTGGCAAATAAATATTTCCAGCAGGTCTGTCGGTAGATCATGCAGATCTAGACGGCGCAAATGAAAACTGATTTACTAGGAAGTAAAACGATAAAGGTTTGGTGAGATTCATACTTTATTCAAGTAGTGCTGGGTTGTTACAAAGCAAGTTGGCGGTATGTATCATGTTGGGAACCTTACGGGGAACAAACCATTACTGTCATTACTCTCATTGTTACTATTGTTATTAGCACAATTGTGCGATCTCAATGAGATTGATTCACTTGATGGTGATTTGTAAATTGACGTGTCCAACCGAAGACCCCACACGGGATATATATCTTGCCCAAAGACGCATTTTTTAAATCTTTTATGTCCCTTTATTAAGGAAATGAGAGCATGCATCATTTTCAGCCAAAGGAACATAACCAAAAGGAAGGAAGCGAGATTCGAATCCGCGACCTTGTTGTCTAAGTGTTGCCACCCTGTCCGCTTGACCACCGCCGGTCGAATATGCAGCCATTTTATCGTTATCCCTCCGGCCACCTATAACCATCTACGGATAGGATATTTTAAGCTATAATAATAAGAGAGCTGATTTGTTTGTGACCACTCAGCACAGTTTTGTGCATCTCAGTATCAGGGCAGCTCTAGATCTTCACAAAATGCTGGAATTGCTGGGAATGTGGTATCCGACGAACGATTCCGTGATATGCTTTTGTCCTCAAATACCTAACTGAATTTCCACAAGCAAGTGAGAAGTAACAAACGACTATCATTCACATGTTCTGGGCCACGTCGCGAACATGATAGATACTTGGCGCGGTGGTTTTGTGTGCTCTAGAATTTCCAACTGGCGGTTGGCTTAGTCATTTTACGGTTTATTCCCGAAGCTAGAAACAATCGATGACTTGTTTGATACGAACAAAAACACTCCCCTAGTAACAAATGGACAGTTTGTTTAAAATGCATTTTTTAGTCATTCAAGGCAGAGTGTGAAGGACTATTTGCCTCTAAACGATTCCATCTAAATTGGGATCGCATTTTCAGCTAACAAGAGCGGAAAGTCTCGAATGGGTGGATGTGAGAACAAATCAACAGAATGTAGATTTTCTGCATGAATGTGCGTGCAGATTTATGATCAAGCAAATATCCACATTTCAGTCAAAAAGACTGAAGAGCAAGAACATTACAGAAATGGAATTAGTGTTATTTGAAAACTGTTAACTGATACGGCCGGAATGCATATTCGATCAGGGATATTTGGATTACAAAAGAACAGCTGCAATACGGTGAAGGTTGTCTCACTAGGGAATTTAAACCCAGAAAAATTATCACACATGAATGTGATCAAAAAAGTTTGTGAGGAAACTTTCTAAATATGGATAAATGGAGATCACAGTGCCTGATGGATAGATCATTCACATGTAATTGATAATTGACAGTCCACGGTAAGAGATTTCTCCATTAGATTGATACAGGCTGAATGGGAAACATCAGGCGAGAACTGGAACAGAGCACTAGTAAGCAAAATTGCAGATTGTTTACACCCCATTTATTCCTTTCGGACGGACGGATCAAGAATGTATTTCGATCTAAAAATCACATTTATCGACCAAGACTCTGAAAAGCATCTTGATCTAGGGTCAACGTTGCCTTGCAAATTCATTCAGATTACGCTATGCTTGACGCCAAAGTGTCACAAATCGTGTAGACGCAATTTCCTCAGTCAGTCATTCAAATAGACAGAATAGTCGCTAAAATTTGCATGCATGGTGATTTCAAAGTACGTGGTGGAATCTGCTCAAACTAGTGGTTTCGTGCAAGGGAAGAAATACTCCAATCAATAAAAGATAGATCAGCTCAATCAGTAAAGTCTCAAGTAGAAAGAGGCTTGTGAAAATCCCAGATTCCAAAGATGATCTCGTATTCTTATGCAGACTATCGCTATTTTGTTGGATTTATCAGAAAAATTAGTCCATGAAATGTTTACCCCCAATTCGTCCTTTGTTTTTTATTACTCACTTGTAAAGTCTTGGGAAGCACTTCATCTTCAGTCAAGAGTGACTGCGTCCAGCTTTGCTTGGATGACGAACTTTCTGAGCTTGAATTTACGGAAAGGTATACGTTCTAACCTTAATCGTAGTTTCGGGGCCACAAATCTGATTACAGGTGAAATGCCATCAAAACTGTGGCAAAAAGGGAAGACAGCGTGGGAGAAAGTGAAAAAAGTGGCATGCCTAAGTAGGGTTCATCACATGTCAGCTCTCCAAAACGTCTCAATGTATGTTATCAGTTATCCATAGAATCCGTCATTCCTCCACGGGTACAGTACTACTCGGTTTCCCAAACCAAAGTACGGGATTGAATTAGGGGAATCGATTGAGCATAGACGTTCGTGAACTGCTGAAAGCTGACGGCTCGCATTTCAAAACCCGGAGCTCTCCGGGGGCCCCAGTCGGTGACCAAGAAATTTGATTAACACTTTTCCCAACTTGAAACATCTCGATCTGAGGTAAGGGCCTATGATTACACTAAAGAGTGGATCATATCCAGTTACCACCAACGGGCTGTCGTGGTATGTTGCATGGATAGAGCCTGGCAGGTGAGTGCAAATCACGTTCTCAACGTTACGATTGCTTGTGGTCGGCGGTTTGTTTGGTGGATACAACTTCACTTTGTTCACTCCTAACGACTGATTTGTTGGTTATTCTCCTATCGGCAACTGTGGGACGCGGCGAATAGCACACAGATGGGTTCTGTTTACTAATCACCAAATCGCATTACCATCTATATTCATATGGGGATCCCTTATTTATTAACTATCACACGAATAGTCTAGACTTAAGGCCGATTTCTTTTTTGGACCCACAAATATCATCATCATCGTCGTCATCCCGAGCTTTAAACGGATGTAAACAATTAAACATCACTAACTTTATATTAGGATACAGTCAAGAGGAGAGCAATAAAACTCCGACGGAGAGATTATGGTTATTATATTGCTTTTGGACATCGTTACTCAAACTAGATACAAGTCTACCACTTTCCATTATTCATATTGTTTGCTTAGTTATAAACAACGCTAAGCGGCGAATGCAAATGAACACAAAGCACCGATGGGGGTAGAGCACACGGTGCATGAGTGTGGACTGCGGATGTTTTGTACATTAGAATAAAGCAAGATGAAAATTTGGTAACAAATTTTGGCCCCACATATTACCCGCGTACCTGACAAATCAGCAGCACTCGCGAAATGGCAACGTGTTTTTGTGACATGGTGCTCGGTAGGGTGGATGGTTGGAGCACCCTGTTATTGTGTACGGACTTATTCAACTACAACGTGCACACAGAGGCAGGCTCTGTTTTGTCCACTCCCGGCATTGAGAATGCATCGGGAATTCAGTCTTTTCATAGTCCAATTAAGTCTATCACATATTATATTCATTATTTGACAAACCAGATGGGAGACTTTGTAGTAGACAACATTACCAATTTTCGTTTCGTTTGTTAATAAATAAAGATTCATTTGATCAGATTGAGCCCGTCTAGTACAAGTTTTCGGAAGCATAATCAGGTAAAGTTTGAATATAGGTCAAATACACCATTGCTAGTCTCAAACTGTGAATTGTTTCAATGGTTATGCATCGGGTGCGGAAACTTCTGAAACTCAGTTGTCTGCGAACCAGTGTGAGAGTTTCACTAAGTAATTAAAAATCACGTCCAGGTAGAGATTGTCGAATAGCGCTCACTAAGCGGGACTGATGTGAATAAACTTAACCAATTAGAATGCATTCATCGGCGATTATTTATGCCACCTGTTAGATGAATGTGTCTCCATAGTTCACGATGAGGTCAGATGAAGTGAAAATAGACTGTACCATTTCCTGTGTTATTTCAGAATTAAGTCAAAAATTTCCCAATTTGCTTCAACAATATTCAGAATTGAACAGGCTTGTATTTGGCAACACCTCTCAAGGGTACGCCTTCTGGCGGATTGTGGAGTAGTGCTTGAGTAATCAATGGACCTTACAGTATATGAACTCAGATATTCTCATGCAGAAAAAAACATTGAAGCCCAAGCGAACGAGATCTCAACAAATCATCTGAATGACATTTACGAATAGTTCTGACATAAGTGTGAAATAATGTAGGACATAGTTTAGTGACAACCAATGTGCTTTGGTGTGTACTGGAAAACAGAAGGAAAGAAGCCTTTCGTTCACTTGTCCTCACAACGCAGTGTTCAGTGCAGAGGACATTTTACATCTACATGGGCACGAGTTTAGATGACTGGAAAAATACGAAGAATATAAGCGCTTTTTTCACCCAAAAATTCACAATTTTGCTCTGCCTGTTAATGTTTATGATGTGAGATTTCCTTGGAAAACTCATGGACTGATAAATCCGGTTTTTGTCGTACCGCTACACCTATAAAAATTGGTTCTTCCACTCTTCCTTTTACATGACTATCTGTCGTCCTAGGATTCGGGTTGGGTTCACGCGCATTGCGGATCATTCGCATGCCATGCCCTCCGGTTGTGGTTAGAGTGCGAACAAGCACGGTTAGAGGACGATGAATGCTCGGACTGTCGGAGATATTGTGCAGGTCGCTTGGACGTGGCATACAGGCAGCCACGTGCTATCACACAATTTTGCTTCGTGCACGGATTTCACAGCAACCCGCGCTTCTTTCCCATAAAACGTTAACCTAACAAATCTATTTTCACTTGGTACGAGATAAGCATCAACGAGAAAACCATATCAAAGGCGCCTTTGGTTGATCAGATTGGAAAACTGTATCCGTGTACGAGGCCAGAGAGTACTAGTTTCTCTGAGCAAACTGTTTCACAATAAATTTTTGTAGGCTATCAGGATACATACTTTAACTTCGGATTTATACAAGACATATCCTGAATTTAGTTAGAACTAGTCTAAACTGCTGCCTGAATGACCGATTTGCATCTCGTATCTATGAAGTCTCGAAACTGACATATTTGCACGTTCGATCTACGGGATGCGCAGGTTACCTGCTCATTACCAAACAGTTTACGCATAGACACGGACTTACGAGATCCCCTGGAACAAGGATAAGTTATGATAAGATTTAGCAATAAAATGAAGCAAAGTGAAAAGTTATTTCCTTGAGGGGTCCCAGAATTACAGTCTATCAGCTCTGATGGCCGGCAATATTTGTTTTCCGATTTGCAAATCGGGTAACCCGATATCTTGCTTGCTTGCACACAAAACCTCAGAGGTTGCCATGTAGAATGTTCTTTGTTGATTTGTGACGGATACTGTATTCCGGACCAAGGTGATAAGTGATGTAAAATGCAGTAAGAAGAAAAATATTTCAAATGGCAAAAATTGAGAAATTTAGGGAGAATATAGTGGGAAAATGTAAAGTCTGGGATATTTTAGGCAACGCTATTACGAATTTGATGTTAAATTGCGGCCGACCTAGAAAAACATCACTATTTGCGTTTGTCAGTATTTCGTCACTAGTCATTCAGGATTAATCTTCGGTTCATTTGCTTCAGCACTACTTGTGAGATTGTCGCTAAACTGAGCCGAGAATGGGTTTCCTGAAAAGAAACCAGGCTGAATTTTTCTTGAAAGAGGAGGGGTATTGAACCATTTGGACAGGTCACAGAATGTCTACTGGGATATTTTGAACTTAACTTGCAGGTGAACATTTGAGAAAAAACATGGGAACAGAACTTGGTCATCTCCAAAGATGGGACAAAATTGTTGAACAGTATTTTTAATACGTATGATCTTGGTTTTTACACGCACGGTACTGACTCTAAGATGCTACTCCAACACAGTTTTTGGCTTGTGTTCACAAAAGAAAATCACTCTAACGGCCAGTTTTCCAAATTTAGTTTAGTTTCAGTAGTTTTAGTCTTTCACCAGGATGGAAGGCATTTAGGGTGTTGCCTATCAACGCGTTTCATGCATGTGTAAACATGATAGAACAAATAACTGAGGCATTACAAACGAAGAAGAGACCACAAACAATACGACTCATGCCATTGCAAAAAGTAATTTGGAGTTGTGTTAGGAATATTCGGAATTGCGTGAAAAAGTTTCTCTTTGTTTCACAGGACTGATCAAGTATATTTCGGTTTGCAAATTTCAGGGTAATGTACAACAGATTAGTACAGTATACATTTCTTGTGCATAAACAAGCACAATCGAAATGGATTACATTCCGGCTTTGTATTAATAGGATCACAATAGGCCATTGGAATGGCAGTTCTGAATAAATTTAGCACAGTTCTAAAAGAGTTGTAGGGAGTATTATGATAAATAAAAATGGTTTGTGATTAGACAACTTCTACGTATGGGCACTGGGAGGCGGGTCTTTCGAATCGTGTAAACGAACTTTAACGCGTCTTACATGGACAGGCCAGAAGACCACAATTTTCATGTCTATATTCCATTTCTTAAGCATCAGTGAGATTCGTATACCTTCGGAAAACAAACCACAATGAGTATTTCATATCGGTGAGGTGGGTTTGAGGAACACGTATCGACCCTCCGTCTCAGAGCAATGACTTGAGTTTAGCTGTGAATTCATTCACTCTCACGTTTTTTAGGTTGTTGTTTCTAGGGCAATGAACAACAAAGACAATAGTCCAACCATCAACCATGTTGTTTAGAATGATTATCAGTGCTAGTAGTTCACCAATCAGCATAAAGAACAAAGGGACATTGAAATGGTTAGACGAGTCAATCCCATCCCATGGTCATTTGGCTAAATTGAATAAAACTCTGTACAGACGAGACAAAATAAAGCTGCTCTGAGTATCCTAAGTACACTTCTTCACGGTATTTGCTAATTGACTGAATACATTTCTCTAACTTGGCTTACCACTAAACTAAATTGTCAGGCAAATACCTTACCAACAGTACTATTCTGGTTGTACGTTGCACGGTGGACTTTGCAATTTGGACTTTTAGGCTAATAACATGACTGTCGATGTGTGTACTAACGAACCGTGCCAACTGTATGATGCACAGGATTAGAGTCGAATCGGTTTGGCCGAGAATGCAAGAAAGAGCTTAATATTGAAAATAAACTTTCGGACATAATCGCAAATTTTGCTGTGGAATTATTTAGACTTAGAATTTGCCCTATTCAACTAACACTCCGATTCATGTTCCTCGTTTTTATAAAAGTACTTCGAGATTATGAGCCCAAGTCAAACTAACAAGGGCTCTATCAGAGCACCCACACCCTCGGGGTTGTCATTTCTGTTCGTGGGCCAAGATTTGTTTTTTCATTTGATAATCGTGCTTTGGATTTTTCGTGCCTAATCCTGTCCGTTTTTGCTAGTGGAATGGTCAGAAATACTGCGAATTTTTGCTTTCGGAATTGCCGTGATGGAATATATATTTCAGCCATTACACACAGCAAAATGATTCTAGATCTATTCGATGACGTCAGACCCGATGCAGAACGCGACTGCTGCTGCATCGCTCGAAGCGGAATGTTAGCATATCCTGTAATGTTGCATTGAGCTTCCAATCACTTCATTTGAGACACGGAAATGTCTGATCTGTATTCCTCCTTTTCCCCGAAAATCTATCACCAAGAATGCAGCTGGAATGTTCCGGAAACCGGTTCAACCAGATCGGTTAAGTTGTCTTCTTACCTTGCAATATGCAGACGATTCAGCAAGATCTTAACCATCAGATTATTGAGCCATTGAAGGTCATTATTCACCTTAGACCTTCAGAATGCAAGAAACTATACAAAAGGAACCGTGAAAAGCATCCAGTCGTGGCTAGAAAAATCGACGATTGTTCTTGTAAAAACATCTATCTACGAAGTTTCCATAGCTTCTGATGAGACGTCATTTGAGGACTGACGGGGTTTGTCACCTTTTAGAATGATGACCCAAAGATTTAGATAACGTCATTATATCTGTTTCTTGTAGCACACATTTTGGACAAGCCTTCGAACGCATAATATCTAGTACTTCCTTCACGCATATAGACACAACCATCTGGTTATATCTATTCGTTACGCGATCCTCTGATAACGCACATGCTCACCGTAATTAACATCATTGTTTCACCATCAATGTCTTCGTCTTCGTCATCGTCATCGTCATCGTCGTCATCATCATCATCATCATCATCATCATCATCATCATCATCATCATCATCATCATCATCACCAACATCAGCAACAGCATCAGCATTATCATTGCTTTGCTGGTCGCGATAGAAAGAATGCGTATGCAAGAGACACAAGTTTCGCTTGTGGGGGCGGGAAAAGAAATAAATGTCGTAGTTGCCAGGACTTGGAATCCAGTCTAACTGAGCAGACACTTACTTATCTCGCTCAGTCTACTTCGATAGGAACTGAAGACGCGATCCCCACTGGTCACCGTTCGCTGACATTTTCTCCACTATTTCCAGTCGACTGGTTTACGGATCTTTTAGACTTAATCACGGACGACTGAGGCACCGAATTCACCGAAGTTCGTCGTACACCTCCAAATCTCCCACAGTTACCTCACCACGTAGGTTCTTGAACTCCATGGGAGGAACGGAAAACAAAGTGCCTTATGGTGTACGTATTTTCGTTATATGCAACATATGACTCAACCAAAGTTTATTTCAATCCTATAGAATATTTTCTGAACCGTTAAAAATATTCGATTTTTAATCTTCGCATTGCTCATTCGGTCACTCCACCCAGTCTTAGAGTTAGCAAACAAACATCAGTGGTAGGTAACCTTTGGTTAACGAACATCTTCAGTACGTAAACCCCATGCCTAGAAATCATACAATAGAACTGAAAACACTTCCACTCATTGCACATGACCTTACAAATCCGGCAAAATATCAGGCTTGCACCTAAATGCTTCAGTCTGACATATACTAATTTAGTCTTGATTATATGCCTGTTCATGTTTTATGCTGTACTACTATTCTTAGTCACTCAGCAGCAGAGGTAAGCGAAATAGTCTAGAACTGTTAGTTCATCCTTCTTGAGTTTTAAACTCGGAACTCCCGACGTTCAGTCATGCAACAGCGGGTTAAACTTTGGAGTAGAAAATTCGATGCCGAACGGAGCTACAGTTCTTGCAAGTCTGTCTAGTGCAGGTTTCGCAAGCACCGTACATTCGAACAGGCATACAAAATAGCCTGCATAATCCAGGCAAAAGCTTTTCACCATTTGTCAGTTCGACATGTACATCTCGGAGACCTCTTAAATCATCCTGCGACGAACTTAAAGAAGAATGGAGAAACGGGACGATCTTGTCGAACACCGTTGATCGCTTTGGATGAACCTGACAGTTAACCACACCGGACAAGACAATTAAATTCAATAGTACTTTTTAGATTTGAAAAGTTTACGGACTAACAGCTCATCTGCTTGCCAATTCTGTGGGTTTTCCTCACTTATGTGTACCACTCGAAGTTAGATGCTGCAGATGGGTCTTTTCAGTGGGCCCGTGGATAGTCCTACTCTGGTTCCGAAAACTAAGTTGAAGTGAGACTTATTTAGGGCAGGAAAAAACCGTTAAATTTTTGAAATTAAAGCCTGATGAGCAAAATTGCGTAGAGTCTATAAACACAACAGCGATTGTGCACAGTTAGCCCCCAAAAATCGGGATAACAGAGGAGTTGTTGGGTGATGGGAAAAGTCCTCCAGGTCACGTGCCCGTGAATCGTGGTCGAGAGATCGATAAGCATGAGATTACAATGAGTCCGAGGTAAATTTTAAGGAATTCCAATAACAAAATTAATGCTGTTGTTGGTCATTTATTTACTATATTCCAAACCTAGGAGTAAGCAAATATGATGAGTACAGTTTACGCTAGTTAATCGAATTTGTAGCAGATCGTGCAATGCCCAATTTCTTATCATTGGTTAGTTGTTTCTAGGAAATAAGGCATTCGGATATTTTGTCTTTAATTTATTTTAAATAACTTCTGTACACACACTAATTTGTCTTTAATACTGTTAACCCATCCCTTCATATCTGCTCTTCTTCAAAGCAATGGGCTGTTAAAAGTGGCGTGCGACGGCAGGATGCGATAAAAACGCCCGAATGCGTGTGGAAAGGAGTAACGCACGCCTTGCTATGGTTAGCATCCTTTTATGTTGTGGTTTTGAGCGGTCGGTATACATTTTTCCACGAACCGTGCGCTGTTTGGAAGGGGATTATTTGGAACGGTAAGTATTCATCGTTTGTGAATTTCACCTAATTAACATGTTATTGTAAGCGGAATGGATAGATTCAGTGGTCGAGCGCCCATACCATGTGCACTGTGTATGAATGCTGTGGAAGGGGCATGTCGCATAGCTGCTAGAACCCACAATACTAGTATCAGGAAGCACAACTTTGGGTCGGAAATTTGGAGTTTTACTAAAATGTATAAAATCACAATAGGGTTAGATGCGATAATAAATCAGAAGACAAAAAGTTACTGTTTACCATCATGGCGACCGGCGAATTGATTAATACAGAAAAATTGAGCGAGACTTCAATTATAAATATACATAGATTTGAAACAACAATTCAGCCAACTATATCTTGTAGTGTTCTTTGTAAACTTAACGTTGCAAACAAGGTCGGATACTTTTTTGGCTATGAATTTGACCCAAAAATTTTACGCCCGTGATTAGAATTTCCCTTAGGCCATGGTGGATATGAATTGCAGTTGCTCATTTCTAGTAAGACAAATACCTTCGTTATAGCTGGGCTACCTTAGGGGAAGCCATGTATCAGTGGGAGTCGATCACTGTGTACCAGGAACCCGTGACCAGCTTGTGCCATGATTGAAGAGTTCGATCCACAGTCGCAAGCCTCGGGTTTTCGTTCCACTTCGCGGTGCGCTGAATGTATACTGCTGGCAATTTCTAATTAAGGTGAAACAGCTGTACATTGACACTCTGGTTTCCTGGTTGGGAATTGTGGGGGATATCGCATGGTGAATAATTTCGCAAACAAATGAAATAAGCGTACTTTTCCCATTGTATTCATTGTTGGTTTGGCTGGTCATTTTTCGTCTTATTGAAATAAACATCAACCCACTGATCTGTCCAAATAGATCCATAGAGCATATTGCGAATGACACTGAGGCTATTTCCAGGGATCCGTAATGACTCCATTACATCACTTTCGATTCAATTAATGTGAACTAGGATAAGAAAAAAAGGTGAGATCACGGCATTTTGTTCTACCTTTGGTAGGTGAGAGTGCAACACAAAAGCCCTAGTACTTGAACAAACGGTTTCTTCACTCACAACGAAGGACAGTGTAATCGGATGCTCATGCCTTCCGCAGTTGAGAGAACGTGACTCCTAAACAGTCGTAGGTACCGATTTAGGACTTCGTGGAACAGACAGAACGCTCAGGTCAGGTTCACTAAATGGATAGACTCAACAAAGTCTGAGCGAACTGCCCTGTTAATTGTACGGTTTGCCTCAGCTGGAATTAGGTACATTTAATGTGACATCAGGACATGTCACTGAAAACAAGCTTGTTTGCTACTTGTCGAACCGAGTAAAAAAAGTTAACGGATAAGATTAGTAGTCTAACAGATATGAAAGTTAAACATATCACCGAAAAATACCTAGTTGAATTTGAAATCAGAGAAAATCTTAGCTGGATGAGAATAAAGGCGGGTATTCTCGTCGACATTGATGATAGGACCCGGATAAGAGTTTGAAGTTGAAAGAAATTGCTTTAGCTTCTGAATTAGGTTAGTATAAGATAAATGCCTATTGAGAAAGGTCAAATAAACGTAACTGCGGAAACGAGCCTTCGGTCTTTGTACGTTTTTAATAATCCCTAACACTGTGGTGCTTAATTTGCAATTTTAATACCCAAATGACTGGGGGTTTACAAAGCCACTTACTGTTCTGCTTCACGAAGGGATCCATAAACAAATGGTGAGGCAGTTTGAAGCAGCTGCTTAATTGTCTCACCAAAGGTGAAAATTGATATAGAAAAGGTGTGAAGGACTACTGCGAAATATGTAAGTTTTATAACAAAATAACTGCAAACGGATAATATATTTAGATACACATACTATTTTTTCTCTCTCTGTCTGTTTGTCTGTTTGTCAGCCTATCTGTCTGCCTCACCAACCATCCATCTATCAGTCTGTCTGTCCTTCTATCTCTCTCTCTCTCTATCTATCCATCCATCCATCCATCCATCCATCCATCCATCCATCCATCCATTCATCCATCCATCCATCCATCTGTCTGTCTGTCTGTCTGTCTGTCTGTCTGTCTGTCTGTCTGTCTGTCTGTCTGTCTGTCTGTCTGTCTGTCTGTCTGTCTGTCTGTCTGTCTTTCGGTCTGTCTGCCTGTCTGTCTATCCACTTAACTATCCCTCTATCAATGTGTCCATCAAACTACCTGCATATCTATCGATGTGTCTATCAATCTATCTATTTCCCAGTGTGCTCTTCTATTCGACTATCTACTTATCCGGGATTTTTTACATAACAATCTGCCAGTAGTGTAAACAAAATATTTCTTTCGGTCCTTTTATCTACTAGTTTATATATGTCTATTTATATAACAAATCAAAATTTATCCGTCTCTTCTATCTCTCTCTTTTCA
>LUCM01005127.1:169546-246417 GCA_008360955.1 Fasciolopsis buskii | reverse complement strand
TATCTATCTATCTATCTATCTATCTATCTATCTGTCTATCTATCTATCTATCTATCTATCTATCTATCTATCTATCTATCTATCTATCTATCTATCTATCTATCTATCTATCTATCTATCTATCTATCTATCTATTTGTCTATCTACCGCCCAATCACTCAATAAATCAATCGATCAATCAGTTGATCAATCAATCGATCAATCAGTTGATCAATCAATCAATCAATCAATCAATCGATCGATCGATCAATCAATCAATCAGTCACTCAGTCAATCGAGCAATCAGTCAATCAGTCAATGAACCGATCAATCAGTCTGTCAAATTATCTATCTTCCTATCTATCTATCTACTTTATATTATAATGACATCTTCTGCAGTATTACACTCTATAGCAACCTGTTGACGCTCTTAGTCCGGATATATCCAACCAGAGGAACTTGTCGAATTTCTTTTAAGCTTAGACTCTGTTGTCGTGCCATCGAGATAAATCCTGGTTGTAAATCTTTGTGGCTTTCACTCCAAATCCTTTGTCATCAGCCTCAATGACGGACTGTGACAAATGAGGAAAATGGCCGCATTTAAACTGACTCGAAAAAATCCGTTAATTGGCTGACTCATTGCAACATCTGTCTGGCTATGAAGCAGAAATTTGATGGCAAAATTTTTATTACCTAAACAGTGTTCAATGGGAAGAGATAAATTCTATGGCCAGTGGTCACATTATCTAGTTGGAAGCATACAGAGCGAAACTCGAGCATAGACCAACTTGTTTATCTTGTTTTTGTAGGTCGATGCTTTATAAGCGGATGGAAGCAGCGATATGGGGACATATAACGTGAAGTCTCGCAGTCCGGGGAAGAAGAACAACGGAAGTCAAAATTTTGTCTTCATGGATCGGAGAATTGATTTTTGTCTCTAGTACCTTGTGCATGTGGCTGACATCGAAGGATGGTTGGCAGAAAAAAATGAGTCAATTGAGGAGAAATAAATGCGAAAACAATAAGAACACCGAAGGGACAACGAAGCAAATAACCAACGATGATCATTTGGTTACAAACTAGATGTTAAAGATGTGTTGTTGACCAGCTGAATGATGTTACACTGAATCCGGTTGTGAACAGCCAAAGCAGAAATAGAAGTTTTGCATCAACAGTGACCAGGGAAATTAGCTGTGGGATGAATTTGAGCTTTGCACGAAAGAAGATATCAGGGAGTAAAAAACTGCGATCAGAGACGGAAACGAATCTTGCAAGTAGCATATGAGTCAATGCAAGTTCCGTACGAAAACCAAGATGGAGAGAGTAGTAATGGGAGGTTCAAAAAGCATGACGTGGGTGGAGTTGTGGTTAGAAGAAACAGTTTGAAGTAGAAGAAAAAAATGCTGCTTCAGAACGATTGCTAGGAGGGGTTTTAAAAGTTAAGAGATACATATTTTGGGGGAATTTGATTGGCAAATGTGGTTGAATACTGTTATGTGACTATTAAATATCCACCTGAGGATATTTGTTGTCAGTGTAATCTTGGATACAGTGGGACTATCTGAGAAGTTACATGTGGACTGTAATCCAAAGGCATGATTGAGTGTAACCGAGCATTCATTAGTTGTCTTAAAATAGAGCGCATGATGATCGATTGGCCGGGTAGTGATTGACCTGGTGGCAAGTTTGGAAAAACAACATTCCAAGGTTATCTAGTGAAAAAAATAGAGTCAAGGTCAGAAATTTATTTCTTATTCTCACTTGTTAGCTTTTGTAAAACAAAAACGTGGGCTGACAAAGCAAATCAAATATCCAAAAAAACGAGTGGGTGGCGGACAGAACTGAGACCTGTTTGTAAATTCTTATTTCGGGTTCCGATCTCACCTGTCTACCATGGAGATAATTGCATTTTCAAACCTATTTTCTACGAGAAGAATAATCTTAGTTGTCCTAGTGAATGGTAGAAGCAATGTATTTTTATTATTTCATGACTTTGAGCCAAAAATTAACGACGGGGACCGAAAGGAAATCCACCAGACCATGAAGGTCAAACATTGACAAAACAGGGGTGGTGTTGTTGAATTCAGCATAGCCATGTACTTGGTGATGCAATGCACAACGTGGCTCCATTGCTGATCGATATTACAATGGGAAACATTCCGCGATGAAGCTTTGGGATAGCGTATCTTAGATGCACAGTTTTGTCTTGCCTAGTCCTATTAGAACTGTGTTTATTTTGGGCTGAAAGTTTACAATAGAGAACTTTGGTGGACATGTTTCGATTCAGCTCATTTCTCAAAACCTAACTTCTTACTAATATGGCCATGTTTTGATTGTTACCCCACAGAGGCATCCATTAGACAAAATAGAAAAAAATGTCAACAAACAGTGAATAAATAAATTATAGCGCAGATTGTGTTGTATTGTATTATATGATAAAGTTCTGTAAGTTAAGAGGCTTGCATTTCACAAGAGGAGGGATTTTCAAAGCCTGTGCGCTATATGATCACCGTAATTGGTCATTTTGTTCACTCCAGCAAATAATTCCTCTGATTGTTCTTACAGGAACTAATTCACTAATTAAGAATTTCACATTTCTCTGCCAGGTTACGATGTCTGACTGTCCATCTCCCAATCCGAGTACAGCGAGAGGATCAATTTGATATCTAGGCAAATCGACCTAGTCAGAATCACTGACTACTTTAACGAATGAACTCTGCGACCCAGTACTATACTCTACCTGAATCACAACGCTAAATATTCTATCCAGATGACAAAACCGGACAATCGGTGATTTGACGAGGAAGCAGATAATACGTTTTAATTATAAGGAAAATACGAAATAATTCTTTTGTCCAGTAAATTTGTCTAGAAGTTAGATGAACTATACAGTTATCAGTAGATATGTGATTGAAACACATTGCGCTTTTGTATAAGGAACTTACTTGGCATAAATTGTGTCTTAGATGACAATATGTACCAGGTTAGCCTGTTCAGGTAGATTTTAAAGATATTCTTTCCAAACCAACCAGCAAAGTTGTGAGATAAAACGCTCATTGATGTCATTTAGACGGGCTCAGCAAAAGACTGTTTGTCCAATCTTTCTCTGTGGAGTCTTGCTCACGAGACACATGCTTACTTTAGTTTGTAAACTGCAGGACAGTAACGAATAGACTTACTACTAGTTACTAATCCCCTACAAGTTGGTTTTCATCAGCAAAATTAGCCCATGGAAATGAATGCTTTCTGGCTTTCTGTTTGATCCTATTTGTTGATCCCGGCCGGTTTTCAGTCTCCGGTTTGATGCAGCCACTAATCTTGGGCGTTTCTAAGACTTTAGAATGGTTGGACATCGATAATTTCTAGGATACATAATCTTTGCAAACAATCTGCGTTCAAGATTGGTATAAGCTTTTGATGAGTGAACGAAAGAAAATTGAGTAGTCCGAGAGAAAAAGATGAATAAGGAATCCCGTACACGTAGATGATGATTCCCAAAACATTACTGGAACGGCACTCAGACATCACCTAATGTCTTTAAACACCACACAGGAGGATCTCGTTAACTCGGCCTCGGATGTCTAACTCAGCCCATTTGGTTATGTTCGTTGGTCAAAATTTTCCTTACATTTTGATAATTTTATGAGCTGACTACTGTTGAATTATTCACAGTGCAAATTTTCTCTGCCCATTAGACGGATGGATGGAAATGGCGAAATAAAGGATTTCGTAAGGTTTTCTTATTTTAGTTGTGTAAGGATAGTGCATGTTGACTCGTCATAACATATACCAGTATCAGAGACAAACACAGCTGGGGTTATTTTGTGGTGGTTTTGTCAATCGATAAGCGGAGCAAAAGCGCCGCATGAGAAGGCTGATGAGTACCAAGGAACCGAACTAATCAGTAGAATAATCAATCAATGAGTGTTGCTCATCGAAGATTAATATAAGCTATTCGGCTCTAACTAATAAAGGAACCTTTTGTCTGCTCGACTTGGCCTTTCTTGCTAGAGTTGGTGGGAATTAAAGATAGTGGCTGCGAAATAGAACCGATTGAGGGTTTGCGGTCAAACCAGAGCAGACGTCTCACAACATCTGTGTTACGACGCAAGTTGCAACTGTGATTTACGCAGGTGCGTTCTATATTCCGGTAAGGAAATGCTGAAGGGATTCGTAGAGATTGATAACGTAGAAACTTGTCAAGACTGCGTTTTGATGATAGAGGACTCCAAAAGGTGAAGAGTACCAAACGCCTGGATTTAAACAAACCTTTGCTACCCAAAGAAAGCGCTGAATGCAGTGTACATTAGTTAAACAATTTTCCTTGGTACTTCGCAACCGCGCATAAGATTAACATGGTTAGCAAGGATTAGCCGACCAACAGATTGTGGGGTAATGCACAGACTACCAAAACCGGGCCGTGCAGGACGGATGTGCAGGTATGCCCGCGTAAAGTCGATGAATTTCCTGGCGTATACATGCAACATTTGAACAAGCGCGTCCGATGGCGATTCCGAATAACTGTGACCCAATTCCTAGACAATTTGACATAAGGTATGGCAAATTTTGATAATTCTAGCTGATCGACGTGTACACGTGGCTAATGGGCTTCCGCCCCACTGCTTGGGATATCTTTCCAAGTCATTTGATGTTAATAGATAGAGACATTTTTGGAAGACATGCTCAGTTGAATTATTCTAGCGTTGGGAACTGGGTGATGTAAAGCTTGGCTGGACTATCTTTAATCATTAATTCATGTGCATCACCAACAGCTCGATACTTACTAAGCTCATGCTAACTCCATAGCGAGAATCGGAACAACTACAGCAGTTAATCCTTCTCTGTAAAATGCAACTGTGATTCCGCATTCAATCTCTATATTTATTCGTCTCGATCTTTTACCTTTATCTTTCTACGTTCTTTACTAAAGAAGTGATATAGTGCATCGTTTTATCAGAATATGGACTAATTTAGGTATACATGATGCTTTTCGTCCTTATAAGCTGAAACAAATCAGTCACCCATTTTGGTCTTCACTCGGATAAACTTGACCCATATTTCAAATGCCTTTTTACAAAATTTGGCCATCTAAATTGTCAAATTGATTTCACCTGTGGTAATAGTTTTACTTCTGAACGTTACTTTTGCTTTTGAACGAAGCGCTACAATTATCGAGAGACCACCAACAGATTACCGTTTGTCAGTGATTGTACAGTTCAGTTAAGTTTGTACGAAGACAAAACTTGTGCAGGCATACTTTGGTTTCGATAGCCCCCTCACAAGACTATCTTGTCAAAAAGAAAAAAAGAACAAGGCAAAATTAAGGATTGGCTGGGAAATAATTATTTGAACAACTGCAGAGAAGAGAAGAGATTTCGAATGCAAAAACGCCACTGACTGACATGTTGAGCTAAACCATATATTGTTTCCGACCATCGAATCGGGAGATCTCGTGAACCTCAAACCAGTAGTCTAATTACCCCTGCAAGAGCTAGTCCGTTGGTTAAAGTTTTCATACCTCTTTTTTCCAGTGTCATTGACTAGCCACCTCGAACCATCTTCCAAGCATCACGTTCCTCGAAGAGCAGCGCATGACGAGCCGGCCAGTGGTTCTGTGGGTATTCACAAAACATGTTTCAACCACTTTAATCTATTCGGACTCAGTGCTCGTTCTGAAGACTGGACACTAAGACCCAGTACTTTACCCCGTACTTCGAAGTTACACGCAAAAGTCTCCCACTTTATTCTGCCAATACTGTAAACATAGTGGCGCTCAACCACCGAAAATCTTCGCATATCTGCCATCGACAGACATGATTCGGAATCATGTAGCTGTGCCGACCATACTGTTGCTGCGCGCAATCGACCTCTAATAGATAACCAAACGTCCCGGTAACGATTCAAATTAGGAGATTCCAATGAAGCTTTCTGTATGCGGGAAGACAGTTCATCCAACAGACGACCTCCAGTGGAGATACAACTAACGAATTAACTAAATCTACCCATCTGATTCAGCAGCTTCCCTGTTAGCACAAGTTTCGGATTTGAGCCCCTCCATTCCTGCAACAGCATCTCATTCTTAGAAGGTACAAAGCACATCCTAAGTATACCTGCGCTATCGTTCAGACGGTCGAAAATGATATGCAACTTACCTGAAGCTTTACTAAGTAGCAAAACATTGTCCGCATGCTGGAAAACAGATAGTTATTTACCTGAGAAAGTATCAGTGCTATTATTCTCACACGAAGATAGGGTTATCTCCATAACCTTCCCAATGAAAAAGTTAAAAAGGAGAAGTGAAAGAGGACATTCCATGCAAGCACAACTTCTCGTGGTAAATTCAGGTGAAACATTGTCGTAAGCATGAATTCGGCTTCGGCTGTTGGCATAGAGGGAATCGATGAGTGAAATGAATTTCTATGACACTGTTCAGTGAGAAGCAGCGCCACAGAACTGCACGATCCACTATGTCTAACCTTGCTTTTAGGCTAAGAAAGACAGAAATCGTGGTCAATACAAGCAAAACCAGAACGGAAATCGACATGCTTCTCACGCAAACACCTTTCGCAACCATTAGATAATCGATACAGAAAAATACTAGCAAGCAATTTAGATGCAATATTTACCAAACGGAAGTCGGCGTTTATCGTCTACGATCATCTGTGTAGGACGTGTGGTTTTCTTCCTGTGCTGATCATAATCTAGGTGCAGTCGATAGCGAGCACGAACCAGAGCATGATTTGAGTCCACCGGTGGGAACTAGAGTGATCAGTGATCTTGAATCGATCCATGCCATCGGTGACTGATGACAGTGTAATCAATTTAGATCCAACGTTGTGAAGGCAATGGAGGGGGCCAGGTGGGCTAACATTGTATTTTGTGACGAATTGCGGTTTGCCAGAAACACTCTGTGGCCAGAACAAACTTGGTTTTTGCGGTCTGCATTGTCGGTCCGATAAGCTGGGTCAGAAAATCGGCCTCCAATGTGCCGTTCTGTCTCCGTTGAGTACCCACTTTGGGCGTTAGAATCACGAGCAATGACCAAAAGATCGGCTGAACGCACACTTCCGAGTAATCGAGATGAATCCCGGTAGATCACTTTTTTCGCCTCGGAGCAGTTGCCGTCGTTTGGTGTATACACATAAGACGAATAAACAACAACGCTTCAGTTGACTTCTATTGACATATACAGAGCCGTTCAGTTGAACTGCACATAAGCCACTGCTGATTGGGATCCAGTCTAGCGGTGCATACTCGAATCGCGTTCTCAGAGCCAACCCAACCTCTATCGGACAATAGGCTCTGGAGATGGGAGCACCGGACACTTGAGGGCTGGAGTATGAAAATGAGGTTGTATCTGGGCCTTGAAGAATGGTTAGGGACTTGTAATCTTGTACGCCAGTTTCGGAGACACAACAACAGCTATTATGAACGACTCCTGAGTTTTATTTGGGGTAGCGTTTTGCCCTATCTGGCTGAGCTTGTGAGCATTGGAGGCAGCTGAGTGAAAGGGAGAATTAAGTTTAGGTAATGCTTGAAAACTGTTTCTTCCCTTTCCACTAACTGCCATCAGATGAATCCATTGATTCGCGCTTCTTCTTAGCATTTTGCGTGGTCTTTAAATCGGACGAAAGGAAATTAAAAAAGGTCCCCTGTGGAAACACTGCGAATATTCGGGCAATTGATAACTCGCAGCTGCCTACACTACAGAAGGCGTTTTTTGGGAAGCCTGGAGTGATCCTTTGATTCAAACTTCCCACTCACAAGGTAGTGTGGCGTTAACCTAGCATGGAAACTCTGAGCAGTTGCATGCCTATCACTAACCTCCACTCGTGGCAACTGGGAGTGCAGTCCTGATTACGACGTGCGACGATCGATACACTATGGAATTAATTGTGTTTGTGTTATTCATTGAACGAATGCTGCTAGGGAGTTCAGCCAGTAAACAGGAGGCCGATTAGGGTTCTCAGTCAAAGCATTTGGGTTTGACAAAAATCTGTCCGCAAGGAAGCTAGGAGTGGTTCAGTAGAGGCCTATCTACTTGGATCAATTAATCTCCCATTCTATCTTCTGATAGATTTGCCAGCGCAAACCAACCTCCTTTCCTTAGGACCATGGACTATTTCATCATGTCTCTAACCATTATTCTTCCAGGTATGAATGCGTCCTCCGCTTGAGTTAAGCCGTCGTGTATGGCTCTTTGGGTCATGGAGGCATGCAAGTTGTCACCCCACGCCAAGGTGCAGTTTTTTTGCGATTGTTAACTGACTCTTTAAGATTGGGAAAATGAATAAATCGTTGAAGCATAGAAATTATCTTTGCCACGTGAACTGTGCTAGAGAACCAGTTTTACCGCGGAACTGCCCGGCAATGGTAGTCGCTGAGACATTGGCACAAACGCAGACTGATTGGAAATTACGGGCGGTTGTACGGCAGACGGGTATGGTTTATTAAAAACTATGAGTTTATTGCTAACAACAGGATTTCGGATACTTACTTACCAAGTACTTACGATCGTATGCACTTCCAAGATGTAATTTTTCACCAATATATGCACATATATAATTTTCACCGAAACGTTTTTGCGTTATCAGTAACGTGAATGGACAAGTCGTCCATCTGGGATCGGAAGTTTGAGCACTGACTGTTCTCTTTGAATTAAAAACGGTCAGCCTAAAGCACAACGATGTCAGTAGTAAAAGTTTATGCATTTATAAAAATTAGTATGTAGAGGCGCTTCTACCACTGTAAAAGGTCAGCGGCGAACCCAAATATAACAGGAGTCATCGAAACTGTAACCCCAAGCGGATCCTTGATCCTAACCTGCTGCTGATTCCCAAACGCGATTCTGCTGACAAAACCCCAGTCTGACTTGTCAAAGAAGTACCACTTCTGGGTACTTAATGAGTGCTATTGATCAAGAAAGAGAGGTCTTGTGCTTCGCTGGAACTTTGCTTTTCACATACACACTAAATTAAGTATGGCGGTATGAATGGTGTGTCCAGTGAACACTTAGATAAGAACTTAATATTGCATTAGGGATAGATAATTTTTGTTGCTTAAAAGATCAGGCAGGCAGATTTACGACAAATGCAAGTTTTCACGATGCACGAGGTCTAGCGGGACAAGTAAATGAGGCTGAAATAAATGTATCTCTTGAGGTCTGACATGAAAAAACATGATCACTGAATGAACTCGTCACATTTTTATGACTTGTCATTATTTTTATTCAGAGTTTCTAATGAGCTTAAGTCCTGGAAAATCCCGAAATACATTTCCAATGAGTAAGAATGATTTAATTTGTGTTCTGCATCTCCAAACCCGCACTAGGAATAACAAGGAAACGGTAAATGTAAAGTGAAATCCCATTTGGGGAATACGGTCAAAAGAGTTCATAGTAATGGGCTTGCAAGCCACTTAAGTTTTCTGGGATTTTCATGCTCCATGCAAAAACATTGTACCACAAACAATTATCTCGGTGTTATGGTAATATTCAACTAGGCGTCCGTGATTCTTATCAGGTTGCATGTACAGTACAAGTTTCATTGAGAGACTCTGCCTTATTCGGAAACGGATCCGATTTCGTGATCAGACACGAGCAAAAGTGCGAAGTATTATCACGTGACCAAGCTAGGAAATCCCGTTATGAGACAAAAAAATTCGAAAGAGTGAAACTATCACAGTGATGCAAGTTTATTCACAGCGAATGATTTGCTTGCATAAAATAGTTTCATTATAACTTCGTGTTTTAACGTAACCGCTTTAACAAACAATCCTTGCTCTTTGCCTTAAACAGAGAAGGAAATGTGTTCAATCAGAATATGGGCCCTGTCCATCTGATGTCCCACCGTGAGCAAATTCTAGAATTTGGGTTGATATAAAATCTGCATATTCTTTATGGACATTAGTGAATTTTCGTCACTTGACCATTTCTACACTTTCGAGTGCCTGCTGCTATGCAATTTTGCTTTGGTTTGCTAGTTTTGCGACTTCTCTTGTCTCAGAGATTGTACCATCAAGCCCGAGTTGCATACCTTTGCTTTCCAGTTGCAAGATGGGTTAGAAGTGACCTGAATCTTGCTCCATCCACTGAAAATTCAAATAAAAATATATAGTTTTATTTTTCGGAAATATTAACTTTCACCAAACGATTGGCGGAGGTCTGTGACCCGCTGAAATAGCCAGTATTTAAGTCACTTCCGCTTACTTGTCATATATTAAAGGTACGCAGCTAAACCAAGAACCACCCTCTCTCGGGGTATCCCGGAAGATCCGTATGTGAAGAGCTATTATTTAGATATCCTGAAATTAATACTCGATTACTTTGGGAATTTAGCACCAGTGATTCTTAATTCCGGATCAAAATACTCGTTCTCAACGGACGGTCATAATTGTGACAGGCAAACTTCAGTCGTACCAATAAATCTTTTTGGAGTACACAGTATGGTTAGACGAGGAGGAGTTGGTTTGTTCATGAGATAGCGAAGTGGATCAGCACATGACTGTCAGAAGTCTGGGCTTATTCTCACCAAGGTATGTTAATACGCTACCATAATTAATCATCGTTGGATAAAAATACTTGGCCAATACAAAACGCAACCACTGCCAATCCAAAACTGATGTCGGTAGAAAGGGCGATGGGTGGCTCAAGCAAATGACATTAATTGGCTGGCAAAGTGCACTCACTCACTCACTCACTCACTCACTCACTCACTCACTCACTCACTCACTCACTCACTCACTCACTCACTCACTCACTCACTCACCAATTCAATCAATCAATCAATCAATCAATCAATCAATCAATCAATCAATCAATCAATCAATCAATCAATCAATCAATCAATCAATCAATCAATCAATCAATCAATCAATCAATCAATCAATCAATCAACCAATCAACCAATCAATCAATCACTCAAATCAAATCAAATCAAATTAAATCAAATTAATTGATTAATTAATTAATTAATTAATTATTCAATCACTCAGTTACTCACTCACACCCACTCACTCACTCATTCACGCACTCATGCGATCACTCGGTCAGTCAGCTCCTCGACCAACCAGTCAGTCATTTGTACTCTTGTTTTCACTTAAGTGGAGCGAAATTGGCAGACTGGTTGTCAGTAGGTCTAACTGAGCACAGGGAAGACAATCAGCTAATGTCAGCTACCGTTTTACTCCCGGCGAACTAATTTCAACCAACTGAGGTGTCCTTCCTGACATGCTGGAACAGCCCCCTCTTGAGAACCAAAGAGGCTGTTTTTAAGTGTTCAAAGCAGTGTGAAGCAGATGGGTGTTGTAATGAATCTTGCTATTCATTTGCTAATCCATCATCGAGACGTGTTTACTTTGTGAATTCCTTTTGTTTTCACGGTGTGCTTTCACGAAGGAGCAAACAGTTAGTTTTGTCTGAACGTTTCAGCTTCTATTCATGAAAGATGCGATTCCTATTTCGTATGAGACTATTTTGCATCACAGAGAAAGAGACCAGAAAGCTGCTGTTACCTTGATTCGTTATTCGACAATCACATCCGTCTCCCACTTTTGTTACCTCTAGAGATAAAACCCAAGTTGAGAAGACACAAGCATTCGTTTATCTTGTAAAATCAAACAACTTTTGCTGATCTTCTAAAATCAGTATCCTCTGATCGCTTATTCTGACTGATAAGTTGGCCCATCGACATTAATTGACTTTTTTTGCGACACTTTTTCCCAGGTTAGCAAATGAACCAATCAGGGAGATCCCAACGCAACTGTGTTGATCTTTGACCAGGGTAGTGTTTTCGACGAGGCTGTGCCCAATACTCTCACACTGTTTCAGCATATTCCCCAATTAGACATAATGTAAAATAGTATTCTGATAGAAGATAGCCCTCCAGTCATGAATTTTGGCTAACGGGAAGATCCTGATCTTGGAATAGGTCATTTTTTGTGCCAACTTATCACAGTTACAATAACTATGAAGCCAAGATTATCTCAAACATTCAGCCGTAGGAAATATTCGAACGACAAAGGGATATCACATGCGGCTGACCAAAATTGCCAGCATACCAGACATCATTCAGATATTTGAGAGCCATATGGGATATGTTCGTAAATTAATACGTATTCCGAGAAAAAGAACTGCATTTAAGGAGAAGGATGGGTTTCCCACTGACTTTGTTTTCATTTACCTATACTAGTAACTTTTCCTCGAGTATGTAGTACCGGTGAGGTACTTAAGAGAAGCTGATTTCTTCCTCAGGACACGATAAAAAAGTCTTATGGGTCTTTAGTTAGCCCATTTCAAAAGAGCGAAAGATCACATACACATTCTCACAATCTAAAGTAAAACGATTTTGATTTTATCTCCAAGAATCCGACCCTTTTGCACCAGGGTGGAACGAATATGGCAAACTGTCTAATTAAAGGGTCATGGACTGCTCTTCAAGAATCGGACTTAATGGAATTGATTTTGGGACATTTTTGCTGAATCCTAGACTACGAAAATTGTTGTAAGGAGATTAAAATGAGATAACAAAGTCGGCAGGATTCCTGTTTGTTGACACAGTCGAATGACCGAAATAGAAAGATTATGCGCAGTCCTTGGTGTAGTTCCTTTTTTAAATCAGACCCAGACCAGATCAACGTTGTTTTGGCTGATCAATCTATTCCTGTTTTAGATCCCGAAAACGCGACTATTCGTTCGGTTCTTTCTCTTTGTTGGTCCAATTGCCTCGGTTGACAAGCGAAACAGCGACTTTCCGCCTCAGTCGCCTTATCGCCCATCAGAGGATTTTGCTACAATATTTGATTTTTCCCAGGGATATTTCATTTGTTCAGGACGAATCGCTTTCGGTAGTATTTGTGCTCTGTCGATTGGTTGTTAGGGCCAACTTGACAAACCAACATTTCGGGTGACAAGTTCCGCTAACATTCGCCATGTTACAGGTGAAGTAGTTGTAATTTGCTGTCCCTGTTTCCATTGCAAAATCATGGCACCGAGCTAAGTCACTTTGTTTTCTTTCCCCGCGCGAGTATTTATTGAAGCTGTAGCATATCAGGCAACAGAAATTGATTGATCCACTAAAATCTGTTGCGTTCACATGAGCAAATGATATCCCAGTTTTGAACAGAATTTTTGGCCATCTTTGCTTTCGGCTAGATTGTTTTGGCTGAACAGACGAAAACAGTCGGTTTGTTCCCCACTGAACAACAAGTGTGCGAAATCCCTTTCACATACTGGAGTGGAGTGGAGTGGAGAAGGAGTAAAAGTTTGGGTTGAAGATCTGTTTTTAGGGTTAGAGATGCTGTCTGTTTTCGTTTTGTCTATTCAAAAGTTTCCCAAACTGAAAAAAATCTCCCCTACAAAAACTTGGTGTGAATTGTGAAAGACAATTTATTTATTCGCTTTTGACCAATTTTTGGCTTTTAAAGAAACCCATTATAAAGGAGGAATATATAATCACATGCTATTAAGAGAAAACTATTGGCCCATAATTACAATGGTACAATGGTATGGGTGAGAAAAGGACCATTTCATATGCGTAAAATTTGATATCAGTCGTATTCAACAAAAATAATGCATAGGTTTATTACGTTTGTCTACCGTCAACAAGAAAGGACTGCGAAACCGAAAGAAACAAAATGGTTCGGTTAAAAAACAGATTTGTTATACTTCAGCCATACACTTGTGAAACAAATTTACCACTTTTGGTGCCCCTTAACTGTTCTTTCAGTGGCTCTGACTCCCGGTAAATAGCACATCAAATTATGAATTTTGGGATCTCCTAATGTGCTAAGCACTGACAAACACGGTTGCATAAATGTTTAGGCGTTGACACCTACTCTGATCTGATAATCAGCGTTTCTTTTACGTTTGACTTGGAGAGGATTTACTGATGCTTCAAGTTACTAAAGACTCATGTTCTCCATATGCAAGACCATTAGAACTCCTGAAAAGGTCCGGAAATTTGGACATACTTTGGCCATGTACAGCTTTTGTACTCCACAAGGTGTTTGTACCATACTTACTTATAACCTTCAGGTTGTTGTCAAAAGTTATCTGAAGATAGAAAATTTGTTCGCCTAATTCACACATATCTGCGTACACATCCAGCTTCGTCGGAACCACGGCATGTAAGGAAAATTTTGTGAGAGAAAGAGAAGGAAAGGTACGCATCCGTGTAAGGTCCATCACACATGCCAGTTCTCCTAGACTTCTCACGTGCATCAAAGATTGCCAGTCGAATCTATCATCCGTCTATGGATACTCTATTACCTTGTTTGTCAAACAGGAGAAGGAGGTCAAATTAGGCGGCTCAACTGGAGCATTTTGTAAGAAAAAGAAAACGAATTAGCAATGCAAGAGAACAAAACAGGGGCTTTCAAAGCCTTTAGAAGCCGAAAGTCAGGATCCGGTTTTATCCGCGTTTTCATCATTTTCAACCGGGGATTCGAACCTATTTGTCTTGCAGCAAAAGCAACAATTGGCCCCCCAGGCTGATAGCGTATGATGTTACTGACTAATTGTCGTTTAGATCTACTAGGTTACTAGATCATTTCAAAGAAAATCTTGTCTACACTACCAGAGCATATTTTTATTACGATATGAAATAACTTATTGATTTTTCTTCTACAAGTTCTGTAGACAGTTATTCGAACACTAAGGACAATCAGTGCCGCATGTTTTTTGTCATCCAACATTACCTCGGTCGAGCTCATGAACATACGTCTCGGATGGCCCATAGGATATAGCGAAGAACGTGAACTGAGAGTTGATGGATGGCAGTTTGGACTGTATTCACAGGTTAATCGAGTGAAATCAAGTTTACGTTCAGTTCAATTCAGTTAGGTTTGTACGAAGACAAAACTTGTGCAGGCATACTTTGGTTTCGATAGCCCCCTCACAAGACTATCTTGTCAAAAAGAAAAAAAGAACAAGGCAAAATTAAGGATTGGCTGGGAAATAATTATTTGAACAACTGCAGAGAAGAGAAGAGATTTCGAATGCAAAAACGCCACTGACTGACATGTTGAGCTAAACCATATATTGTTTCCGACCATCGAATCGGGAGATCTCGTGAACCTCAAACCAGTAGTCTAATTACCCCTGCAAGAGCTAGTCCGTTGGTTAAAGTTTTCATACCTCTTTTTTCCAGTGTCATTGACTAGCCACCTCGAACCATCTTCCAAGCATCACGTTCCTCGAAGAGCAGCGCATGACGAGCCGGCCAGTGGTTCTGTGGGTATTCACAAAACATGTTTCAACCACTTTAACCCATCCAGATTCCGTGTCTGCCTACCTCGGACATTCCACGGAACCAAATTATCGCCTGATCAATCCCGCGCAAGAAGCCTCTTCGCTTATGGGCTAGTCAGCGGCTCTTTATTCTCCAACTACTTCTATGTTTATTTTACTTTTTTACTGTATTTGCACCATTTTAGTGCCACATATACTTGGATTATTTTCAGAGGGGTTCTGAAAAAATTGCCTAAGAGTTAGAAACCATAAGGAACAGTTGGATGACCGTGAGGGCCGCCGTTACTAGTTTCACTCATCCATAGCACGCCTGACTGAAGCCACTGCTGATTGACGGGTCGTCTGATGTTGGCTTGGGCCTAGCTTTTTCTTATTTCCTGTCAGACCGCTGGTCGTTCACTGTTCCCATCAGCTGCCATATCAGCAGTAACATGTATGAGCTAAACTCGTTGTAGCCCTTTTTTGTGAAATTCATCTTATGGCTCTCCAATGTCACTTTAGAACTTCTCACTTCAGGGCACTGTAGTCTAAACTGGATTTTAGTATAATGGAAGATGTGCATACTACGATCTAGGCGATAACAAAATTTTCACCTCTTATTTGTCAAAATCAATCAACGAGTCGATTATTTCGCGCGCTAATCTGATAGTTTGAGCTGCTAGGTTCATCAGCAGCAACAACTAGTTTCATTCGGAGCCAACGGAGGAGCAACGACCATTTGCATCTCTAATCTGCCGGTCCAAATCATGTGCCACGAGTATCATATAATCACGTGACATGTGAAAGGAGACGACTTCAAAATTAGGTCACGATTTATTTTACCATCCAAATGCAAACAAAAAGCACATAAAAGTAACGCTTCCAGTCCTAAAGATTATTTGCATCTCATCAACAAACTGCCACATGTTCGCCTTTCGCAACTGAACAAGACAGATTGTCGCGAGAACTGAATTTTTAAAATCACTCAGTCCAGTTGAAATAGTTATTAAACTCTCCACCAAACAATTAGGGATAGTCCCCGAACTTGCCAAATCCGGTGGCACTTACGTAATACTGCCCACCGTGACTAGGGCGACAATCATGAAATTAATTCCACAGGTAAAAATTAGTTTCGATTTTTACGTGATTATCAGCAAAGCCCAACGAGGGGAAAACAACATGAAGTCCACGCTAGAATGTTGCTTAGAAGAACCGTGGGTATAGTTGAAGACATGTCCTTTTAATACTTAGTCCAGTAAGAGATCCAACAATCCAGGCGCCAACACGTGACTGGATTATCTTAGACTTTTATTCCCAAAACATAAATCGGACTTGGTTTATTTCAGTTATGTAGAAACATTTTCAATACCTCTCGGTCACTTGCTGCCAAAGAATTGCTATCTTTTGTTTTTCCACATAGAACAACTAATGTGAATAGCTGTTCAATATACCTTTGTCGAATGATGCGACTGAACGTTAAGTTGAATGGGAATACGACCAACAAACAAATAGCAACTTGATACTTTAAGCACTATTTTAATTATTCAGTGTCGTCTTCTGATTTAGTCTTTTATCTCCCGAATCCAATCAATCTAGCAAAATGTGAAACAAGAACTCTTATATGAGCCAAGGGCTTCAAATGTAGGCAGATGATGCATGCCCAATAAAAGGCAACGGAATTTCTTACTGTAAAATTAATAGGCACTGTTATTTCAACTGCTCCTTAAGGGACCTTTAGCCGGTAGCCTGTTTCTGTCGGTGATTGTTTAGTGAAACTCCTCAGCCAGGGGATGATGGTGTTCAAGTGAAAGCCTCATTTGACAGCCAAATGGATTTGTAACAGTAGGTTTAGGTTCTTGGTGATTCTTACATACCGATGCAATTCATGAGACTAATTAGTGCTGCTGATCCTCAGATCTGGCACGTGGTTGCTGGTTGTTCGAGCATTGGATACCGACTCTGAGAATACGCTAGCATAGCTCATCAAAACTAGTAAACTTCGTTGGTTACGGCACTCATTGCGTACGGTGAACCCCGCGCATTTTTTCCCGTTCGTCTGAAAGAGTGGAAGAAGCCACGTGGAGATCAGCAGTTGATCTGGAAGGGGAATGTTAAAATGTGTATTGAACATGGCTGAGGTTAGCTTCTCACGGTTACGTGGATGATTCTAAAAGATCCGGTTACCAGATGAATGGAGAAGTTGAATGATAAGACAACGAACCATGGTAAGCGACGAGCCTGTTGTCAGTTTCTGTCAAAATGGAACGATTAAGAGAAGTGCGCGTTTATATAGTCAGACGGTATTTCGCATACTGGCTGTCACGGCGTTCTTTTCTTTTTCCATGTTTATGTACTCATTCCCTGACCTTTCTAGATATTCATTCTTTCTGTTGCAACGTGAAACTCGATCAGGAGGGCAGTGATCAAGGAGACTTGCCTTGTTGTTTTGTTAACGCTATACAATGATATGGTGCAAATATTCTAATTTCAAAACAAGCCAGCCATTTTAACTCAACAGCTCTTATCATTGGTTTTTGCCGATCCAAACCCTATGAGACACTTCAGTGGTATTTACATTGCATCTGTGTGGAACTGTTGGAAAACCCAAAAAAATTGTCCGAGGTGTTCTGAAAATTTGGGCTTAGCTGGAACCAATTGTAAAGACTTCTTTCTTTCGGGTTTACAATTCCCAGTCCACAATCTCTGCATCTGGCCTGAATACCTACAAGGTCGGCACTTTACGTCTGACTTATTCCTCTTGCATTTGGTTCTCCAGCAGACAAGAATCCGTTGCTTTTACCTGTTCCAGATTTTTCCGAATGTACTACTTAATTTTATTAATTTAACTAAATTACCAGTATTTGAAGATTGAATACATTTTGCCAAATTTTTCATCACATGATAATACTAACAAATTTGGACATTTCGGTTAATTTTTCCAAACAAAATTGTCACCCTTGATTGTCAAATTATCTGATTTCCAATATCACTTTACTCTCACTCCCATACAGCTCACTTGGACAAAGCACCGATTCCATTTGACATGTGTGTACTATACGGACTTCAGTTGTCACATTATTTCCACGCATTGTATGCCACACTGAGTTTTGAGACCAAACGGGCCGACTACATGGCAACAGTTGTGCATCACTTTGTCACTATTAGTCTGCTAGTCTGCTCCTACTCACTCAGGTAAGTATAAAGTATTTTAATTGTCCCAAATGTTACTACTTTTACATTTGTGCTTCTACCACCGATTCCTAAGTGTTGCAGTAAATTTGACTGACTTATAAGGGAGGAGCGAATTGAAACAAGTACTTTTCCGAACGATTGGAGAAGTTTATTTATTTTTACCTCTTTCATTTTTTACTTTCTTTATTAATGAAAGAACAGTGTAATGCACTTTCGGGGAGAAGGCCGCGGCCAGCAGTTGAGAAGTTGACCGACGATCGGGTGGGGGCCTGGGTGGGTTCGAATCCGTTGCGTTCAAATGCCACGACCTAGTCCGCTTGTTCACAATACGCAATTCTACTGTTTTTTGATCTAAACCATACAGCATTCGCTTCCATCTTCCTTGGTTTCGCACCGTTATTTCAGGATCAGTTTCGCGATAAAGTGTCTATCACGTGATCAGCAGATGTAAGGGATATTTCCTAAACTAATCTTTTCTATGGGTGATCGGTCTGCTTAGATATGTTACATCACCAATCCCTTGGGTTGTGTGGACTTTGATCGTGAAACTAAAACGATGAAATCTGTGTTTTGGTATGTCTTCTAAAAGATGCGCATATGCGGTTGAATTGCGCGATAGTGACAAGACTGTCTGCAAGACCGTTGCAAATAAATGTTGTTTTGGTCCTTCATTCCGAATACGAAATGAGAATGGAGGTCGTTGTGATTTACTTGAAATTGGCTTTCGCATGGTTAGGATTTCAGTCATAGGATCAGGGTAATCCCTTGTCTGGGATAATGAGAATTGGCAGCTGAAAAGACGGGAGAAAACTAGGACTGCAGAATATGAAAATACATATTCATATTAGTTTGCAAACTACACCAGATGCTGTTGTGTGTGTGTGTGTGTGTGTGTGTGTGTGGAGGAACTCAAGCCAAGTCAGTGAAAACTGGAGAACAATGAGTAGACACTTTCCTACAGGCGTAATTTTTCAAAGCACATAAAATAGCAGTAAACAAAAGATGAATGTCGAAAAAAAATTCGGGAAACCGTGTAGGCGGATTTATACAATGTAATTATTATTTGACTATAGTTTGCGAGTGATTGAACCGAGGCATTGGTACTGTAGTGTGAATTTGGCCGACTGCTATATACAAGCGCAACTGTAAGTAGATGGAATTCGAACTGGACGTTACATTCGTGATCCGTTACCACACTTGCGAAACACATGCGAGTGCTTGCGGAAGAATGCGAAGTAGAGGGGTAGAAGATACATGTATAACTGGAATGGTTCATGTTTGGTGTTGAATAAAATATAAAGTTATTTACAAATGTTATTTTCCGCCTTCATCTCTTGTCTTGTCGATTGACAAGTGTACACGTTTCGGCATTTTTCGGTTTCGATAAAATTCAGCATTTACATGAAATAATTCACCATGTGATATCATCGCCCAACTCACCATAAAGAAACCATGCAAGCCCTGTACAGCTGTTTCACCCTTGTTAGGAATCATCAGCAGTGCATATCTACGGCGCCCGAACTGGGACGCGAACCCGAACAAGGACGAACGATTCTGAGTCGAACGCCTTAGCCATTACGCTACCGGGCAGGCTGTGAACGGTTTGTTCAACTTCACCACATGATGTTGCACCCATCCGTCACTGATTTGCACGGTTACTGTACGCTAGCTCACAGCGATCGACCCCTACTGTGCAGGTAGCCTAAGTACGACGAAGGCTTTGGATATGACCTAAACAGCTTGATTACTTAGTAAATTTTAATAGTACGAGATTGAATGTTTTCATGAAATAATTTACCATTGATGATTGTTGATATGGATGAAACAGCTGTACAGTGCTTCCATGGTTTCTTAATGGTCACTTGAGGGATGATATCACTTGGTGAACTATTTAATGACAACATTTTATCTCCTACTACTAACACAAAAACGCAATGTCTGTGGTGTGAAAGCGAGCGAACAGGACCGAATGTGATGATTATTCGGCGGGATTTCATTCTTATTTGTGTGTTTGTGATTGCCACCGTACTGTATCTCGAGGCGATCTTTCAGAATAAAGAAAGCTAACTTTCGGTTCTGCTGCTGAGTAGAAGTCAAATTCTTAATACATCGTTGACGAGGTCTACAGAATAGTCAATATTTGTGGCACACAGAAAAAATATCCCAACCACTGAGTTGTGAAGTAATCTGTTCTTGACGAGCCAACGATGAAATATCAGAGGAAACTTACTGATAAAAGAACGCATACGAGCGAAATGAGGTTATTTGCAAATGCTGGACACTAAATTAGTGCATTTATTTTCGTATTTATCATACAAGATGTCTTTAAATTTCCTCGCTTATGGTTCCACCAACGCCTCAATAGCTGAGTGACCCGTAAACCAAGTTAGTTCTGAAAATGCCATTTAACATTGCCATCGCATGGGATCAAACGGGATTAGACTAGCCATGCCTTGACTATTGGATGGAAGATGAACTAAATCCACCTCAGACCTCGTAGATATACTTTGTACTCTTACAAAACAACGGACTCACATGTGGACTGATTGACTAAGTCTGCACTACTAATCAAAGGGGTTGAGATTAGATTTTTTGAAAATGGAGGCTAACTAACATGTAGTTTGTCCTTGGGATTCAATAGACCCACTATCAGACTCACAGTTAAGAGTTCGGTAACATCGTTATAACAAGTGGTGGAGTATACTTTATTAAAATATCTTGATTAAGAAGGCACTTTATATCTTTAATCTCTTGGTTATCGTAAAAATGATCCTTGCTGTAGTTAGCTCTTGATATCACTGTTGGATTTAGTAATTCTAAAATGTTTAGCTTGCAGTTATACTTATTGTGTGGGTTTTTTTTACATCAAAGAGCATTCCGAAGTTACCATCACAATGCGTAAGTAGATAAACAACTGAATTATAAGCTTGAGATAGGCCGATTGAAATTTAATTGATCAGTTGTCTCCTTCTCAGTGCGATGGAGCTTTTGATTCTGGTAGCTCGTGTGCACATGTCAAGATGCTTAGCGAAGACCGTCCAGGGAAATCAGCGATCTTCATTCACGCAGCTGATGGAAACGAGGAAGCCAGTCGGAATTTCGCTCTCAACCGTGGCCATATAACGGAGATTAATAAGACACTGACCAGATGGCACCGGTTGGGGTCTGGAGTAATTGCTGTTAACTGAAAACCTACAATAAAGCTGCCGAAAGAGATGATATTGGAAAACGCGGTGGCCATCTGGACCGGATTTCAAAGTCATCAGTCACGTCTGTGCTCAAGGTTTAGTCAATGCAGCAAAAATACGAAGGAAATTTTTATGTATTATTTTGGATTTAGATGTTGCGGAAATGCAAAGCTCAGATGAACAAACGTAAGGGAATTGGGCGTTACTCTTGAAGTGATGCTGACCTTTTATTTGTGATGCACTAAAAGTGATTTTCCCCGAATAATGATTGTTGTTTCTATGAGACTCTATCCTACCAACTGTCGGATTTAACAGTCCAGTTAACTAATCCATGGGAGTTCGCTGAAAAACAAACGACTTTCGAACGCAGGTAACGGTTAACTGCGGGTGTGTCCACACTCCCAGCGACGAAAGAACTGTTTCAAACTGAATTTACCTAGTACAGCTTAAGTTGGATGTTCCGGTAAATTCTGGCGGGGTGTTGCAACTCGATCTGGCTAAACTGGAATTTCTTTATGAAAGGTCTTTTAACCCACAGCCTGTTCCTCTATAGTCGCAACGCTGTTAGGCTCTAATTTGCTTGATTCTTTTTTATCGAAGCTGCACCACTCATGAGTAGTAGAAAAAGGGAAACCAAAAGGAACTGCGGCAGCGATATTGTGGTGATTTTGGAACCCGTTTAATTAATATGGAAGCTATGGCTTTGGACCTATTGGGAGAGATAATTCAAAACGTTTACAGCCACTAGGTTAGACATCCTGTGCAGAGTTGGATGCATTTTATAATAAAACTTAGGTTCCCATGCCTTGGTTAGCAAAGGAACAATCACAGGGAAGAAGCACCTTCGATAAATACAAGAGTACTTTGTGTTCGCGCTATAGGTCAAAGCGCTGGAACATTCTAAGGTCGTTCGTTCTGCCAAGGCTATTGTTATTGGAAGCGCATTTTTATGGTAAAATCCTGATCAAGGACCGTATTGTGCGTCTGACTGAAGGGCTGATGGTTCTTCTCCGACGTTTTATGTAGAATGGGAAAACCGTATCTGCTATTTCAGGACTTTGTGGTACGTTTAATTTGACGACAAACCGTAGTGGAAAAACGGGTCACACAAGTTTTTGCACTACTTCATGGGGTCAAAGAGCCACACATCACATTTTAGGAGCCTCATTCCACAGGCTGAGGTCAAAACCCCACTGTAAAACAATAAAAATAGGACACAAGAACAGCGGTTCGTGAAATTTGATCATGAAAACGAATGACAATGGAAAATAGCGAAATTACCTTTTGTTTGCATTACCCCATTCATAGCCAGGATCATTGTTCCAGTCAAACCAGTTATTTTGTCTTCTTTTCCTTATAAACCACATAGGTTCTTCTATACTGGAGCGCTCGTACTCTTATTGCATGATATATCTGACGTTTTGCTTGAGGTCACCAAGCTCAACGTTTACTTCCGCATACGTCATGGAAAGAAACACAATGCAAACAAATACATGGGCGATATCGGTTTTCTTGCTTTTGCCATCTCCTGGTAAGCTGTCATTTCTTATTGTCGAAAGTGACCTAAACTCGTTTTGAGCTGCGTGTGTTTCTCTCTTAATGTAAAAAGCAATTTCCTGTTTGCTGTTTCGTTTTGTCACTAATTGTGAAAGGGGGAAAGCCTTTGCAAGGGTACGATTTCCCTGAAAGTTTCCGAAAAGCAAATGAAAAATTTCTGCTTATTGGCTGTTTTACTGACAACAATTTACTCACATCATCAAAAACTGCAACTATTTTAGTCACCGCTGATCGGTTTTTGCATGTTCTTGTATCTGTGCACCTTATTCGTATCCCGCAGTTTTGCAGGCCGATTTCGCCTAAACCCGGTTATGTGATGTCAGTTCTACCAAGATATACTGGTTTTGGAACCAAGTGAACCCGACGCTCTTTTGAACATTTGACCTATTCACCATGATGCGTCTGAGGTGACCATGGAATTGATAAAAACTCCTACTAATCACGTCGGGTTATTGCACAGATTATTTCTGTCTCAAGCACAGATGTGATAAGATTGAGACTTTACTTTCACATGTGTTGGGTTTTCCCTCGTCATTGAGGGAGCTTGTACTAGTGCGGTTTGTTGCAGCCCACTGCACTGTTTTACTGTTCCATTGTAATGGGAAAACAGAAATGTATTCTGAGAGCATTGAAATGTATTCTGATAGTCGGTGTACATATTTATCATGCCACAGCCAAGCTGCTTCGTAAATGTGAACTTAATAAAATAATGAAACCATCCTGGCTCGTGTGGATTAAGACCCAAAATTTATTGAACTTTTACCAACGAGATTTCTGATTTTCGTGTAACGCTACTAATTTGGTAAAAAGTGGCTGATGTATGGTTCGCTAAATTTCGATTTTGCAGTGTTCAGAGAGATTCTTGGACCACGATTAGCTGTCATCCGTAATTCCGAAAAAGACCTCGTCATGATTTTCTTGTTGTATAAATCCTCATTACCTTTTTTTCTTCGTTCTTGGTAGGGCGTTGTGTCGCTTGTACTGGTATCCGGTGAAAGTGCTGCATGCTTGCGGCTGGTGTCCCATGTTCCGTCACGGATGTGTTGACCCTTGGCTTTTCTGGCCTTTCAATGGTCTACTGTGGGCGCTTCAGCTTCTGCACATATACTGGTTTGGGGTGAGCACAAGTATTCATTTTTATTCTTAGTTGTAGATTACTAACCAGTTTTTGGACGAATAAATTTGATGGAAACTAGTCAGGTAGTCAACAACGCCACGTTGTTCGGAAAGCAGCAATGGAATTTTTTGTAGGCTTTCACTGAGAATGATTTCATTGGGCACGGTGAAATATCTCACTAAATTTCCGAACGTTCCGATAGACTGGCTTTTAAAGACTACAATTTGTTGAAGGCTAGTTAAAATAACGCTCATATTCTGCTATAGTTCTTCTGAAAGTTCTAAGGTTTGCAGGCAAAAATACCTTGGACAGACCTTGTGACAGGAAGATGGGTTTTTACATAATTCCGACGCCAAATGAGCATTATTAGTGGTATTTCTTTGTTCAATAGGGAACGATTGGAGCTCTCTGTCATCTTCAGATGGTTGAGACATTCCTCAACTAACTAGAAAGTTGCTTTGCTGAATTACTGTGACAATCACACTTCAATACAAATGATCAGTTTAGTGCGCCGGCAAGGGGACTGGTGAAGTTTCAGAGCGTTAATTTAGTATGGTTTTAAAATGAAACTGGGAGCAAAGTCATCTTTGTAAAAGGGAGTAATTCGCGTTGCTCAGCAAGCAAAAATGTACACTGCGATTGTAACAAAAGCGCTGCGCATTTAATGCCAGTGTTCACAGAGAAAATATAAATCGGACGTTTTGCCTATTGGACCCAAATTCAGGGTATCTTTCCAAGTTTTACTGTATGAATAACTCAGGGTTTCTTGAGTTTTGTTCATCTGTCTAGTTCACTTCACTGGGACATGAAACTACCAAACAGAACCAACCGTTTCGAAATTCGTCATTGCGCAGGTGTTTGTAGAAGACCTACTAGATACTTGTTCAACATTTTAAAATACTCGAGACATAATTGGCCCACTTTAGAGAATTTCAAGCTTGGTAGCTTCAGCCGGACGTATGCCGTTTTAATGTCTCGAAAACACCAAGCATACATAAGCAATTATAAGCTCATTCGATATGTTTCACAGGAATGTTTAGTGATGCATACTTCCCACACGAGAACATGAAGACCAAATAGGACTATTTGGTCACAGGGTGAGCTATCCTTGAATTTACAAATAGCCAAAGCCGGTTATTTTTAATCACTTACGTCTTATGAATGAATGAACAAGGAAAGAATAGCAAATCCGTACTTACTAATTTGTTGACGCAAAAATTTATCTTCCCTTTCTAGTTTATCATGTTGTTAGTGTACAAAATATTGACCGGACAGATTCGTGAGGTTGAAGATACGCGTGAGCCTGAGATGCATCTTGAAGAACGAAGCAGTGATTCATATACCCAGTCCATCTGTAAAAACAACCGAACTCGAGTCAAAAGAGTCACTGTTGTTAAACATCGAAGATCGAATCGGACATCATCATCCAGTAATACCGTCACAAATCACAATGAAAATTCTCTTTGTTCTAAACAACTAAACGGAACAACTCTCTGACGGATTCAGCTAATTCTCTGAGCTCGTCTGCTCACCTCGTCCACAGAACATACCTTATCCTTCTCGTATATTCTCAGGTTGCGTTGGTGTTGTTTCGATATTGTACTTGATATCAATTCTTGAAAACCGTACTTTTGTTATAATCATCATTTGGAATCACTTTCCTTTCGCAACCGACCACTGTGTAAATGACTTCCACACGTATGGTGACCTACTTCTTAAAAAAATGCCAAATTTGAGTTGATCTGCCTTGAGGGTTAATATGAAGCGCAAAAATACTGTCAATGATTGTTAATGCACATTTTCTGATCAAATAAGACATTTTCCGGATGATTTATGTTTATCCTTGTTCGACGCGGTTACCTTTGTTGTGAACACAAGATGCACATATTCAGCCACGGCCGATAATTCGGTCGGGTTCAACAACCGTAATCCGTATTTGAATTGGAGTGTTGGGTTGTTATGACAAGAGAAAGAAATTACCGGCTATCCTTTTGAGAATGCATGCTATAATCTCTATCCTAGGGGAATAAATAAAACCAAAATACTGGGAGAGAAATATGGTGACCTTTATTCTTTTCCTGTTTTTGTTTCTATTGTTGAAGATGTTGATGTCTTGCAGGCGTATCTTGTTTTGTGTAACAGTTGATCTCAACTTCGAAATAATGTCATTCATCGAGGATGAAGAACTTCAGCAAATTTGGCTACCTAAAGGTCGTTACGTATGTCAATACAATCCTTGGTGTGAGATTTCAGTCACAGTAACACCTATGGACTGATTCGTCCATAATGTAAACTGGACCCCGATAGAACGTATCTAGTCTATTAGCCAGGAGTGTGAATGCACACATGAAATATCGGAAACTGTAAGTCAAAACCACTCGAACGACCATTGGAGGCATGCGTGGACAAAGACTGAAGTCAATGCAAATAAAGGCTGGTTGTTTAAATTATTCGTTCTTGTGTTCTGGAGCTTGTACCTGACGGAAGCCTACAGGCTTTGAGACACTGCTAAACAAAAGACGCTTTTTGCAATCAGGCAACTAGCAACGACAGAAATGTTCACAGAAAAAAATCAGACCAGCTACGAATGCACACAATATGACTAAACTATGGCTGTCGGCCAACAAGTCCGTTTGACTTGATCGATAGGGAAGAGAGGTTCCACATCGGACAGTTGTCTTCATTTGTGCTTTTCGTATAGCAAAAATACAAATTCGTCCAATGCTAATGGTGATTTATATTTCACAAATCTGCCTTAGAAGCAGTTGTTCAATCTTGGAATGCTCCCTAATAGATTCTTACGCACAGGAAAGACCTACAATTGCATGAGTTTTCCTAAATATTTTTTGTTTCTACGGTAATTGGTGATTTTTCGACTGCTCCATGTTTGCGCTTTTCTGTCAAAGTCGAGTGACTAGGAAGACAAATTTGTACTTGTTTGGGATCAGGACAAAAGTGTACGAAACGTGCTAGAATTATGCCAAGTTGCTAATCGTTTTCTTATGATAAAAACAAATGAAATTAGGCACAGTATACAACCCATGGAGTATATATTGTCTGGACTTGAAGTTAGCAAACCAATCACTCTGGGCAGATTAAAACCCCACTCAAAACTATAAAAAGGGTGAAAAAACCAGGTGAAATGACGAATACGGCACGTAAATATCACTTAATAACCAATCGATTGTGTCCTACAACTAATTCTGTCGTAGCTAGCTAGCAATTAGCCGTTATGAGAGTAGCTTAGACCAAATGTATGACATCTGTTTCAATAAGGATTGAATTTATAAAAAGTGAATAAAAAATACGAAAGTAAGACTCAAAAACAATAAAATGAATCGCCTGATTTGCAAACGAATTCGGCGAGACTCAAAAACCCGGCGTCGTGGACTGTTGAATATTGAGGAAACGAAACTTGACACGATTTATGATGACAAATAAGAGTCTGATAATTTTCTAATCTGTAGGCCGAAAGCATTATCCGAAACCCGCATTAGAGATGACTTCCATTAAATTGAATGTCCTAGAGTTTGATAGAGATTGAAGTACATTGAAAACAAAAGTGTCATCATACGTGTTCTGTGGATATGTTCTATGGTGTCATGCCACTGGTTATCTAATTACGAAATGCATTTACATCAACATCGCTGAGGAAACCCAGACCTAGTCTGGTTGATTCTTCTATCTGGAATATCGTGCTTTGACAAGCTGACATCTTCAGTCACCCGCTTTCTTAGTGTGCCTTTTGATATGCATATCTTACAACATAGGTTGGCAGCCATACACCGACAGTTATCTGCAAAATTTGACTCTTTAATTGCGGTTCGAGTTCTTCAAATCGCTACCCCTGGCACGCCAGCTGTTGCGAATCACGTAATCGACCTGGGAAACATATTTTGTGCTCACAGGCGGCTGGGGCAGTCACACCAGTTAGGATGCTACGTTTTTATAATCACACACGGAATATCATATATTTTGATTTATCCACTCATAGTGACGAATGTCATGAACCACGGGGGAAAAACGACTAGAAGATGAGGGTGAAAATGATGACGTAAATTTGTCCTGCCCCACACTTGCAGGTTGCGCTATCGGAACATTTTATGACTACTGATTCAAAAGACTCTTGACATGTACTCTGCAAGATGGGATTAGATGGTCATTACAAATAGCGAAAACGATACACATTTTAGAATTTCATTTTCCGGATCCCACAACGGTTATTATCTCTTACCGTTCAAAAAAATGAATAAAGGATACAAAAATGTTGAATGTTTTTTTCCAAACTAAACTAGAACTCCAGCGAACAGCGTTGGGAAGGAAAGCAGATTGTCCTAAGCTGTCAGATTGAGATGCTATACCGTTAAGTAATAAAACAAGTTTATTTTGCCAACAGAAAAATGGTGCCAAAATGTATGACTGAAAAACAACCTTGCAAAAATAGCGAATCTTGGATGACTAACCTACTTAGCTTCTTCTCCCGGGAAAGGTGATTGTTCTGGATCAAGCCGTCAGCGTCACTCATTTCTACCTACAGGTTTGAATCCTGTCCCCATCGGTTAACTTTCCCACTTGATAGTCCGCCATTTTGTTCTTGAAGATTAACACACCGTTTAAAGAACGGTACATTTGGCCAGAATGAAATGAGCATACAATTGGGCTATTCACAATTTCACCTATCACTGAATGGAGTGTATCTAGGTTGCCAAGTCATGTGCTCGTACACACATGTCAGAGCGGAACAGACTGTGTACATTTTTCGGCCAGTGGGTTGAATTGATCTAAAAATCATCATTTCAGTTTGTGTTCAATTATTTGAGCCCCCTATCCGTTCCACCGACAAAATTGAACACCAAGTATGATAAACCGTAGACTCTGACCACATCGGGCAAAATGTCGAGGAGCTGAACAAACATTGTTCACTCAAGAAGTTAAATCGAATCAAAAACCCTAATCTCCTTTATTGTGACCAGGAATATAAGGACATTTGTCTAACTTGGTAAGAAAATAATGGAGACAGCATTCACGTGCTTACCTTATGGCATTGCCGGAACATACGAAGAGCTTACAAAAACTCTTTATTGCATGTACATTTATGCTTGCTTGTGCCCCTAGTAAACGGGGATGCGAGATAATGAACCCATCAAAGCTGTTCATTGAAATATTTGGCTCCCTGAATTCGCAAAATTTTATAATCAGCCGATTGTAAGCAATTGGTGTCAGCCTACGATGAGTCTTTGTGAACACCGTGAAGGTCACTCGAGGAAAAAATGTTCCCGAACTGAACAAATATGTGAAATAATTTCCACGAATGGGTCGCCTCGTGAATGCTTGGCAGTAATAAGAGACCAGTCCCGAGGAAGATAGCTCACAAATTTTGCTAGGGATCGAAGTCAGTTTGCATTTGTATAGACTTCTGTGTACATGGATATCCGCATTTGATTTAAAAATGGACATATTTATCATCTCGTTGAAATATATAACTTAATTTATTGAAAAAAGTGTGAAGTTGCGAGAGAATGTGTAGAAATTCAGCCAAGGCCTGCTTTAAATTGGTAAGAATTTGGATTAGGTAAGGAGCAGTCTATTTCCTGCAAATATTTATGTGGTTGAGCGTAAGCTGCGGAAGGAAGGTAGAGTCCCGATATGGGAACGACATTTAAAAGAACCACTGAATAGGGGTTGGAGGGATTCGTAAGGATTCTCTGTGCCAATTTTTCACACGCAAATGGATGCATATCAAACAGTTTGGTGCACAGTTCTTTTAGCTATATGAAAGATATACCACTGATTACAGACAGACACCGGTGAAGGATTCTAAAATCGTTCTTCAACAAATGGGCAAAAAATGACAGGCAAAACGAGGGGGAATAGGGGAGTCTTACTGGTAAACAGAAAAGAAGATGGTGCTTTGTTTAACTCGGACGTGCCGAAGTTTTCTAAGGTGAAGCAATAACTGACTAGGTTTATTTACATAACTGGAAATGTGGGAAAGCTATCTCAGATTTTTATTGATCGTAGTTGTCATGAATTTGGTGGAAGGCAACATAGTGAGTGGCTGTGTGCTAATAATGGAGGAGAAAGAAATTAGGCAAATCGAAGAAAAGTAGGCGAACATTTGACACACTCCCAAAAATTATAATAAAACCACAACGAACAGAAAAGCCTTGAATAAAAGACAAACCTATGGGAAGATTTAGGAATTCCTTGGCTCTCATGTACTGACTAGAAGAGAGTAACAAAGTCCGTGAATTTGATTACCTGTCCAGGACAATTCGTAGACGAATTACGTGTGTATGTTGAAAACAAATAAAGAAAAGGAACTTATCAGGGGTATAATTACTTCTCGGCCCAGTCTTGCCGAGTTCTGTTGGTGATACAGTGTGACATTCATACTATAGGTGCTTAAGGCATAAAAACTCTTTTAGTTTTCAAAGTTTTAAGGACCATGTAACACAGTCGAAGGCACAGGAAAAATCTAAGGAAGCGCATTGGACAGATTTTGCGGTTACATTCAAGAATTTGGTGATAAAATGAACCAGGTAAACTAGAACATTCAAGATGGACCTGTTTGGTTTGTGGACGAACCGAAAGGAGTCATAAGGCACAATAACAGAAGAAGTCTGGCATCTTACGATGTTATTTTTTGGTAACTCAGGCAACAGGATTTATGAGTGATGAGAAAACTTTCGGCTGGAATAGCGAAATTTCTAGGCCGAAGCACGATTAAATCACTTGTCATATGTCGGTCAACGTCTAGCAACGGAGCGAGAAAAGGAATCAGATACATGAAAATGGCGATATATCTGTTTGCGTGAAAATGAGCTACGTACAGGTTCACTATAATGGTGCTGCTGTATCGAGAGACTTTTGAATGACGTTGAATGCTTAGGTAGTCAATATTTATTAGTGAACTTGAATGAATTGATTCCGACTGGCTTGACCTGGAAGATTTTATGTGTTTGATCACAAAACCGGATTTCTTAGCGCTGTGATATCTGCGCTTTCATTTTGCATCAAACTCTGAGATAGATATTAGAGAATCTGCAATATTTGGGTTCAGTCACGACTCTTGAATGCAAATTACACATGCATGAATATGTGTCAGAAAGTGGAGAATGACCGGTGAATTCAGGAATCCTTGAATTGAGAGCGCATATTAGTACCTAACATAGACATTCTAGCCGGAAGGGCTGATTTAACGGCTGTCTGCCAACCGGAGCGAATGCATCTTTTCAGTTAAATGGGAAATACATAGTTAAGTCCCAATGAGATGAGATTTTAAATGGGTATTTGAGCAGAACTGATTCAAATCGTGCACAATCCTAAGCAACTTTAAAGTTGGAAAGAATATCAATTAAAATAATGAGGTGACTATAGCTGAATGGAACTGTAGCGCAGCTAGTCAAAATTGTCAGGTAACCGCTAATTAGCGGTACTCACTAGTTTCCGGCTTCAGTGTGTCACACTATGCAGGAGTATTGTGTACTTTGGGAGGGGGGCACGAGTGATTGTTTTGACAACTGAGATAAATAGTAAAAAAATATGAGATTAAAATTCTTCATTTATACAGACTAACTTTCAGATGGCCTACCCCTCCTGGACTTGATGGCCACATTTAATAAGTTTATTAAGTAAAATGGTGGAAGACGAGACTCTTTTCTAGACTTTAACTAGGCCTTTCTTGTAATTGATACCGAAAGTTAGTTCAGTTGCATCTAAGCCATCGAACCAGCCTCATTTTGCAGAGATGTGCGCTATTTCATATCTTGTTCTATTGGGCGTTTTACAATTAATATTAACTGACTTCATTATTTCATCCCGATTTCATTAGCTGCACTAGTTCGGCGTAGGACCATTGTTGGACCACTTCATAGCTGCTCAGCGTACTCACTTCGGAAATGGGTCTGCTATACTATGCTATTTATTGCTGAGGCCGTCAAAACCTAGCCTAACTAATGACCGGGATCACGATGTTCGTATCGCATATTTTTAACTAAGGTTCAATCCGTTCTTTGATATCTTGGGACATATGCATGGAATGTGCATTTTAAACAGGAAAAAGCATCATTGCTGTGCTTCCAGTTTGGAAGCAGTTCTTAAATCTTTCGAATTCATTGATCTTGGACTAAAAGTCGCACAAACCGCAGTCCATTTTACCCGGACAAAATGTTTTTATGGAATGCGTTTAAGACAAAATTGTTTGCGTATTGCTTGACGCAGATTAGAAATTTCGAAACCATCCTGTCAGTCCACAAAATAAAAAAATTATAATGGAAAGCCGAAATTGTTTGTTCTGATTTGGCTGTTTCCCTCAGCTCAAGCGTTCTGAATTCACACTCTCATTTGGAAAGTGTGGGAGACACGAAACAGCGCCGGGTAGTCTGCAGTCGGTTCGACAAAATGTTTTGATTCCTCATAGCCCAATGGTTAGGAGAACCGAGAAAGAATTTATCGTCATCACACCGATCGCCATGCAATACACCACGATTAGGGTGAACGACGTTCATTTATTGAGTCGGTGAGCGAAGCTCAGACTACATTCTTCACACATTAACCGGCTTAGCTGGAAACGTTTTCACGCATTTTCACGATTGCTTTATTTTATTGTTTGAGGAGCGGCAATTTAAATGTTAGGAGAATATTCATTTCCTCCTTAAGCAATTTTTGAAACTATCTTGATTTGGGTGACTAAGTCACAATTGATCGAGATTATTCTTTGAATTAGAACTAGGTTGATTTCTATCTGAAAACACATTCGTCACTCAACAACCTCAACTAATCGCACATGGAAATGACCTATTTTGCAAACACCGTTTTCTGCGCCTCGAGTGGCGACGAAAAGTCCTGTTTGTCCAATTGTCGTCCCAACCAAATTGGCTGTCAATAAACGATTAATACAAAAGAACAAACTACCTCAGACAAACAGCATAGACTACAATTTTTTGATCAGTTTGAAAGTTATTATGAATAATTTACAGGTATGACGGTTCTTCAGTGGAAGTGATTCTTTAAAAGAATATTGGCTTAGTTAGTGTCTTATATTGCCGGGTATGTCGTTGTCCTGATAGGGAATGTGCAATTGAAAGGTATGGTTACGCATTGTACAGATAACCATAGCAACCACAAAATGGCGAGCAAAACGGCTTAGTTGACAGAATTCTTTCCCACAGCTTTTCTCATGTCTGAACAAAAAGTTTCAACTTACCGGAGAAAATTCGCGATGACAAGTTATTGCGTTGACTGGTCGGTCTAAATAATGCGTTATAGGCATCTCGAACCCATCAATTAAGCATGGATATTCCCAGGTGAGCATAGCATATCCAAAACATCACAAAAAATGAGAACAAGCCGGTTTAGCTTGACTGACTGCAACAAACCAGCGATAACAAAGATTGTACTTGACCGTTGTTAATGCACTTGTTGAATACTATGGAAAATCCCATCTATGGTATTGATGCCTCATACTCCCCGAATTAGTCCTCACGTTTTCGCCTTTCTATGAAGTAGTGAGGACTGGAAACTGACGTGTCTAAATACCTGACAATGGTGAAATCGATGTGTATGGGCACAGGAAACAGAAAGACATGCCCAGGGATTAAAATTTGTATGAACAGAACAGGCTGTTTCAATGGAACTGGGAGATTACTTGAGTTTTGATCCTACAACTATTTTGCTATTTTCTATGATTGTATACTTGGGAAATGTGATTTGTATGAATCGATGGAATTCGTATTACTAACGTCTAGAACCGCGTACGAAATGTTTTATGGCATGAGCTATATTACTAGCTTTGACAACCCTCATTTTTTCGTTTGTGCAACCGTGGGAACAAACATTACAGAAATGTATTTTGGCTTCAAAATATTTATCATAATACTCCGTTAATCATAATTCCAGACTAACATCTATCTAGTTCACATTTACAAACGAAAAAGTTTCTAAATTAGAAAAATTGTGACTCCCATTTTTTATTAGCAGCATATCTTGATATCGTGATAAGAACCTTGTGACGTCAGGCCGGTTGCGTACGAGAATATTCAGGTCTAAGAGACTCGAAAAATTAGCCTAACTTCGGAAATACTCCGACTGTTGTGACAAAAATTCGTGCTTTATCACGCACAACCAGGTAAGACACTGGGAAACCAAAAAGCTATTTGGGAAGCTAATCACGTGAGAGAAAATAATAGCTTTTAAAACAATAAAGAGTACATGAGTGGTAATCATTTGTATGCAAATAGTCGGTTTGTCTTCTGAGTGACATTAAAAGGTATTTTTGGTCTGTTTTTGCGAGTAAAATGAATCCTCAAAAAAGTCCTACTGGTGTATCATTTTGTCAATAATAAAAAAAACGCACAAACTGACTGATTGCACGACAACTTCAGGTCACTATCGATTCGTCACGACTTAGCTGACTCCCTCCTTCTCTTTGTATCTCCTTGCCATTTATCTCTTAATTGAGCTTCGCTATGTCAGTTGAATGATACAAGAATCACGTTGAAATAATTAGGTCAAACAATACATTTCCCGAGGACAAACTATTACAGAAAAGCAAAAGAATAGCAATCGTTTTCCCATATTTTTGCTCGACGATAGAAGGAATATCTTCAGTCGAATGTAAGAACTCCGACTGAATGAATAGTCCCAGCCGACTAAGGGATACTGTGCACCGACTATTGTAAACCAGGGAGAGAAAATTAAACTAAACAGTAACCTTCGTTCCAATCAGCACCAATTACTGACAGATAACAGTGGACTCTTTTTATTGTGAATGATATAATATTAATAACACAGCGTTGTTGGTAGATGTAATGCGCCAACGTTTCGACTACCGTGGGTAGTCTTTCTCAAGGCAAGTTTTACAATCAAATGTGATTGATTGTAAAACTTGCCTTGAGAAAGACTACCCACGGTAGTCGAAACGTTGGCGCATTACATCTACCAACAACGCTGTGTTATTAATATTATATCATTCACAATAAAAACCAATACATGGCGCATCGATTTTTCGATACACTCCTTACGTCGTTNAAATGTTGTACACTCCACGAATATTTACCAAATGGCAGAAAATAGCGAAGGGTTTAGGTCGTCCAAATTTTCATACTAACTGTATTCACGCTTTCCATTAGTTTTTTTCACATATATGGGCTATATCAATGCCGTTACGTATTATTTTTCAGTAGCCCGGTGCAAATGATGAGGTACATTGAAACGACTTTAGGAACATGTGCACATGATCACAAGCTTATTGGCTTTTGAAATAACCTAATGACAACACGCTGTGTTATTAATATTATATCATTCACAATAAAAACCAATACATGGCGCATCGATTTTTCGATACACTCCTTACGTCGTTTGGTCCGGAAACAGTGGACTCTGTTTTGCTAACAAGTGCCGTCTGTCCTCGATTTGTGCGCTTTATGAAACCCGGGGTAAATGGTACGATTTTTTCTCACGAATGTTTAATATATCCTCGTGTGGCGTTATTGATTTGCTCATTTCGACGAGATGGTTTTACGAAAGCCGTGCAACTGTCAGACAGTTTACTACATTGAATATCAAGTTTTCCATGCTTTTTGAACCAGATTTGATGCCCATGCATTGAAAACGTCTTTACCTGAAATTGGCGCTAAAAGAAACTTATCTATACAAGTGCAAATACCAACAACCGAAGTAAGTATTGAAGAAGGATGTTGAAAGGAATTCACTGAAACACCATTTTACAAGGGCTAGAGGTGCAATCCGTTTGCACGAACAGAATAAGTACATGTGTAAAATCGGTTGTGGAAAATGCCTTACAGCGTATACTGAATAGAATGAACGGAATACAGGGGAAGGAAATACGGAGAATTCCCGCGAAAATAGACTACGCTTAATTGGCCGGCGGTGGCCAAACGGATAAGGTCGTGGCGTTTGGATGTGAAGGTTACGGGTTCGAATCCGCCCACCTCCGTTCAACGTCCCCACTTGGCAGCCCTCTGCTGGCCGCGGCCCCCTTCCTGAGAACTGATGTACATTGTTTCATTAATGAAGGAAGTAAAAAGTAAAAGATAAAAAAGGTAGCTCAAGGGTCATCCTTCACACCATAGCAGAAGGGCATGATGTGGAGTAAAAAGAAATAAGTGATTCGTTCAACTTCGAACTATAATTGGCACTTAACGTAAGTATGATGGAATGCTGATAAGTCTGGATTCCATATGATTCCTTGTGTGATGACGAGGCTGAGATTTCCAAGACTTGGTAAGGCTTGACATGTTGAACGAATAAATTTCTCACGAGTCACGGTGTTTGTTGACCCACCATGATTGATGCTAATGGATTAAGGGAAATAACGTTCGGGAATTAGCAATTATATGAAGGGGCATTACATTCTGTATCTTTCCCTTGTCTCTCACGAAGGTTGCTAATTACACCAAATTAGTAGTGGCAAAAATCAAATGTTTGAAAAATCGTTGTTTGTAATATGGTGGTATATTTTTCTTGTCTCACGAATATGCCATTTGAGAAAATTGGAGTTTAGTATGAAAAATGACTATCCACTCACCAACCATGCATTTCAGCGTACGTTTTTTGACGTGTAATCTTTCCGTCCGAGTTATTTGATTGCAAAGTTGGACCGAGATAGGTTACTCAGGTTGACTGAAACGTTGGCAAACTGGAACCTCCGCCAACTGGGCTATGCTACCAACATGTGACAGATTTTTCCATGCACCCCATGCTTTACTCGATTCGGATGTTTGCCCTCGAAATGGACTTTGTTTAAACATGCAATCGAGATGTTGTCGGTCAGTTGACCATTCCATTTTGTTCACCTACCAATTACTTGAACAGTTTAGTCCAAACAAATGTGGATTTTCAGATATTCCTGCTGAAAACGCAAAGTCATTATTGAACTTATAAACTTATTATTCTGTTTCGAGATTTTCCAGCTAGGTAATTCGATATTTTGGCTGCATTGTTCTGGCTTCATCTTTATTGTTGCAACCGTCAGGTGTGAACAAATATTGTCCATAAAGTTTGTTTGCAAAGAAGCCATAATATAACCGAACAATTCTAATCTCGCAGCCGTAGACTGGCCATTTTGTTTCCTTATATTTGGTTATCATTTTCCAATTATGTACTCTAATTATCTTCATTGAACATCTTGCATAGGTATTTACAAATTAAGTTGGTGAATTGAAAATGGTTAACTAGATTTATTTTTTCCAAATGAAGTAGTAGAATGAGCTTTGCTGAGATTTCATATTCATTTAGCATCGAAAATGGCTGGATAAGGAAATGTTACCCCCAGGTCACCGTAGGAGTTAATGGCACTGTGCTCAACCGCCTGTGGTCATACATAAGCCAGCAACGAAAAATGCTCTGGAAACGAATGCTGGTGCTGAGAAAATTGTGGAACGTCAAACAATGAACAGCCTGGAATACAGAATATTCAACTCACTCTTTTCTATCGAGCGACTTCGATCCTCACCCTAGACTAGAAATGTTTGATTTCTAACAAACCTGTACACTAGTGCATTTCTTTCTGCCCGATTTTCGACGATAGGTTTATTTTTAACATTGCGCAGTAATAAGTTTAAAAAATGCCCAGCTGCATTCCGTTATAGAAATAAAATGAGCATATGGAAATAAAATTTAAATTATTTTGCCTGTTACCATCGACACGAGTTTCAGTTTGCGCAGATTAATCGACTTCGTCTAATGGCCTGTTACATTCGCAAAAACAAACAAATACATTTCGAAAATATTTTACTGACTGTTAGCCTGCGTGCAATAATTATTTCCGGTAGAGACATTTTACGCAAGAGCTATGTCCCTTGTATAGAAAACAGAAAAAAAAACTCGATCAACGTGTTGTAATTATTCTGTTTCTTGGTTGTTCATCTTTTCGTGATTCAAAAAATCTGGAGATTTTTCAGACAGATGCATCATTTGTTCTCAGCCGTATGTTCTGCAAAATTATGAATGAACAAGATTTCTTTTGAAGAACACTAGCGGTTTCACAGTCTTTTATGATCAATTTCTTGAAAGCACTCATATATTAAAACCATAGGTGTAAAACAAAAAGCATTCATTCATGAGAACAGTACCGTTCTTCTAAGTGTTCGAATGTTAGTTAGAAATGAGACTGAAATGGTCCCAGTCTCGTTGCGTTTCCCTTTCACGTCAGGTGCCACGCTCACGAAGCATAACTGACGGCACAAACCACAGACAGCGGAAGACGTTCAACAGAAGATGGTTTGAGTTCTGAATGATTACGAACAATAGTAAACCGAGCATACAAAAATTGAATGTAAATGCTGTTTGCTTTTTCAATTCAGACTTAAAAATACTGGATGATGTTTCTTATTGTTTTATACAGTCTGCGTAACAATTCAGATATTGTTAGCCTTTCATCTTGCTGAAAGTTTTGACTAGTTCTAAATTCGTCCAGAGTTTGCAGAAGCTAGTCAGCAGAAAAGAGATTTGAGATGAGCTACTTTCATATGCTTTTATCAGTAGTCTATGAACATGGAACAGTTTTTTCTCCTATAAGGCCCCACAAAACTGCGCACCGACAAATGCTCACTTCCTCTCATGTACATACATACAGATAGCATCTTGTCCAACGAAGTTAAATTGAAAGTGTAAGTTGACTAGATGATTTAAAAGAGCTTGACGTCAAACTCACGTGACCGATAAGAGACAACAAAAAAGAAATTCCACTTATAGCTTCCGTCTTGCAATTCGCATGTTCAAGTTCATTACGGGATCTAAATGATTCGGTTGTTCCTTGTTATCGGTCAAACGAAATTGACATGTAGTCACTAAGACAATCCAATTCGGCATTTGGAATCTTGCAATTAACAGAATAAATCTTGAGTTGATGCAAATGCCGTTGTCTCTCATGTTATCCTAGTAAAATAAACTTTAACTTATAAGGAATTTGTATGGCACCGTATAGACGTTTGGCTGCATAAATGTGACATTTCATTTGAAAACAATAAAGAAAGTAAGCAGAAGAAAAATGACATTTTTCAAGCGAATGATTTGAACACTTAAAACAAGTTGCTCTAAGGGTCGGCTGAAAAATAGGTCTGCTTTGCCAGGATGCAAATGATATAAAAGACTGTGAAGTTTCGACAAATAATGATTCAAGAAGATATGAAAGGAGGAGAACGGGATTTTGATATATTAACGTGCAAACGATGGACAGAATCTGAGAAATTAATTGGAGGAAATTTATTGTATATGAATAGGTGTTGTTTACAGTTTATTGGACAAATCATTTGTGGCATGAAAAATACCTGGTTAGCAGCTGACAAGCCTCAGCAGAGAGATAAACTAGTTTCTGCAGGAAAATTGTAAGTAAAAGGCAAGATGTTGGAAGGACTTCGAAAGTCCACATTGATAGAAACGACTTAAATAAAGGCGCCATCAGCATGCTTAGACAGGTGACAGGAGAAACTGATTGATAAGTCACCGATGCAAGTAGAGGATAGATATAGGAAGAGAACTGCGACCATAAACGTGCCCAAGTTGTTGACGGAGGGTTTTAACGTTTTACGGTTCAGTAGTATGCACTGGGTTCGTCTGAACCATCAATCAAACAGTCGTGCCGATACAAATTTGGGACAACCAAATACTCTCATTTTGTGACGTAAGAGAGACCGTGCGACAGAATCGAATGCAGACTAATAGTCCCAGAAGGCATACTCTACGGCTTTCGTCGATGCATCGTCACATAACAGCAAACCATCATGAGGACATGAGCGCAACCTGCATGGACACTGTTGCTTTGCACCAAGTCCGGGTTTTATCAGTAGATTTCATTAACTAGAAGGTGTAAGAGCGCATTAGGTGACAAAAATATTTAGCACTGTATTTTAGGTATATTTGCTCCCGTTTTCTATTTATCGGCATAGTTTTTTTTGTAGCTGATTTGATGAACCCATTTTTAAATTTTTTTGCAACAAACATTTCGATTTCTAAATCAAATACCGGCAGTTTATGTTTGGTAAGCTTTTTTTTTGTAAAACAATCGTGGATTTGATGTTTTAGTTGCAAGTCAGGTAAACATGTTGATCAGCGGGCAAATTGGATGTCTGAAACTGGCATTTGAGGTCTGAAATTTTGGATATCATGATTCAAGGAAACTCAGTCCCGAAAACAACTGATTCCGGATGTTTTAATCTAACGGAATCGAATGAAAACCAGTAACACAGTGGATTTTTCCTAGGAAATCAATTTTTTCTGTATTGTTGCTTATGACTGAACTGAACCTGTACCTCTTTTACTGACCGATGTATCCATCCCATTAGGGAGTATTTATTCTTCTGTCTTCTAAACCAGGTCTTCTCATTGCTCTTCATCAGCCCAATGCACAACCGATTACATTTGGTTGGCTTGCCTAGCATTTCTTTCGTTGACCGATTTCTAGTCGAAAATCGTCTAAGAAACAAGACTACAATTCCTTTTGGTTATTTGTTTTAAGTGCTTATCATTTCATTTCTACACACTGCTTATTTGACGGACTGTATAACCAACCGGCATGCGCTATAAATCTCCCAAAACGTGTCCGGTGTGTTGTACAATCTTGGAGGTTACCATATAAGTGCGTTGCACATGTGCCCGGTTCATTTGAAGAGTATCGGTACAAGTTGGCTGATTCTTTTTGTATGCATTTGTCGACTGTTAACCGCCTGCAAGTCTGGTCAAGAACTTAGTTAGACGTTGCAACATGAAAACGAAAATCGTGGTTATTAGCGATGCGCTTGACGAAACATTTTAAACATTTTAATTACTTTGTAATTACATTCTTGGTAACTGATCTAGTCACCCGTTTTCAGGTAAAACGTTTATTTCTTTTGTTCAGGTTTTTTCCAAAGGTTGAATAAACTGAAACCCATCATCCTGGCGACTAACCTTAAATTGATAATATTTATTGCTATTTTATGCCGATCAGACTTAGGTCAGATAGCCAAAGAAATGGAAAAATGACTCGACTAGAGTCCACAACTATTTGGCAACTTTTTCAGTTCTTTCATTCATCTACAGGACACATCTTCCTGGTCGGAATCAAATTGGTCTTTTGTGAAAATAAAATTATCGTTTTACCTTTGTTTCCGAATTACGGAACAAAAGATCAATCATTGTGTGTGGTCTGGTTGTATTTTTTGAGGCAAGCTAAACCTTAGGATATGCAGAAAAACAACGAGAACTGCAAAACGTCGAGAAAAGAAAGTGATATTAGATAATGTATTAACCTATCAGATATTTCAAGCATTTTCTCTCACGTGTTACTCCAGCAACGTTTTGTTGGGGGTATTCATTTTTATTTCTGTCTAATGCAGCGAATATTGATAAGGAATTCCTTAGGCGGACAAGTTTCACCATTCTGAAACAGGAAGTGCTTACCCTTTTCGGCATACATGCATCAATTTTAACCCGGTTTTCGAATAATTTAGATCGATGTGCAAACTAATTTGGTTCAAACGAGAAGAACAACAATGTAGGGTTTCTACTCACATCGTGATCACATCTTCTTATTGAAAATATTTTCCTCTTGCATTTTGGTGCACCTATTAGACATTCATTTCCCCACCCCTCAATCTCGTGTTTTTTTGAAAAACGTCAACATTTAAGCCGTTTATCTGAACAGAATTGAATTTGCAGAGTAAACTAAAGCCTTAGTGCAATTTGATTGTTTCTCGGTGTCCACATTGTGTCCGTGCAATTGTGCCTTTTTGGTCGAACCCGAAAACCATTGTAATTCCACATTGTCTAGTGTTTTCATTGTCTCGTGATGCTTATTAAGAGTTTTAAAAACAATCCAGACTTAAAAATCCATGGTAATTTTTTTGTTATTCGTTTTTTTCGCACCCGCTTTCAGAACTACTTAAAATCCCTAGTTTAAATGTTCACAATATCCGCACACAGATTTGTCGGCTGAGAGTATACTGTTGCCGAGGTTTCTGTTACTTAGAGTTTGCCTTCTCGTTTTAAGTTGTACAACCGGATGGTTCGGAGTTAAAGGACAGTGGATTCATTTAACCCTAAAACGTTCTGAGAAAGACTCCCCGAGTAGTCGAAAATGACAACTCTGCGTTGTGATATTACAGACATTCCTAGTGAACCTAACAAGTGGCTCATCGATTTTCCGCTACACTCCGAACTCATTTCTAACCCTACACTTGTAACACCACCAGTTTCCTGGAAGAAATGTACGTTGTATTTTTGGCGACCTCGTTCATGTGTTTTTTGTAACAATTTCTGTGAATGACATTCAGATTGTAACCCAACCCAAGTTCCGTGTGATGTCGTCATTGATAAACCTGCCCAGGAAATTCACTCTGCTTTGCGTCGACCGTGTACTGGTCAACAAAGTTCTGATCATTTGAATATGCCTGCCAACCTTGTTTGATTAGTACACTGCATTAGCTTGACTGGAGTTCGTCAAAGAGTTTTTCCTATTGGCTCGTGGACTTAGAGGCTGCGAGTTCAGCTGTTGCCACAATCGGGCTGTTTACTGTTCGAACTCGTTTGAGTAGCCACGGCTCCCTTTGTGACAGCTGACGTTTGCTGTGTGATAAGTGCAGAAGAGGAAAGTTCATTAAAATCAGTATACATGTGTCATTGTCGCGGATAATGTAATCTCGTACTGTTCAAATGTTAAACTAACAATTTCCAAAACTTATCAGTGCAACATAATACAATACAGTCCAGTTGTTAAGGCATTATTCAATGTTTGTTTAAGTGTTTTCATGCAACTTAGCCTAACCAACCATATAGTTAATCCGTACTGACAGAGACTTGAGGAAAACATCAAAAAAATACACACGGTTTGTAAGAATAATAAAGTACCAAACGTTTCTTTTGCTGCATTGAACAAAAATGTGTAGCAATTAGTCCAAATTCAGGCAATTCAAATACTTCCAATTGGCTTGCTTTTTTTGTCATTTCCTGGGTGAAGAAAACGAACAATTCTATGCCAACTGGATCATTCTTTCCTGTCGGTTGACTAACTCTTGCAAACACTTATTCCGCATTAAGGCCGTTAGGCCGTTTGGCGTGAACACTTCATTTAGTGATTGTCTTTTGAGACTGCGTTGAACTTACCTGTTTGCATCGTAGTTCTAAAGAGTAATAAAAAAATAAGGAAGAGGAAAAAAATAATCCGTTGATTAATTTGATTTTGTTTGTTGAGTCGTAGATTTTACAAATATTAGCGTTTTTATATGAACGAGATCGCCTGAGGACTTCGGCTTGGGATAGTGGTTCGCCAAACAAACATTCCATCCTCGTGAAATAGGCTGAAAGGACAGTACAGTGCGAACAAAGCGCCCCATTTTTGTCCAAGTTGAGGAACCGTACAGAACGTGAATGAAAATTGGCTTTTTTAAATCTGGGTCGAGGTAGGACATGACTATTTGTCTGTGTGCATCGATTAAACCAAGCGTGAAGAAACGACAATAAGAGTAGCGGGCTACATCTACGTTTCAAAAGACTTCGACGGTATGTGAATATTTGTATTCTTGTTCATTCCAAATAGTAGTGGAAAAATGAACTACAAAAACATTGTGTACAATTTTCCACGATCTGTCTGTGTCATAATCATTCCATTGACAACGACTAAGCTCTTTCTGTTCACGGTATATCTCCTACCTCGCCAGAGTTGAACATAAACGCTTTCATGGCGAATGAAAAATGTGCAAGCGGACATTCCCTTCGCAAACTGGTGCGCTCAAACATGCGGAATAATGGATTTGGGTTTGTAAAGAATGTCAGTGATTGTGAAATGATTTTAGAAAACCAGTCATTGGAGTTGCAGTTGTTGTACCTCATCAGGTGTGCGCAGTCGCTACTCCATTCACCACTCGACACCGGTGAAATTTCTCCAACGTCCTCATTTGAGCGAAGAAATCAGTTGCGGCGCTTAATTTTACCAACCTGGTGTTAAGCAGTTTTGGTTGGCATTAGATTCACTACCAAGAACTTCTATCCGTTCTCGGCCATGAGTTCTGAGTGAACTGCTGAAAATAAAACACTGGTTTCCAATGGTCTTACTTAATTAGCTTAATGTCGAACAAATAACACATGGAATACATGCTCATAGAAATGAGTATTTCACCAAATCAAATCCGGCCACTAAACCCGCATTATCGTATTCGGGATTTTGGGAACCGTTATCAGTCGACATTTATTCCGTGTAATTTTGGGGATGACCAGAGGATCCAGCTTGCAGAGGCTATCCGAAATTCAGACAGGTTTTTCTCTCAATTGGCAAAGTTGACTTCTTGGTGCAAAATGTGCCAATGGATCCCGTAACATAGAGCTAAACACTGCTGCTGCAAGATCAATTTCCTGTATGGATTCCTTCTCCTACCAGTCTTATCAAACAAACGTCATTAGTGGAGCACATAGTAGAAGCTTAGATAGGCATACGCATCAAGGATCAACAACAAAACGTTGCGCAGGGAGACATATTCGATGCTTCGAGTATCATGCCAAATACAAAAGTTGCTGATAGACTAAACGGACACTACCTCCTTCAAGTGTTCACTTGACCAGGTTATGTAAGCAAATGCGCGAGTAACGGGTGCACCGTAAAGTGAGTACAGCGTGCCTGTGTAGTATAAGATGAATCCTGTATCAGATACACGCAAATGAGATTTAATGAACTAGTTGGACAGTGGTTCTGAATAATTTTGACCCGGCTAGGAAAAAAAGCTCTGTACGATTCTCATATGATTTAGGCTATGTTTAAGATGTCCGAATAGGGAGTTAGCAAAACATTTCAACTGGCACAGTTTTTAATTGCGAATGATATAATATTAATAACATTATCCACGGTGGTCGAAACGTTGGCGCATTACATCCACCAACAACGCTGTGTTATTAACATTATATCATTCACAATTAAAAACCAATACATGGCGCATCGATTTTTTGATATACTCATTACATCATTTGGTCTTGATAGCACAGGTTTTATTGGGTAGATGACAATTTTGGCTTGTGTAAACTAGGATGGTGTGAGATATAAGAAAACCAATGAATTATTATGATGCAGGAATTGTTCTTTTAACTAGTAAGACTCCGAAAATAATTTGCATATTTTTTTTTACGCACACATGATTGTTTTTCAGGCAAGCAATAACCGCGGTGATCATGAGGACTTCCAATTGAAGTTGTAAATGTCAAATTAGGAATCGAACCGGAGACCTCGGACTAACTGGACAGGTGAGCTGTTACTAAACCACAACGAACAGGACTCTCGAATGCAAAATACATCCGCTGTTAGGATAATCGCCATTCCAGTGACATAGAAACTAGCGTGGTTCTAATTGGTTGTTTAGACTAATCGTTTACTTCTAAATGACGGCACAGGCAAAAAGGTCCGAGGGATATTTCTGATTAATCTTCAGTTCGTCTGATGTGGCACGATAATTCAAATGTTATGTGAAATTGAAAATTGACTTGCGCAGTGCACATCCCAAAGTCCATATCGCTGGCCGAAACCGAATCAGTAGACCATCTGCCCGGTATGCAAAAGATCGGTGGCCCGATTTCCGCTCATGGCTTGAACTTTAGGATGTTTGGTTCGTGATTGGATCTCCAATTCTGCATCTGGCTGCTCGTGTCATTTCAAATCATTTGAAGAATTGGCAAACGTTTATTTGTCTTTCTGAAAAATGAATTATCAACAAGTGAGAATTGATCTACTGGTTTGTTTCTTTAAATAATAAACTAGACTGTTTACTCAGCTCTTATGTGTACTTTTCTCGCGGGTTACCACACATATTTTTGTCCTCAAAATAACTTAAACATAAAAAAACAAAATAAGGATTTGGAATTTACCTTTTTATTCGTGTTTCCCGAATTCGAAAATATCCATTGCGTCTTAGAGGGCCTGCGTTAACCTTGGAAGTTCGTACATATTTGCATCAAAGCAAGACAGAGCGTTGGAAACGCAAAACGTCAAGCTTAATGAGGACAAAACCTTCGTTATCGTCAGGAGTACGCGTGTTTTCGAAAGCCGAACACGGGTAAAGAAAGGTTATTAACTGTTGCACCAGTATGTGCAGTGCAAGCCACTTGGCGTTTGGGATCAAAAGTGAACAAAAATTTCATTGCGACCGCGGAGAAAATCGAAGCAAATTGACGAGCAAAACTGACTCCTCCTTTTGGCTCCGAATTGTGAAGTTTAAACTATCAAATTGGATAAAATATACAAATCGTGGAAGGAATGTAATACAATTTTTGTCGTCATATTTGGTGCGAATAAACGAACAAATGGATGGAGTGTGACGCAAATCTAAAATTGTCGAGTCGTTCTACCAAAAACGCAACAAAGCGATTCACCAAACTGTACTTGAAAACGGCTATTCATTTTCAATCTAATTTAAAAGGAGGTTGAAGTGGGAGTTCGCCGAACAGTGTCTGTTTGGTTTGGATATGCTGCATTTTGGGCGTCTGAAACAATTTGGGCACAACTGAAGCCATGGAAAATTATAGAAACCAACTGGTTAGTCAAAGGTCATTCTAGGTTGAAGTGAACAAAATCTTTGTTGAAAATGATTTCGTTGGTAACAGATGAGATCCGCACGGGAAATTAATCGTTAAGCAGCAGTGTTTAGCTCAATATCATATTCAAAATACTTTAAAATAGACTTTATTACCCATCTGTGAGTGATGTTTATTTTCGTGAACAGATAAACCCTTTTGCTCCGTGTCATGAAAGCAGTGCTGTCGGGATAAAACATCATCGATTGGGTCTTGATACTTTTTGATAAATCAATTGTAAATCACGGCATATCATCTGCTACTAAGATCTCTCAAGTGGCCACGCTGTGTATGATCATCTGTAATTTGTTCGCATCAGACAGCTTTGTCTGCAACATCCATTGACGTCTATTGTGCGCTTTCCCATGTGATGCTCATATCATATAAGCTGTTCAGAACCAACCGGGCTAGCCTAATACTTAGGATGTCCGACTGTCAACCACTCGTTCTGAGTTCATGTCCTAGTTATGGAGTTACAAATGTTCATTGCCGATGATCCCTTACAAAGATCAAACAGCAAAATAATGATTCTACGGTTCCTTAATGGTGAGTTAGTCATTCTTGCTGCCTTTGGGATGGTTTGAAAATCCTAATAAATTCCCTACTGCTCTAAATTATAAGAGAGAAAATAATCCCTTATACTTGACTAAACTGTTGATGTCTTTGACGAGCGGTTTTGGTTTGTTTCGTTGCATTTTACAACCTCGGGTGTTATGTCCACGGCAACTGCGTTGTTACTCATCGAAAAAGCTTCGATTAGGACGGTTTTATTCTTAACAGTTTTGAGAATTGGTATTCACTGTAGCTCAAACTGTCGGTTTTCATCTGTTCCTTACCACTAAGCCTGGAGTTTAGGTTAGAAACATTTCGTAACCGTTCAAGATGATGCCGTTTGTGCAATGTCACCTCGACTGGCATTGATAGGTCTATGACCTAAGCGGCAGGGTCATAATTCAGACACTTGTGGAACCCAACAACGTGTTACGACCACTGAAAATATTCAACATCGTTGGTGCCTGCAGCCGGCGTAAACCGTTTGACTGTGTCCGGAAGTGAGAGATGTTAGTCTGTCGGTATGCCCAAAACTATCAGGCAATTATTCTTCTTCCACTTCTGAATGAGATGAAACATCGTAAGTGCGAGCGTAATCCATAGCCCATGGATTGATCACTCAAGGGCTGGATTAAAACAAAAGGAAATGATGGGCCTGCGGTGCACGTGCAGACGTCGTTTCATCATAACATCCAGGGTTTAAACCCGGGTCTTCCAATCAAGGGTACATTTCGCCAATAAATCATCAGCTAATCAGGATTGCTGATAACAACGAGCTGTTTAAATCAAGTAAAGTTCTTTCAAGGTGAGTGTTAATTAGTGGCTCAAGCGAGAATTGGTGATGGTTAGTCGGTTAAGGTTGTGGCTTTTAAACGGGCTCGAATCTTCCTACCGCGATTAACTTGCGCACCTGGCAGCCCTTTATTGGCCGCAGCCGCTTCTCTGAAAGTGATGTAAACTGTTGTTCGGCAGTGAAGGAAGTAAAAAGATAGAATAGTCGGGAGCACTCAAAAGCGGTCCCTGTCTTTCTAGTAACCAACTTATATATTTTGAAATGAAGATAGTAGATCAGTAGTCAAATGCATACACAGAATGGAATAATGAGTGATGAATGAGGCTGGATAATACTGGACGACGAGAAAACTTAATCTAACGGACTACGATGGACTTTTGTGTTGCTGAAACGATACAAGAAAGATCCTTTGGTATTGTTTTCATTATAGCCCAAAGTACCATTTCTGCGGACGGCAGTCGCAAATAGGCTACCATTAAGGAAAGAAAGTACTCAAATGTTTAATAACCAATCGGTGTGCATTCATTTTCTTTATTATTCTGCATCCTGACAACTATCCACGAGTCTCCTGCGTGACAAAAGGGTTGAACATATGGCTAATCCCCTAGAGATTGACGACAATACCGAAAAACCATAACGACTGACGACATCCCATTTTTAAGACATGAAAGTATCGAGAATTGCGTGAGACCTATTATTTTGGCTTGTAATCGCTCAGGCGGGAGCCAACACTGTTTTAAATGAATTCAAGTATGCTATCTAACAGAAACAGTAGAATTTCTTTGTGTTTAAATTCTCCCACATTCTGAGGAACGTAATCAACATGCTAACAATGAAGTGGTTCTGTATTGTCCAAGTTATTGCGGTGTTTCATCCAGGATGGGATTACTGGCAAGCTGCACCAGGATAAACAGTGGCTGCAGTCTTTCGAACAAATATGGGCTAGTTTTATCTGTTGTTTTTTATGAGCAACACGGATCAAGCTATCATCAGGGTGAATTTTATCACTGTGCACTACTCGATTCCGAAGAAACTGGACAAGAAATACCGTTTAGTTACTAGCATTTCGCAAACTGCGCTTCTCTGACGTAATCAAAATAATTGACGTTTGCACTGTCCAGTCGCTGAATGCACATTCTGAGAATGGATATTGTCAATACTTTCCAGCTTACACTGAAACGTACTGTAATATTTGGACGTGAAATCAGTGTACGGAATTCGGCCAATCGCAATAGCAAACGGATGCGGGTTACCAGTAGCCACTGCATTGGCTGTGGCCTTGTTGATCAATCAAACTTCCACGAATAAGAGTAGTAAAAAGTGCCTGTTTAGTAGTTCCTAGCTGACTGACTTTGATCTACTTTTATCTTCCAGTACAATTAATGTAATTCTACCCGTTTGAATCTGTCGACGATTTTGTGTTTGCTGAATTACTTACCATGTTCTCCAGTCAGTCAGGAACACTTAGCGAATTCATATTCTTCATCGAAAAGAATTCCCCAGAACGCGGTATTTGCCATTCGGAAGTTCGCGAAAATTCCCCACGTATGACACCAATAGTACAAAATAGTGCTGTCATCGATTCCTGTTGAAAACTCTATCAGCTGAACTTCAAGTTGTCCAAAGTGGATGAAGTAATGTGGTACACGTTTTAAATCTTAAACTGTGCTTTGCAAACTAGTGATCTGGAGACGGACGGTCGCCGTCGTGCTAGAAGGAAGTTTGCAGATACAAACAAACCTTCTAAGATGTTCAGAGGCAAACTGGAAAACATTCCAGCAATTGATAACATGAATTTAATGTGCAGCGGTCATCTGTGGAATACGAGACAACGAGGAATGCGGGATAGAAAATTGTGAAAGTGTGCGAATTTGAAGATAGAAATACGCGAGATGTAAAAAAACCGGCTCAGATAAATTTCAAAAACGCTTTTGGTTATCGATATACGAGGTGCGATGATATAAGACGGAGGCAACTAATATTTTTTCAAGTTTATGTTCAAATAAGGTCCCGCTGGAGCAAGAAGAAAGTGCAAAATCAAATCGGGAGACTGTAATTTAATTTCAGAATGAGCCACTTAAACTGATTTGATGCACCTCACACGGCTACTGACGCCAGAGACGACCGGCCAGTCGCCTGACATGAAATAAGAGTCACATGAGTGATGAACAGTTTGCATTGCCTCGTTCTGACATGAAACGTTTAGGTTCCCAAGTTCACTTAATAGTTTCGCAATTCATTGCGAGTATTTTTTTATGATCTGAACAGACGTCAAGTGATTCAGTGAGTGTTGGCGACGGAGAGTGCCAACCCATTGACTCACCATGCAAGTGTGTACAGACGAGTCTCACTGAAGACTCAGTCGTCCCACTGACTCCGCAGACATTCTTTATAAAGTCGCATTCACCAGGAACATACACTGTACCAATTAGGGGAATTTAATGCAATTAGCGTACCAACGAATGCCGCAAGATAAGCCCGACATTTCTAGATTCTAGTTGATTGTAAAAGATGAAATCAGAGTGAAATACAATCTCTGCCACAGATATAATTTGCCTCTGATCTTTTTGTAGTATCTGTAGAAACTTCATCATTGCTTATAATGCCATGTTAACGATAACGTCTTGAAATAATTCACTCCAGTTGCCCAGTTTGTGTAACCCTTCCAAACTATAGTCTAATTCAATTCAATCGGGACAGCAAAACTTAGTGTAACTGTAAACACAGTCGTTTGTACGGTGGTTGTTTAAAGTTTCGGACGCAAGTTTCAAACGTTTATTAAAGGACCTTTAGGAAACTGTTTTTGATAAATAAATGAAATAAAGAAATAAAAATAATTGGTTGGGCCATATATTCCGGATGCACCTGTACACGGGCATATAGTCAAGAGCGTGATCGTTCTATGGTTAGTGAAAATGCTCACGAAAAACTGAAACAAAACTGTAATGACTAATGAATGGTAATACGAAATGACCGTTCAAACGGACAAACCGAAACCATACGGATGACCGATTCTCCGAATCAGCAAGGTTCGGTTCGACTGGTGAAGATGCCTAAAGCGTGGGCCGTGGATCAAATGAAGTGAACATTTTGAGGTCACACCGTATTTTTGTTCATTTGGGTATTGCGTAGTCGATGATCCCGGTTGGTTTTGGTTGAAATGGCAATGTTCATTGGTTACTATAGTCACATCGAAATATGTTCGGAAACTCGGCATCACAAGTGTCTTATTTCTTCTGCTTAGGCAAGCAGATGAGAATCCATTCATGAAATGACAAGACTGACTACTTCACCGATAGCACCTGTCCCGTAATCGGGAACATATAAAGAATTTTTGATAATGCGAAGCAACTGAATTTTTCTTCTCCGCAGTATATTTCGCATACGGATGGATGTTCAACATTTGCCCTGAAGCCCATGACCAGTTTCAAGGTTGTTGTCGCTCTTCAGGTATGAGTACCCAGTATTATTCTGTCCAACCATGTCTATACTGGTGCGTTCCTTTCATATTTTCTTACTTGAGTCTCATTTGAATCTTTAGGAGCGTTAATGGGTGGTAAGTCCATTTAAGAATCACATAGTGATTCATGGGAGGATTTTCGTTGATCAGGCAAAACCAATCTTCAGAAAGGGGACATAAGGCCCGAAAGTATTTTTTGTCTGTTTATTTTAATCGGTAGGACTTGATCCGAATGAACATAGATGGCTATCACAAACGTCAACCAGATGCGTGTTTTCTTTGGAGTTTGTAAAACCATGGTCGATCTTTGACTTTTCCTATCGATTTCCTGAACTTGACAGTGTTCACTGACGTTTACCATATAACAGATGTAAATCTTTTGCGGAAAAGCTTGTTGTATTTTGCCGCCGTGTTTTGAAACGGCTATTTTGCGTCCGCGCTGAGTCAACTAGTTTTTATTTTGTTTCCACCAAGTATTCTCGGAATTTCGCAGCATGCCAAACAGTGGGGAACGTTCACTTGTAATAACCATGTACATTTTAATTCGATGGGACGGAATCGAACGAGGTTTCATTAAAACTCGGGTCATCTGTGCGTTTGGTGCTGAGTCTGGCCAATTGTGTGGATTTTTGTTTGTCAAAACAACAATTCCTGGATCTCAGTTCTTCCTATAGGGACACGACAGATTTCAACCTACTACCGTTTAGTATGCTTCCGTACTTTCATTGGTCGCTGGGCACCAAGTTTTGTACTGCAGTTTATAGTGTTACATAAATGTTTGAACAGGTAAGGTGGCATTTCAATAAAAAATCCCGTTGCACCCATCATTCTGTTCCAAAATTTGAAGCAAAACGAGGTAAGTGAACTTACATGTCAAATGTTAACAAGTTGCTAAAAAAGTTGGCTGAGACATGGTCTTATTTGGCTGAGATACGCGGTAAATATAACAGCCAGCGGAATTCCTAAAAATACTAACTCAAGAGGGTTTGTAAAGAAAAGTTAGACATGGGAACATCGGCAGAGGTATCTGATAGAACACTACCCAACTAATAAACGAGATATGTCTCCAAATTTTGTGCAAAATTTTTGCACGCAGGCCGATGTTGGTCGTATGGGTTGATGGATGAATCTTGAAACATTAAGAACGAGGTACGACTAATAATTGGCGGTCCCCGGCGAAGGATTTTAGTGAATTTTGCAGGAACTTTGCAGAAAATAACAGAAAATTAATGGAGATAGGCGAAAAAGCACACTGGTACAGAGAATGGGAGATGGTGCTCTGTTTTTGCTTTGAAGTGTGGAAGACTTCTTATTATGAATGATCTTCGTCGGAGGTTCTGTGCATAGGTGAAAAGATGAGGTGATCATTCCAGAGTTTTATCGACGATGATCCTTAAATATTTTACAAGATTTATCCCAGTTACTGTTTATTTGCTGACTGGAGACAGATCAGACAGAGAGAATAGACAAGCAAAGCACTTGAATAAGTCAAAATTCAAGGCAACTGGAGCAGAAAATTCTCAAATTAAAGACGTCACTGTGTAAGCTATAAAAGTCCTAATTTTCAATTACTGCCTGACAGAGAGCAATCTGATCAGGATGCTTCAATAATAACAGAATGATCTAGCTGATAAGTAGTTGATCTGTACGGGAAAAATATATGGGCACAAACAGTACCTTGAACAGTACCTTCTGAGTTGTCAGTCGACGGTTTTGCTGTCTTCCCACCTATTTACGTGCGCTAGGTTCGGTGGGTAAGGTGATCAGACAGCAGCGCTAAAAAGGTTCTGGGATAACAGAATGTTTCCAGTTCACAAAGTTGAAGAGACCGCAGGAGAGAACCAAGTACAGATGGCACAACATTGATTGCAATGATGCGCCTAAGAATTTAAAAATATGTTGGATTAGGGAAGAGATAGTGCGAAAAGTGGCCCAATTAGATTCCTAAGCAAATTGAAATGAGTCGCAACCTTTTCTAAAATAGATTTTTTCTTGTTGGAGGAGTGCAAAATTTGTCAAATCAAAGCAGTGATTGGCATTGCCAACATAAAATTGAAATCAGTCACAATGGAGTGCAATTCTTCCTCAAGCAACCGACTAATAAGTGGTAAGGAGTTTCAGGAAGTAGAATTATTGTGTTGCGAACACAACGGGGCTGCGTGCGGGTTCGCTACAATTGAACTGCTTTAGCTAGAGGATCTTGGATGACCTTGATTGATGAAGCGGTCTTTATCGTTTAGTGAAGTTGATTACATAAATTCACATTTGGTACATTTTAGTAGTAGGAGATTGAATGTTTTCATGAAATAATTCACCATGTGATATCATCGCTCAACTCACCATAAAGAAACCATGGAAGCACTGTACAGCTGTTTCATCCTTGTTAGGAATCATGAGCAGTGCATATCCACCGCGCCCGAATTATTTCATGTAAACATTCAATCTCCTACTACTAAAATGTATCAAGCAATCAAGCTCTGTAGGTCATATCCAAAGCCTTCGTCGTACTTAGGCTACCTGCACAGAAGTCATCTATCAGTAGGGGTCGATCGCTGTGAGCTAGCGGACAGAAACCGTGCAAATCAGTGACGGATAGGTGCAACATCATGTGGTAAAGTTTAACAAACCGTTCAGAGCCTGCCCGGTAACTTAATGGCTAAGGCGTTCGACTCAGAATCGTTCATCCCGGGTTCGTGTCCCATTTCGGGCGCGGTGGATATGCACTGCTCATGATTCCTAACAAGGGTGAAACAGCTGTACAGTGCTTGCATGGTTTCTTTATGGTGAGTTGAGCGATGATCTCACATAGTGAATTATTTCATGAAAATTCATATTTGTAAGATCAACAGCTGTTGATATATGTTGCTACGCAAGTCCCCGTATTCTTCTTGCTAGTATATTTTGAAGTCGTCAGTCAATAAAATCCAGTCCGCAACATCCAAGTGTAGCCAATATTGTTGCATAAAGATTGCAAAATATGAACATGAATTTTGTAATGCAATTGGATTGATAGATTCAAGCCATTGGAAATCAGCGAAAGAATGATGACGCCGAACCATGCCTGAAAAATCGTCTTAACCGGAAAGTGCATTCAAGAGCTACTTGCCAGTTGGCACGTAAGTTTTCTCTTGGTAGAATGGTGAACCATTAACGATGGAACGGAAGAAGAGTTTATTTAAGGATGAAAAACCATCAAATGTTAAAATAGTATTGATCGTGTACGAGTTTGATGACGAGCAGAGGCCATAATGAAAAACAAAATTATCACGAAAAAATGAGCCAACGAGGTTATAAAATTGTGATATATCCAGCCAAGGGACGTGCGCATCAATTTTGAACACATTTTTCGATCCACCTGAAAGCCGTCGAACTGATCGATTTTTAATTCGAGGGGATCGAGACACTTGAACTCCTCGAACGGTCTATAAAGACATAGACTTAAAGTAATATCTTAGATTATACTACCTACGTTTGCTACGTTTTGGATCCATATTACAAAGGAAACGGTTATTTTTAATTAGCATACTCCTAAATAAACTAGTCTGTTCGATAGCAGGGTCATGAATGGTCCACTGGTTCAATAAGGCTTTTCATTTTGATTCCTTCCAGCGTCTGAGGATTTATTGATGAATTGCATCTCTGTTTTATCAGTATCCAGTTGACTGAGCAAAATTCACCATGAAGTGTACTTTTCCACTCTTGAAACATCACGCACCTGTTCCACTAGCTGTTTCCTCTTCTGAATGTCAGCAAAAGAAAACGAGAACAAATCGATTTGAAGTAATGCGCAGAAGCCAGTATTTTTTCCATGGAATTCGAGTTTATTAACAATCGTTAAACGTCCACAATTAGTTTATTTGTCCACTTCGTAATTTTGATAGTAGAAATATTCTAGCATCTCTGATTTTGGATTAATTTTTCTAACACTTGAAATCTTAATAAAGATTTGTGAATTAAAGAGGTTGACTTCGTAAATAAAGCTCACATTAAATGCAAATGGAAATATCTCACGAAACGCGTAAAAAGAAACGAATTCACTTTGCCAGTGAATGATGACACCGGTCGATGTGAGTCCAACGTTTGGGAATAGGTTTCCATTAGGTGGGGACATCCCAATTTCATTTTTGTTGCACAGGTAAAATGTTTTGCTTTCGAAGCTACTTTGGGCAAAAAACTAGACGATATCTCCAGTCTGCAGAATTAGACAAAATGTGACAAAAAATACCTATTCATGGAAACGAACTCAACGAATTGAAGGAGTCTGATTTCTGTCTGGTGAATGCAGATAACATGTGATCGCACACGTTGTCGGGGAAAAATCCCCAAGATGAAACTAGTATCCAGATGAGAGCATACATTTCCATGTCAAATCACTGCAGCACAAGAAATTGCATAAAAGGACTTTGGTTGTTCTAATTAGGTTTCCATATAGACCAAATAATAAATGAGAACTCAATGAACAGTCACGGGAGTCATTGTACAAGCCACTTAATATGACTCAGTATAAATTAGCCGTTCGAAAGTGGATAGAAATGCATTGTTAGCAACGTGCGAACAACTGATTGCACGCGTTCCTTTATTTTGCTATCCTGATTCTGCTTCCCAAGCTGCCGGGGAAATAAAAGTTTCAATCCGGGATGTGCAGGACTTTATCTGCAAATCCGACTTAGAATTTCCACGTGTAACTGCTGACCGTCGTTGAGTGTGACGATCATAAATTTGGTGTCTAGATGAGACGCCCGACAAACATTTCCTCTAAACGCTTGATTCGAGCTTTTTTCTTCCCATCCAAACAGTTTCGAAAACCCATTTGAACTTTCTCTTTTATTTTGAACAAATAACCACCTTTAATTTGTCTTGGTGACGTAAAACAGATTGCCAGCTACCCAACTGTCCAGTAATTCGTGTTTGATGACTCATGTTACCTAATTATTTGTGTGTATCTATGTTACCTGAGAAGGACTTTCATTTCGACTCCAATGAACTGACGTACCGAGTACAAACGTACCGGTAAGGACGCTATGTAATGATACCAAACACTACTCACCATCTAATACTGTTAATTTATGTTTAAATTTGTCATTCTTTTAGCTCGTCTGATACAATTGCCTGTGACTGGTTGTGCGTGTAAATGCATACAATATTGCACACTCCATTTACTTTCTTGTACACAATTCTTTATCATTTATCAAAAAATTGATTAGATTGAAGGTTTATGAATGAATCACGACAGAGAAAGTGTGTTTATTCCTCCGTTAATATAAACCTACCTCTTGTTTCAAGTAAAAGCTATATTTTCTCACCAATTATAGCTTAAAAGTCCACTGAATCGCTGTAGTTATTTATAAATGGATTCTTTGTCTCTGATGACTTCCGATGATCTCAAATACTACCACAGTTTAGTTCATTTGATCTTCTAGAACCATTACCGGTAAGTCAATCAAATGTGACTCCGATAGCTACCGTCTAGTACTGCATGATCGAAACGGAAAAGAATACTTAATTACAGTCCACACCAATTTGTGGAAAAAGATGTCTAGAAAATGAAATTCCAATTCCAGAACACCAAGGGAAATCTAACTGCACCTATACGAGCCAGTCCACTAGCCAAGGCTTCGACAACTTTTGACACATAATGAACAGACTACCTCGACCCATTTCGCAAAACAATATCTGTTTTAAAATCTGATTATCTTGGTCCCTATCTCTGGCGGCTTCAATTCGCTTAGATTATAATTTATTCCCGCCTGGTTTAATAAGGCAAGAACAACAAATGGCATCTGGTCGGTCAACATGACTATGCATTATTTACCATAATCAATCTATGGGATCCTCGGGCCGTGCGTCGTTCATCTGAATTCAGATGCGATCGCCCACCAGTCTTGTTTCCCGCACAAATTTAGGGCTAACTGTCACCTAAAAGAAGTAGTTTTGTGTCTATTGCATCAGCTTCAAGGCTTCATCTAACAAAACCTTCCTTGGTGAACAGCCTGCGGCGAGGTAGCCAACTTACAGGCGTGTGCCTCACAAGACTCAGCTACCGTGGTCTACTAATATCCAGTGGTCCTTGTAAAGATTTAACCGTAGGGCTCAGTACCCGATTGCTACCTACACTTTGAGTTAGTCAGAAAATTCTCTGACCACATGAAGGAGATAAGAGTTGAAACACCCACAATATTTTCACGTTTTGTGCCACGTTTCTGTTCCTAATAGCATTATTAGCTATTAATTCACCAGATAAACGACAACCTAGTTAAATCAACAAATGATGGATTGTTTACGCCATGAAACTATTCCCTTGAAAAAACCAGAGTAGGTTTCAGGCCAATTCATTGGTGTAACAGCATTTAACACTTCAGAAGTGCAAAACACAACTCAACCCTCTTTAGAATATACATTATTTTGAAGTTCCTGCCGCTGACTAAGATTGATTCTTAGTTCACTCGAAATAAGAAAACAGTCGTCAAATAAGACTAAGATAACAACGACTGTCATAAAATGGGTAAACAGGGCTGAGTCATATGTGCTTATGTCGGTCTGAGCGTTCCTCGTTGAGCCTACATATGTACACGGTCGACCATTGAGTCCATTCCAGCCCATTAGTATACCCTTGTGGCTTTTCGATAGTGGAGTATAATTTCAGTATTACTGTGTGGTGCAGATTATGTGTATTCTCTAGGGCCTATATTGTGCACGACTTTGTGCCGCTTGTGAAGAGATCAGTTATCGAGTTTCTTTACAAACTGCGACTAGACAATTAATTGTGACTGAGTATCATTATCGGCCTCTCATCATCCTGTTACAATTAATTGGCAAACGGCAGTTGAGACAGCCGGGAATTGTTCATAAGTTAGCTGGACCTTCACTAGGCAGCACAAAATCTTGCGCATATTTCGAATTAAACAGTCTCCTGTCCGCGTAAACTGTGATGTCACATTTCTCACATGAGGGAAAAATTAACTGTCTAATCATTTCAGCTTGGTCAGCGCAAAACCCCGGAGAACGTCACTTTCCGTAGTGATATCTGGGGAAACATCACCTTCAGCACTAACACGCACTGAGCCATACCGGTAGCTCCGCCTAGAATAGTCAATTTGCAGGTACACATGTGACCCAAACTCAGTTACGACACTCAGATGACCTGGCGTATGTGAGTGAACTCTTGATCATTAGTCTTCTATCCTCCGTTCGGATTCTAGTGAGTGCCCCTCCATATCCCACTTTCGTAGAACGATTTACTGTCAGAACTTTTGGAACAGGAGGTCTTATTGATTAACTTGAATAGAACAGACAGAAGGTACAAACTGCGAGGTGCAAGCATTTCTTTTACTCTTCTCAGTCACGCGCGTAAAATATGTAAAATGAAGTTAGAATGAAACGAAGAGCTGCTCAATGGAAAACAAACCGAGTTGACAAACTCAAGGAAATGTTAGACATAGGTCGATTGACTAACGGCAGGATAGACAAAATTGTAGGTCAGCAGTTTTCGCGCACATATTGGCAGCCTTATCGATCAACAAATTGAAGCCATCACTATGTGCACAAAAACTGCTGACCCAAAATTTGTGCCTATCTTGCTGTTAGCCCATCGAATTTCGTCCAACATTTGCCTGAGTTTATCAACTCTGTTTCTCATTGAGTTGCTCTCCGTCTTATTCTAACATCCTTTAACATGTTTTAAGTGCGTGACCGAGAAGATTAGAAGAAATTCATGCACATCGCTATTTGCGGATTCTATCTATTCTACTCGAATGAGTCACTCTGATAGTTTGTCAGTATGCGGCTGCATTGGAGTTGTATTCAACCAGTAATATTCTACACTAAACACGATCGATTTTCTGTCTGCTTTTGCATGTGTGTGTGCGTGTGTGTGTGTGCGGGCGCACGCAATTGTTTGGTTTTGTGCAGTTCCACTTGTGACACGCCAATTGCATTGACTACGTACGCAAAAATGCCGTGCCAGTGACTGTGTATGTGCGCATCTGAGTTAAATAGAGTTGATTTGAGGCCGGAACATTTTAACTCAAACAGTAAATTTCATGACATTTTGACTACCAACAACAATCAATGGTCAAAATGAGATTTAGGCTTGTAATTTCTATGCTCGACACGCTGAGTCCAGTAATGTTGATTTTTTTAACATCGATTGTACGAGACAAGACTGTGACAACAAAGAAGCTGTTGCCATTTCTCTTGATGAAAGGTTTTGTTCGCCAGAAGCAGTTTCCGGTTGGAATGTGGTTGGATAAGGCAATCAAACTTGTCGTTTCCATTGGTCAATAGAACTACTGTCTTTTATTCGTTACTAAACGGCCAACTCGGACAGTGAAGTCAACAACAATGGCTGCAACCTCCACTGAATACACGGTTTACTGTTATCCGGCCAGATTTCCGTAAAGTTAGCGCCCTACTTCAAGTGAGCTTTAGTACTGGGTTGCTTGCACAATTACGATAAACATTTTCCGTTTCTGTTCACGGATTGGCCCAGTCTAAGTACTCAAAAGCATTTGTGGTTTGCGATTCGGACTAGCGACACACACACACACACTCACTTGATGGTGCTCCAAAGTTCGAATGACAACAAGCAATAAAAATTTGATTGTTTTGATACTCGAAGAATGGAACTTGAGACACAAGTTGTCTCTGGAATAAGAAAATTAATTTTGGGAGTAGGGCTTTGTAAACCAGTTTTGGAGGGGCAGCCCAGGCCCAATTCAAAAGCTTTAGAGGTCCTATTGCAGAAGGCCTGTTGTCTCCTGCAGTGTGATGACCAGAATTTAAGAACAGCCAAAAGAAGCATTTGGTTTAAACGGTGCATTGAACTTATTTTATGTCCTTGCATTACTAATGCCGCGTCTATATACACACTCATCGCCGCAATCATTCAGATCTCTCCGGGTCTCTGTATTGGCCGAACGAAAGCCAGAAAAAGTTTTCTTAGAAAGGGTGCTGTTGACATTAAGGCAAGCTATAATTCAAGGTTTTCCACATCGCAAAATTATTTCTTCTTTGGGAACTCAAAACAGAAGCTTTTATCCCAATGGTCCAACTCACAAGGCAGTGCGGCATTAACTCAGAACGGGGACAAGACCATAGAGTATAAGAGGAAACTTTTTCGGGTCTATCAGGCTAGAAGCCGATGTCATTCATTTTCCTGCTGTGTGAGTTAAATTTCCGTCGTTAGTTCAAATTCTTCGCTCCATGTACCCAAAGAATAAAGCGGGATGAAAAACAGCAGAAATATTTTGGATGGAGTCTGCTCACTTTGGATGATAAAAGTTCTTCTATGACTTCCTTGCTGTCGCGAACACCAAGCACTCCAATGTTAGGCCCATCTGGTGGATATTATTTGTTCGACAAACTACTTTACTTTGCCTTTTTTCGCTAGGGTATCGCCTCCCGAACCAGTTTGGTTAACCGTGCAAAAGCCAGATGTTAACAAAGCAAATGATTTCCAACGAATGTATCGCCTGGCTTCTACCAATTGCCCTGTCGAGCATAGTTGAATCTTTGGTTTGGTAAAGTAATCGTGTGTAGGATTTGAACGGCCAATGCACACAAATCATCACAACGCGTCCCGATGCACTATCACCATGATGGAAGATCGCACTGAAAAATAAACTACCTAACTTAGGATCTCGATCAGTTGTTTGGTTGAAATCTTTGGTCTTTGGGCTACGCGGGTGCCGAGGTGAAAGGTAGCCACAAATTTACCAATGAAAGGAAAAAGACAAAAATACCTACTGGACCAGAGATCACACAATGTGGGTTTTATTACAATACCCTGAAACCATCTTATTCATCAGAGGCTTCAAACGTGTTCCATCATTGGATACCGCACTCATATTGAGAACGCTCTTTCGCCTTCATTACTGTTCGAGCGAATTTATTTGAACTGGCTGTCTTTCTCTAAATTTCAGCCCGGTCCCGCTAGTACATTGTCAAAAGCGCCGTACTGTCTGCATCACCACAGATTTTGCCCCGGATACTTGCATTTGTGGTCCCAGTTTCCCTTCGATCCAAATTTTTCTGTTGTGCCCAAGCTCCAAGCCCACCGTGTTCGCCTCAGCCTGCTGTATCAGCGGCTTTGATTCGTCTTACGTTCGGTTGGCATCAGATAGCAGAAGCACTTTTTTCGTAACTGCATCTTTTTAAAACAATAACTACTCCAAGCCAAACGCTAACTGATTGCTTTTGTAAGTCCTTCGATTGTGACAATTTAATCATTTTATTTTAGTATGTGTTCGCTGCTTTTTATAAATAGCATAAGAAGGGAAGGCTGAAAAATGCTTACAGTTGCGAAGTGAGCTAAGAAGCCACAGTTTGATCACTTTACAAGAAAGAGACCTCTTTCTGTTACGCCAGTCAAAAATGGAGCCATGCTGGCAGAATTGGGCGATCCAATGAACCGAAGTTGGTGCAAAGGCAAAAGGGAATGAAAGGCATATAGTTAGGACTTTTCCAAAGGTGAAAAGTTGCACATTAGTTTCCTGGTTTTCTAGTGGTGAATTCGGCATTGACGGTGTTTGTTGAATCATTCGAAAAAAAACACGTCAAACTCTTTAATTATTTAAAGTATTTGCTTACGTTTTTTAGATTTTTTGCGTGAATGGTTGTTAGATTTCGGTCGAAAAAGATTGCATTTATTTCGTCATCACAAGTCAACTCCAACACTGAAAAAATTCACAATTCGGGTTAAGTGAGAATTGGTTGAGTTTCTATGAATGACAATAGTAGAAGATATGGAACCCAAAAAACAAATGAGACCATCGTACTACTTCGCCTGCAGGTCACGAACAAATTCTAAAACCAAGAGAAAATTGATTAGACTGTTTGTGTTCTTTGACTATTGGGTACTTCTACCTAGTTTGCCGTGACTTTTTGAGCTAAACGATTCTTGTTTCCATTCAAAAGTCGTCCGCAAACATTTGGTCACAATGAAATCATAAATAAAAAGGTTTTGACGAGATAAACACTTCTTTACAGGTGTTTTTGGTTGTTCACAAACTGGATGCGGGATTAAGTAATCGGCGGTGAAGTCTCTGGGGTGTTAACCTAAAGATCGGGAGTTCGAACCCTGTCCTGATAGCTCATCGTTCTCGATTTGCAGCTTTGCATTGTTCCTAAAAGTGGTGCGCTTTGTTTGGCCATTACTCAATGAGGTAGAAAGTAAAAGATCAAATGAAATAACCCATTATAGGACTCCCTTCTCAAACTTGGTATTGTTTCTGAAAATTATGACCGTCTGTGACGGTACGAATGAGTCGTATAGTCCAGTGAGTGTCATTCATGGTTCACAATTTTTGGCTGCTCCAGTCATAAAAATCACCGTTCTCGAGGGTACTTGGGGTTGCCCGTGCTGGTCAGGCATGGGTTTTTACCAAAAATGCCAAATTACCATGTCCTCATTCTAGTCCGGCTAGGGGTAAAAATTTTTCTGTTGGGGTCGATGAAACATGGGACACAATCATCTTGAATTGTCTTTCTGTTCCTATTTTCGTAGCTCCAGGATAATCCAAGTCACATGTAATACTTGGATAAAGAAACACACTTGCTTTTTGCACGTCCGATCGATTGGAACGCGGGCCAAACAATAACCCATGTTGTAGTCTTTGCATTTCAAACGGAACTGCTTCTACTTCACTTGACCACTGCTCAGTCTGAACAGCCCCCTGCAGGTGTACATAAGACGAAAACGAATGCTAGCCTTCTTTAGATCTTGTTGACGAGTAATTGTGATTGTCGAAGATAGGTCATCATCCACAGGGTTATAAAATGAAATAAACAAACTGCCTAACGTTGACTTTCCCTAGTTCAAATAATCTTAAAATCTACAGTGAAGATCGGTTTTCTTAAAAACAGCTAAAAGGCATTTTTCAGACAATTTTTCTGACTCTTTGGAATGATAATTCGTTTTTGCAAATTTGCACCGGAATCAATCATGTTTCGTATTCATCGAGTTGTTTTATTCACTTTCATGCATTTTTTCGCAAAACTGATGCGATATCCATGACAGTTTAGCCGAACAATTAGCTTTTGCCGTCATACCATTGACGCAGTTGCCAGATTGGAAGAAGTGATAGGACGAGAAACGATTTATCCCTACTAGTATCCTTCTGTCTGTCTTTCTCGTTTTATCGGAGAGACGAGTTCACGATCACATCGCTGCGCATGTTAGATGAACAAAAAAAGATTTTGTTTTGGTTCACGCGTCGTTTTTTTATTTGTTTGTTTGTTGCCTAGAAATCCAAATTCGAAGTACATTATTAGCAAGTTAAGAACGTTTTAAAACACACAAAAAATTGCCTTCTAGTCGAGATTTGCAGAATGTTGGCAAGAAAATTTTGTGCATAGTGAACAACACCAAATCTCGTTTAAAAAAGCCGACCGAAGATAAATTTTACGTCTAAAAATGATTCGACAAACGAGACGTTTTTTTAGATTTCCTTCTTGCGCACTAGAAAGTGTTAACCCGGAGAGACTTGTGGTCCTACGTGCTCAATCTGTATCTTGTGGAGAGAAAATTAGATCATAGTGAATAAAGGAGTTATTTTTTAACAGACATAGGTAACAGTCTCTACCTGTCATTACAATAATAATCCGAAGAGGGATGTGTAGACAAAAACATGGTAATTTAATTGGTTTCAGTGGATCGTTCTTCATGAGATGAGACCACCAGTTTTTAGTGTTGAACACATTTTATAAAGACTCATTATCTAAGAGGTTGGAGAAATTTAAGAAAAATTCAGGAGAAATCAGAAATAAAATGTGGGTGAATAATCTGTACTATTGACAATTATATGGTGTTTGACAGCTTACTCAGAAAAGGACTCAACTTGACTCTGACAAATGCCACGATAAAGAAATATTTTGCTGAACTAGAACACTCGCTAAAGTCTTCAGGCTTTTCGAAGAAAACTGTGTGTGAGATAGGGCAAATCAGAGTCCAAAAATGTTCCGCTCAAGACAGCTCAGTGGCATCTTGGATGTAGAACGTAAGGCATTAAACACTCGAAAGAAAGATAAGAGCATAATCATCCTTCCGCCTGACTAAAGAAGAATGACAATCATCCTGGACAAGACCGAGTAAAATGAGAAGGCAAAACAACTACTAAATGATGCCTCCACCTACCATCCACCCGACGCTAAGTCGAATGAGAAACTGGAAAAGAAAATTGACAAAATTCGGAAGACGTTACAGAACATGCTAAGAATCGTCAAAGATGAAGACCGATGGATGAGAGCTGATGCTTTCAATGCTGCTCAGTTCTACAGACTAACGACGGTGCAATAAGAAGACATCGCAATCAGACCGATTGCCTTCGTGCCTGGAACTCCAACATACAGACTGACACAAGAGCTATGGCGATATGTGAAAATAGTTATACATACAGTGCCCGATAAAATAATTCGAGGGGTTGATGTCATTTGATGTCATCTCCCTTCTCAATTCGACTGATTTGGACCTGACAAGGCGAGTGGTCAGAGGAAACCTGTAAGGAGACGAACTACAGGAACCATTGGAAACAGACACTTCCTTCAAACTCAATGATGACGTGTACTAACAAATCAAGCAAACACAGATGGGTTCACCTATTCCTGGATTTCGTTCTGCAGCTGCAACGGAAAAAATTGCACTTGTCAGAATTCAGCCAGAACCTCGGGTCCGGTAAGCTGACGATACTTCCACCAATATCAAAAGCTCAACAAGATCTTCATCGACGATAAGTTTATTAGGAAATCAAAAAAGCAAGGGAAACTAGCATTTCCCTTTTGGTAACATGAAATGTTAATGGCACATTGGAAACAGCAGGATATTTCAAATCAACCTTTATGGACCAAAACCTAAGCTTTCACAAGAGCCCACCAGGACTGACAAAACAAGAGTAGAACTACCTTTTTAAGTTGATCCAGCTGAACAGTTGTCTAAGGAATTTTGTAAGAAGAGCCGTGTACTGGTTGAAAATGGCCAACGAACAAAGAACATGATCAACCGGAAGAATCGTTGTACCAGAAATCAAGAACGCACCTAAAATAACAGCAAGGTTGCTTTAGCCCAGTAGAATCACGGTGGTTTACAGGCCGTCCAAAACTATGAGACTACCCGTATGGAAACCAAAAAAGCAACTCAAAACTCAAGAACGACGAGACGTTGCGTTTATAGTCGAGTGCGTGAACTGCGACAAATGAAACATGGATGAAACCAGTAGAAAAAGACTCACTATGGTAAACGGACACAAACTCGATACAATGCATCATTCCCTTTCAGTCATGTCTATCCACGAGGAACAAGAAGAACAAAAGTTCAGTTTGGATGAAGTTGAAATTCTGAAACAAGCACCCATGGAGCAAGCAAGATGGAAGCCTGCCAAATTTTACACTAGTTAGTCAATAAATATCGAACTGGATCACGTGTGCAGTCTGATGAAGAGCAAACCTTTCAACTAGGCAAAAAGCCAGAAGTGAAATTACCCGAATCCAAGTATGAACTCTTATTATTTATGAAGAATTCACATCACCATATATTAACATAGTAGAGTTGGAGACGTCAATCCCAAATGAAGGGATCAGACCACGGGTGTCGTGCGTCATTCCTATAAGGCCAAAGTTCAAGGCGGCAAAGATAATAATAAACAATCATCTGGTTACGATGTCCGGGTCGTTGGAGCGGTTAAAGATTAAAGCTAATGGCAAGGTTATGCATATAGGAGAACACCACCAACTGCACAGGCTCAGTGAAAATATACCTGGACTAGTGATGAAACGGTTGCAATCGAAATGCCAAGCTCATTGATCAGAAGCTCATGAAAATCAGCAAACTAAATTACGACCAGTAGCAATTTTAAAAATTATTGAGACTGCTTTAAAGATTTGATACAAGTGCTTAGTGATAAACAATGTTACAAATAATGCCAACCTTCTAGTTGTTTCGCGAATTGTACAACACGTTTGTTAGGGACTTGCGGCCAGTGGAAAAAATTGTATATTTAATATGCGAACCAGTTGGGGAGTAACTCTGGCATTTTTCAAAGAGACGATTAAAACAAGCAACGATTTGAAACATTTTCGAACGGGGTATAGAAAAACTATATATATATCTATAGGTGCGTAATTAATTTGATGCAGTCAGTGTTTAACTGTGAAGGGAATAAAACCAATTTAACCGATTTGTCATGCAGAATTGATGTCCCGTCTATCATCTAGAAACTATAGGATTTTCTATTTTATCCATCTTGTCAGCAATTATCATTTGCAAACTTACTTAGTCGAAAATATATTGCCGAACTAGGACCCAGGAACAGTCAGGTTATTCTAGGTGTTTCGAGATAATTTTCACGTCTAATTACATTTGGTACAGCACAGGATAAAAGTGGAACAACTGAGGTGACACCAGCGATTGTTCGGATAGTCTGAACTTTACAGACTGATCAAGAAGATGCATGCATTGGAATGCGGAAGAAATCGTGGATACTTGAGCTCCTAATTCCGGTCTGATTTGAACACGTTTGCCGAGAGAAGAATTAGCAAATGCTGTTCCTTAGGCAAAAATAATCAAGGGGATTTGTTTGTAAATCATGTGGCCTCCAACATTTGGATATCGTAGGAAGGTAGCCCTCCGGCGGCGCCTGATCGTTACTCTTTTAGAATACAAGTGGTATTTGGATGTGAGTAATTTTAAGGTCCAGGTTGGAACTCACATTGAGATGGAAGGGGACGTTAACATTTGAACGTGTTCGAACTTTGTCAAGGAAAGAGAATAATCGTAGGGCAAATAATTGTCCTGACTAGTCTAACCGTCCTTACCAACAGGTCATGGCGAATCACCTTAGAACGAAAGAAGTTCGTTGACGCCACTCACAGGGACGTTTAAATGAACTTTTTATCAGTGATCATGACGATAGCCTTGATATTCTAATGATACAAACAAGAGGGCAAATAAAGCATAAAATTGAGTGGATTTGTAAGGCAAAACATAAATTTTTCTAAGCAGAATAAAGTAGTTCCGTATAATCCTGATGTGGACTTGAAGCATTCAGCAGAAGTTTGTATATGAAAACAGCACAAACTGGCCTTGGTTAGATAATTTGACTAGAGAATATAATTAACTGATAGACCACGTTAATTTGCCCCGGTTCACAATATGAAGTGAAATGGCCATTACAAATTCGGACAGCAAGAGAGGAACGCACCGATCCATTTAAACACTATAGGTTTGAAATACCGACTCTGATATCTGTTAAATTGTAACCTTCCTCTCAGATGCATCTAAGTCGACAAAGGCGGTTTGATTGAAGTGATCAGATCCGCTTGCGATAATCAAGGAAGTACAAAAGATAAGAACCCAATGTTGCCTGACTTTAGTACTACATTACCGGATGTACAATATCAGTTAGAGCATACGGTAACCGTTGGCTAGCTTTTGAAAATTTCTGTCTAATGTGGCTCCTACGCGGCCTATACCGAAGGTCTTCGAATTCGTATCCGCTTGAGGGGGTTATGAGTAGGTGATATTCAACAAGGTCAAACATTTTCACATTCCTTTCGCGTTAACATTTGCGGAAGCTCGGTAATTTGTACTTCATAATTCCAGGATTGACAAAACAAAAATATTTGCAGTGTATAAACTGAGATAAACCTGCGCAAATATATTCATAAACAACTATCAATTTTAACGAAGGAAAGCATTAATGAATAAGTACTCTGAAGCTTTACTAATTTTGGTATTTTGAGGGAATTGGTTAAAAAACAGTTCTCGATGGTTGCAAACTCGGAGCTCTCGAGGCTGAAACAACGGAGCTGTAGGGTAGAAATACAGGGACAATAAAATTTGGAGGTTTTTCCAAGATAATTTGGTTTTCATCCACTGCAACTATCTGAGGATACTAGAGAGCCCACATTACTTGAGAGTGATTGCAAACAAAATGTACGAAAACGTTCATTCGGTAGAATAGGAGTGGTGTTTGGTTTTTTATGGAAACTCGTTAAAACCATCGATTTACTCGTTCTTTAAAAAAAACGAAACGAGACGGTCAATATCTAGGTCGGGCGAGTTTGCCTGGTATAGAATTCTTTCACAGTGGAAAAAATTGGCTAAAACGGGATAGGAATTTGATCATTTGTCAATTACTTCTGCATGACTGGTTAAGGGCCAACGAACTTCAACTAAGGGAACATGATGGCAAAAAACGTTTACGGTCGCATTGAAGGAGAAGTATCAAGGGCTCGAATTCCAGTAAATGATGATGGACTGAAGCGTCTAGGTTGAAAGTCTTTGGGTAAGGGATAGAACAAAGAACCAAGTTTTAGAAGTTATAAAAATGAGTAGCAAACTAATAAAAGGTGCTGTAGAAGTGATTGCATAAATGTCGTAATGCCGGCAACATAGTATTATTGTAATTAAATGCAACATTTAGTAAAAGGTTTGCTTGGCCCGATCATGTCAAATTTGCACTCAAAGCGTCGGCGCTGAACGTAACAGCAGCACCAGACAGTTAGTCACCTTGCTAGCATTTCATTGGTAGCAGCTCCAATCCTAAAGTGTAAGCACACAGTTATATCGACAATAAATGTTCATTTTCCAATTGATCAAAATGAACCGATTTCACGTGAAGACACTGAGAATTGTTTCTGACGACCAACACATTTTGCTTGGTGTTTCCCTAAGGAACAATTTCTATTTGAGAGAAACTCATTAATGTGGACTTCATCACAGATTGCAAAGTGCAACTTCAGTCCGTTTTAACATGATAAAAAGGGTACTATTGATTTTCATATTTCACACTGTGTGTTAAGGGATTTTGATTGCGGACAGTCTTAAAACATTGACTAGCTGGGAAATAGCCAAAACAGATTAAGCAACAATAACCGGCAATTCATAGAAATTTAAACAAATTTTTAGAAGAGAAATTTTGAGGGCAAAAATACTGAAATTTGCTCGTTGAAAATGTTCCCCAATGCTGTTACATACGTTACAGTTGTTTGACACGCCGTGCAAAAGAGCAGTTTGAAATGCTGTAACGTTTTTGCTAAAATTCGTTGCCTCTCCTCTTTGTTCTTTTTCTCGATCATCCATTATCATTCAATTGCTCTGCAAACACGATTATAAGGCTTTTGTCCAGGCACGCAAAACTGTCATTTTTTTCTAATTCTCGATCAACCGTGTCCTAAAATGTGTGGGGCTGCTTGCAGGACAGTATGGAATATGTGAAATCGCAAGTAGCAAACGTACAAACCTGTTTTTTGTTTTCTATAGAAAACAATAGTTCACAAACATACTACGGTTGACTTTCACGGAAGTGATTAGTCTGACCAATTTGCAATAAAATAAAACGGAGCAAAACGTGTCAGGTAGTGCCATAAACTGATGCTTGAGCCTTTCTGCTTATTAATCTGTCTAAGGTTACTGATATTCAATCCAGATCGCATCATTCGATGCTGCTAAAACTAAAAAAACTGAACTTTTATTTGTGAGTCAGGTAGTACACGTAGTCAGATTGGAAAGTTAATTAACGCACAGCGCATCCAAACATCGAAGCCACAAACGGCCATCAGACCGGCGATCTCCGGCCTATAGGGAAAATGCTCTATCATGGGAATAATGCAGTCACGGCTGTCCAAGGCGAATAACTTGAATGAACATTCTTTTGTTATGCGATCCCACTGTCGTGATAACGCCCGGATTCGATTTTACTTGGTGCAGTCATTTTACGATTGTGTGGTGCCTAAGTATTTTTTTCATTTTTTTCACGCTATATTTGTCAGGTACCTGTGACATATTCGGATGACCGTCTAAACTGTACAGAGCTGTAGTTTATCTGTTGGCCTCTTATTAAAAACATACGAATAACACATCCCATTTTCATGTGTACTCCTTAAGAACACGGTGTACAGCGGTCAAAAATGTACTGACCCAAAAAATGACCAGTGGTAATAATAGTGAAGACTGCGGAATACCTTGATTATTTTTAAGGTTTTTACTGAAGCATTCAACTTCCACTGATGTGGTTTGTGTCCACGGTGACTGAGCAGTGGACCACCTGGCCGGTAAGCCATAGGTCTACAGTTCGATTCCGGATTATGTCTTCGACTCTTTGATGCGTAGCACTCAAGTTCATATTCTAATCTGTATAACAATCAAATCGTTGGGCTACCTGGAAACGCAAAGCTTAAATTTCTTCTGCTTCTGCAGTTTTAGCTAATATTTTACACTTTACCATTTCGTTTCATTTGTTTTGCTAATGTTTTGCTGATTGCAATAAATAGCCCCGATATGGAGTATTCCCGTGGCAATCAACATAACCATCATGTCTAGTGGAAGACGGGTTACATCAGTAGAATCCATGGTTTCCAGCAGTCTTTTTCTCGTTTTAATTTCTTCTTAAACTTTGTCTTTTGTCATTCGTCAACTGTCTATGGTTCTGATTATTTAACCATTGCTTATCCTGTTATATATGGCTGAGTACCCTCCGATGTCAAGTCAAGCTGTAGTGTCAGTTCAAACATTTAAACAGTGAGTTCCCTAAAGATAATTACCATTTGAATTATTTCTTCACTAAGAATTCTGGTTTATTGTAGTTCAGCGACCTGGATAGTCATATTACGTAGCTAACTTGATTGGCATTGGTTGGGTTGGCCCTCAGTGAATAACGATTTGTTTAGCGCAGATTTTTTTCGAGTCTGGGTGTCATAGACAATAATTTTGCATTTGACTGACTTTGAGCTTTATCATTTCAATGAATGGTTATTTTTGTGGTTCGCCACAAGTTTTTGTAATGTGTCCGATTTCGTCACAAATAACCATAACTGAGTGCAGTGGGATTTTAAAGCTTCTCTGAGATTGTCGAACGCGCAACTCGGCTGTCGTGTTAGCATTGGCAACAGATATGTGAACAGTGACATCGATTGTTAAACTGGTCTTTTACTTACGGGAAACATTTGCCCGCCGTCCTTTCGACCCAATACTCGCTTTATTTATTTATCCTGAAATCCACGCATCCTCGATCTGAAGGTTTGTGTTAGCTAATCAGTGAAAACCAATGAATAATGCACAGCTGCACTTCTTGAAAAAATTCTGCAACGAACAACGTGCACGACCGTATTTTGACTGTTGGCTGACCATTGCCAAGTCGTTATTTAGTTTCTTTCGTTAACTTGATGCCTTATTCAGGTGAAAAGAAGTCGTGCATTTGACAGAAAAGTATAGTAGAGGATTAGAAACTGATCGGAATCAGTAATAAGAACATGGGTTACAGGTATCCAGAAAGTTCTTTTCAACCAAGACATACGGTCCAATCTTGACACAATAGAGCGTGTGAGGTCTGGGATCGAGAAATTTATCAATTGTGGGACGAATTCGCTTCTGGAAGAGAAGCTAAAGGCAATCAAGTCCGCGCAGAAAAAACAGAGGCCCATTGAAGCCCCTCTTTTTAGTTCTGGCGTACACAAATCGTGCCATTTTGGAAGCGTTTAAATTTCGTGTTCATCGCTCAAAACTCACCAATCTCTGTTGACTTCCGTCTCATCGAGACTGTGACCAGTTCAGTCACCATAGGGCAGGTCACTGGATAGCTAAACTTCTGAAATGAAACCCAATGAAACAAGGACCCGTTAAAAATCTATACTACGGAAAATGTCTTATTTCGGGTGAGAAGTGTTTCGTACATTCAAGAAACGCATGGTCACCACCATACATGCATACTGGACTCGAATGCAAAATCAGAATGTATCGACTTCTCACGACCTGTGGTTGGTAAGAGGGCGGTCCGAGTAGGCTATAGTTTAGCAGTATGCTTTTGTTAGTGCAAACCGATGTTGAAAAGAAAAAAAAATGTCAAAGTGATTTAGTGTCACATTTGCTGAAATCCGGGAAGTGATGCGCGCGTTTTCGGTGAGATGCCTCCGCGGCCTCGATATGGTGATTGTATATTGCCTAATGGACCAGTGTATTGTTGAATCCAAACCATATTTTGAAACATTGTTGCTGAACTCGTCTGGAAATGTTGCTAAGTTTTTTGGAGTGCATTGCAAGTAGATGTTTTTTGAGTTTGACTGTACATGAACTGCCCATTGGTACAGATGCAAACTGCACGGAGCGGGTCGTGTTTCAACAAAACATTAGTCCGAATAGAATTCAAACCTGGTCGGAAAGATAGCTTTTCACTGGGCACTGAAATGATGAGAGAGACGGCATCGGGTCTGTTGACGTTACCACAGACAAAAGGAACACCTACATGAAGATGGTCAACACAAATCTTCAAAATAGGGTAAGACTAATCTGCAGATTCCTAGGTGGCAAATATTACCAAACATGAAAAACCTGTCGCGGCTATCCGAGAAACACTATCATAGACTGTGGAATGAGAAAACAATTCAAGGCATACTAGTCTGTGGGATGCTGGCATAAGTGATCAAACTACAATCCGCGCTTGTAAAGTCGGCTACAGGTTCCATTGCAAGCGATTTGAATTCTTTAATATTGGCTATGATGTCCTTAATTTCGCAGTGCAATGCAATTTCGTATAGCCTGATGTTTTTAAGTTATTTGTACCCATGGCTACTGGAAACAGAATTCAGGTCAATTAGTTATCCCAGTAACAAACATGTATATCAGCGTATAAATGTTGACAAGCACTTGTTGATGACAGATTGCCTGCGTAATCCAAGCTTGTCGAATAAATTCGCATTGAATACATCCTAATATGAAATTCACAAAACCTGGGGGGATTCGAACCCACGTAATGATGTCACTCACTTTAAAACACTTCGTGTATTACACTAGTTAAGCTGCAAGGTCAAATGGAGATCTATTCGGACATTCTATTGGAAAGTCACATCCTTCAGCAGTTCAGATTTTACCATGGAACATCAAAAAGTGCCGAAAATCATCTACATATACGTATTTTACCGGAATCTAATGCATCGCACATGTCAATCTACTCTGGATGCGCGAAATTTGTCAAGCTGCATCTTGTTTCACATAGATGGTTACCATCTGTTTAGTAAGGGATCACGTGCAGTGAATTTACCAAACAGTTACACTATCTAATAAGATCGATTGAACTAATGGAACTGAGTGTAATCATGACGTTACGAATGTGATCTAATGCTACCTTTAATCGGACGCAGAATCTCCATTCAATGCATCTCAGCGTGTGTGTATGTGTGTGCGTGTGTATATCCTTGTTTATCAGTACGTGTGTACAATGCAGTATACAATGAAAGAATAAGTGTGTTTATATTTTGACAAAGCTAATATTTGGGGGAAATACATGCTCGACCAAATCTAATACGGATTGTTGTTGACAGAAAAAAATACGGACAGAATATTGCCACGCGGAGATGATATCCAATCAATGCTATTGTACTATTTACGCGTGACCTCTGATCCTATGCAAACGTTTCCTCTGGTTTGTGTTCAAGTGGACACGGGGGCTCTCGGTATCAGCAAGTTCTGCCCAGCAATTCCCCTAAAATCAAAATAGGTGTATGACAGACCAACGCTACCGTAGAGACCGGCATGGGTGTAGAAAAACAAGCCATTAAACACTCAGAGACGTGAAATTTTCACGATGAAAATAGTGGAAACAGCTACACATTGCTGCATGGTTTCTAATGATCAGCTGCAATCAAAAACAGTCAGGTAAAATATGCTACTGAAAAAATCAAGTAGCGAAGTTCTCTGTTTCGCTTCCCATACCCTCTCTGCAAAGAGAAAGACGTCTAGCCAAGAAAAGAGTCGTTTCATGATGGCTGGCCGCCATTGGCAATGTCTACCCGCGGAATCAACTCCAAATAAATTGCAATCGACCGGTGTTCTTCTCGAATTCGTTCATCACAAATTCTAGCATCATTTGGGTTTTGATAATCACTAGATGGCAATAATTCCCTGCAACATATTCAATTAAATAAACATTGCTGCAACGAAAAGACAAACTGTAGTCATAACGTGACCGAGTGATGCAGTCACCATTGAACCATGTGTAAATTTTATCTCAGGCGAAAGGATGTTCAATAAAAAGTGAAAAACAGAAGAGATAATCAGTTTTTTAAAGCAAATTATAACAATCCGCCGTCAGTTTTCTTGAAAAAGTCCAAGTATAACATTCATCGATTGTAGTGTGGTTCTAACTCGGTCTACATTTAGCAATCAGAGTCTTGAAAATGTTGACACATCGTTCGGACATGGATAATACCAGTTAAGTTGCATGAAATTGACAGTTGCAATATCACTTTAGTAACCGGTTGAATGGACATGTTTGTGCACTGACGTCGAAACTAACTGAGCAGATGTGGGCTGTTATTTTGCAATCAAACAGTATGAGGAAAAGTTCCTCCTGATAATTTATCGAACAACTTGCTCACACATGAACCAAAGCAAATATTTGTAAGTATCGTGTTACATTGTGAGAATTAGTGTCCGTGGCCCACATTTCCTGGCATGAAGATATCAGAGTGTCTCGCTAATCGCACATCAGAAGATAGTAGTTTGTCTTCTCACTTTCTGCGGTGAACTGAGTTCAGCATAAAATCTGCTGATTTCGTGTATTATAACGAAAATTTAACTCAAGCAAGGAGTCAGTCACACAAAAGCGGCATCTGATAACCGGACCGGTGCCTCACCAGTTTCGCCACGAAAGACCAGGAAGAAGTGACTCTAAGAAAAGCATTGTGACAATCCATCGTCTTGATAACAGTAATTATTGAAAGAAAGCTGAATTTAAGGCACGCTTCCTGCCAGGAAAACTCTTTCCTTTCCAGAATCATCCAAAGCCTTCTTCATTAGTCCAAGTCTTAAGCAATCGAGCGGGTAGTTTGGTCTTCCTTGAACGTCCAGTCAAAAGCATACAGTTGAACTGAATTCGATGATCTGACTTCATTCGATCGTTGGTTTGTGCATGCTGCTTACTGTTATTTGTGGCACAACGTCAGTTCTCTTCTAAGACAGCTTTTGCATCCTTGGAGGTAGACATTTACTTGCCTAATCCATTCCTCTTTTAGATAGGGAAAATACTGGTTCTTTGGTCTAATTAATCAACTGTAATGCTCTATTTCTTCAAAAACACTTCGAAGCTTACTGGCGATGTAATCTTCGGTGATAGTCAAACACTGCACCCCAAAATGGCGTGATCAGTGCGTGTCTCAATGATCTACAAGCCACAAAAGCTGAATTATCTCAAGCCAAAAGTACAATCATGCCTACACATCCAGTGGATGAAGACATGACTGAGTAGTATCTGGTCCTTCAGCTTGAAGTTGATTTGAACTGGAAACTCAGTCGGGGAAAAATGGGTGGAAGAAAAACGGATCCAAGTAGACGGACATCCACTCAGCCAACCAGCTGCCTTGCGTAAAGGTTCTCGTTAGAATCTGGTTGGTTTGGAGCCCTAGTGTTTCTCATGCTTAGCCACTGTACCGGGCAGAAGTATTTGTCAAACGTTTTCCGCTAAAAGTGACATGGACCTACTTGGTACTATGTTTCATCCCAACAGTGTTGGACTCAGAGTGATTACACTGTCACAGGTTAGAGATGGCGTCAATCAGTCGAAAATTGTCGATCATTCTGATCTGCACTTGTGAACCAAGATAATGATTTCGCCAGTGTTTGCATTTGTTTGCAACTAGTTTGTGGTCACAGAAAAGAAAGCCATTCGTCCTATACAGCAGATTATGGATGATAATGGCGGCTTGCCCTTCAAATCGAAGCTTTCAGGACGGTCCCCAACGATGTGCCGAAAATTGCATTGAAGATTGGAAGGAGATCAAACAAACTATGCGTCCAGCGGAAACTGCTGAGTGGGCCTAAAGTTTATGTGAAACTTAAAAACTATGTGTATCCTCGGTATCAATTGCTCTCTAAGGTGACTGCAGATAGGTCTGTCGGATGCCACGTACAATGAGACGCGTAAAGCCGTGCAATGCCAACTGATTTAGAGTATGAAGAATGACTATGAGCAATGGTGGATGGGGAGATGTGAGATAACAGAAAAGGCCATACCTAACTGAATTATTCGCAACCATTGCCAGCTGATTCGGATCACTAGTCTGCGGGAACCGATCGCAAGCGAAGCGATTAAAGAATCCGAAAGCATATTTATTCACTCTCAGGAGCTTCCGCAGGAGCTCTGGGTAGAACATATTGGGGAGCAGTTTAGTTGATCCACGGCCACAGTGGATCTTCCGTTTATACCTGCAAGTGGACGATCGCATGTAGATCACAGTCCCGCATCCTAAGTGGAGGAGACCAAGGAGTCAGGTTT